>OX030965.1:4199002-4249002 GCA_943735955.1 Piscicola geometra | reverse complement strand
TTTTTTCCTTTTTTATCTTTTCTTTAATTTTTTTTTCATTAAAAAAAATTTACACTACATCATTTTTTTTTTTTTTCTCTTCTTTCACTTATTTTAGATATTTTATATTCAGTTCTTACTTCTTTTACTCATCTTCTTCTTTTACTTTTCCATTCTTTTACACTTCCTCCCGTTCATCCTCTCTTCCTCTTCCTCCTTCTCTTTCCTTTCTTTTCTTCTTTCTTATTTTTCACCATTCACCTCCTTCTCTCCCTTTCCTTCTTCACAAACATATGTGCGTGATTAATGGTGCCTTGCCAGAATTATTTTTTGAAGCTTCTATGCATTATGAGGCCATCCATAAAGACTACAGCACTCCCCACAACTACCCTTAGATATCCATCTGTCGGTGTGTGTGTGTGTGTGTGTGTGCGTGTGTGTGTGTGTGTGTGTGTGTATGTGTGTGTGTGTGTGTGTGTGTGTGTGTGTGTGTGTGTGTGTGTGTGTGTGTGTGTGTGTGTGTGTGTGTGTGTGTGTGTGTGTGTGTGTGTGTGTGTGTGTGTGTGTGTGTGTGTGTGTGTGTGTGTGTGTGTGTGTGTGTGTGTGTGTGTGTGTGTGTGTGTGTGTGTGTGTGTGTGTGTGTGTGTGTGTGTGTCGTGCAACAGCTTCTTTCGCCTCCTTCATCTTCCTTCTTCCTTCTTCAATTGATTTATAGAGGCAGATTATTAAGAAAGAAGCTAAGATTTACTCTTGCCTTCTTTATTAAAATTTTCTTTTTAATAAAATATCTTCAAAAGATTTTTTTTATTAGTTTGAGCATTTTTATTAATTATCCACCTTGTCTCTTCAACAGTCCATCATCAACTTTATTAACCAGTTAACACGTTCTTAATGGAATCTTGGCAAACAAATTAGTTTAAAAATAGATTTTTAAAACTTTTTTTCTGACTTATAAACTTTTTGTCGCTATATCTAACACTTTCATGTACTCTAGCAGTACTCCATCAATCTGTAGTTCATACTTTTCTATTTGATGATATTAAGGAATATCATTTGAGTAGTATTCCATTTACTAATACAAGGCTTTTGCTTTCAAAAGTCTCAGAGTTTTTTTTCATTTCTTTCTTTTACAAAGTATTGTAATTCTTCAGAATTTGAAGTGTTCTTTTGAATCTTTACTAAATGATTCTTTAATAAATATTAATTTTTCAAAAAATCATTATATAAAATTATCATTTTAAAGTTTTTTAATTGATGAAAAATATATTCAAGATAAAAGTATATTTTCAAACAATTTGTAATCTTTACCAATATCCACACATCACTAAAGCTAACTTCAAAAGTGAATTACTTTAATGGGATATTATGGAAAGCGTACTCGGAAGCATAGACCTAGCAATATAAAAACAGCTGATGGCAATGTTTATTTATTTCTTGAATCAGCTGATTGTTGGTTTCTAACAATAACAAAAAGCGGCCATATTAATTTAGATTTCGGCAAACTATCCGAGGCGAGATATATCGTAAAATGAACAATAAATTAGGCTTTTTTTACTTCTTTTACGAATAATTTTTTGTGTAATTAATAATAATTTTACTCAGTAATGTCAAATCTGGTATATATTTTGGCAAACTATCTGAGGCGAGATACAATCTATTTAAATAATAAAGTTTATGTAAAAAGTGTCAAGTTTTTTTATAATTTCTAAAACACTTTTCAATAAATTCTTGAATAATATATTTATATATCTAATCAAATCAAATAACCTTAATAATTTTAAAAACCAATCCTCACTTCTAACCTCACCCACATCACCATCATCTTCAACATAACCACAGAATCATCATTCCTAATACAGCATCTTCATTCCTACAAAAGCGTCTTTCTGGATCCTTTTGGTACTGGTGTTGAAGGTGAGAATGAAGGAGCCGAAGAGGATCTTGCAAAGAATGAAGTTGCTGTGATCTGTTTTTCTTTTTTCACTGCAGCCATCCTTCAATTCTCTTGGTACTGGTGCTGAAGGTTGTTTCGTCCATTCAATGTTATGATTGCATTTATGTTTTTGCAAAGACTGCTATTTTTGGTGCTGCAGTTTTTCTTTTTGTTGTGTTGTGGTCATCGGTGATCAGACTGAAAAAAACAGCTATTTGACTGCTAAGAAGATGATAGTGATGGGGGGATGATTTTTTTCTATGCATTGATGACTATTCATTTTCTAATATAGACTATGAATGCTTTTGGAATCTATGGCAATCAATTCTTAAACCATTAGCACTTTTAATTTTAAAGTTGTAAAAATGTACCAACATCATTCTATTTTCATGGAAGTTTGATATAATCATCTTGTTGATTATTTGAATATGGATACTCAAGTCTTGACTGAATTATACTTGTCAGAAATTGAATAGTTGAATTTTAATTTATGTTGTTCGTCAAGCTCTAATTATGAGAATTTTACACATTTCTAAAGAGTCTTTACTATTGAATAAATTTAAAAATTCAATAAGATCAATTTCGTAATAATTTTTCTCAAAATATGGTTCCATTTAGTAGAGTGATTCTACGTAATTAAATGTTTTATGGAAATCAATTTCGAAAGCAAAACCTGAATATAATATAAACTCAGAGTCCGTATTCAATTGTTATTCCTATTTATATACATAAACAATTACCGAGTCCATCATAATCCCAAAAAATAGGTGAAACCACTTTATTTAACTAAAAAATATGATAAAAATTTAGAAATATTATGCTAAATTGTTTAATAAAAAGTTTTAGCTTTATATTTTTGTTCAGAGCAATAAAAGTCATCAGCAAAATGTTTTACTAGTAATATTATAGAAGTCAAAAGATCTGCGTGGTTTTTAACTCTCTAAACTAAACTAATATGAGAAAAAATCTTATTAATTTAAAGTATTTTATTTTGCCTGTTAGCAATACCGTTTTATTACCATACAGCGATTTAAACATTGGAAATTTGTCTATGTTAATCGTTAACCTCATTTGCATACATTATGAGTACGCTTTCCAAAGTAAACCACTTTAATAAGCTTTTACAATTTGTGCAAATATAAAAAAGCAAATAGATAAAATTATCCTATATTAACTTTCTATTTGAACATTTTCTGTTTTATTCGGCAAATATCATGTACAAATAACTTTCAAAATGCTTCCAACATTTAGTAAAATAGACTTTTTATTAATTTTAAATTTTATGGAAAATGAACTGAAGTTCAAGGATGAATATATAGCAGTCCTAAAAGTAATTTTGTTATTATAATTTAGTTTTTTATTTTTAATGATTTTCAATTTGATTTAAGTATATTATTTATTTAGAAATTTTTCTAATGCAATTATAAAAGAAAATACATCCTAATATTATTATGAAACTACTAGAAAAAGAAACAGCAACCACGCCTAGTTGAGACGAGGTACGGACAAATAACAGGAAGCAGCAATGACAAGACAACCAAGCTCAGTAGCACCAATAGCAACAACCTCAAACTCCCAAAAAACCACCCACCAAGCACCTTACAGAAACCACCTTCATCATCTCCTTCTCACAGCAACTTTCTCTCAAATCTTGATTCTCTTCTCCTCTCACACAAAAAACTTATCACAGATCTTTCTCACAAACTTTCACTTCGATCCTCTGCCCTTCATCAGGTTTCTATCATCTCCATGATCATTATCATCATCTCAAGCAGCATTATTATCATCTCCAGCATCATTATCATCAGGATCATCATCACCATCTTTAGGAACAATGTCATCAACTTTCAAATTATTATCATCATTACATCTTTATCACGATCATATTTATTATCAATACATTCTCTGCATCATGATCATCGTCTTAATTTTTTGTCTCCACATCAGCATTTGTGTTTTCAAATCATTTCTCTCACAGTATCATCATCATTTCTCTTACAATATCATCATCATTTCTCATTCAGTATCATCATCATTTCTCTTACAGTATCATCATCATTTCTCTCACAGTATCATCATCATTTCTCTCACGATATCATCATCATTTTTCTCACGATATCATCATCATTTCTCTTACAATATCATCATCATTTTTCTTACAGTATCATCATCATTTTTCTTATAGTATCATCATCATTTTTCTTACAGTACCATCATCATTTTTCTTACAGTATCATCACAAGGTCAAATTTCCCATTTTTTTCTTCTTCTTCTTCTTCTTCTTCTCTTCTTCTTCTCTATTTCCTGACACTCAATTTGACAGCAGTTTCCTAATTGTTATTGCTGCAGCAGCCATCACACCCTCATACATACATCATTCTTCTATCAACAACAATTGTACTATTTTAAAATGGTTTCATATTCTTTTTTTAATGCATAAATTTTTACAATGTTTATTATATTTTTATTATTTGATAAAAATTCTTGTTATTGATTAAGTTGCTGCCAACTTTCATACACACACACATCATCATCATCATCATCATCATCATCATGATCTTTCTCTAACATTTTTTGAATCCTTGAATCTTTTGTTTATTTATTTTCACTCTCTCTCCCACTCACAATTTATTCTTTTTAAAATTACCTCTTCCATTCTATTCCATCCATCCATTCTTTATCCACCATCAATCAATCACACACACCACCACCACCAGGCATCCGATGATCTGACCCAGTTACATTCATTGACCCACTTACATGAAGAGGCCACATTAGAGGTAGATCACATGACCGATGACGTCATGTCACTGGTGCATCAGGTGGGTGGGTGGAGTTAGATAGGGGGTGGGGGGGGGTTTGGAGGTGAGGGGAGAGGGTTTTGAAAGAGAAAGATAGTGGAGGGACGGGTAATGTATTTGACCCTATTTCAAAAGGGTTCAGGTTACGTAGATGAATTAGTTTTGAAAAAAGAAAAATAATTTAATAATAAAAATTATATTTTGTCAATCTACATAGTAATAGTGAAATCAATTTTTTAAACAATTAGATTTGTTTTAATAAATATAAGAATACTTTTTAAAACTCAATAAAAATACCGAATCAACCAAACAGTTACACATGCTGAAGTGTGAGAATGCCAGAAGGTGTTCAGGCGTTGAATTTCTAAGACGATTGAAAGGAAGAGAAGAGAGGGGAGTGGTGGAGGGATTATTGAGTAAAAGAAAATCACAGATTAGTGACTTTGTTGATTTGTGTAGATTAGTTGAAGAGAAGGAGGAAAAAGTGAAGAATTTGAGTGAGAGGTTGGGGGGTTTAGAGGGTCGTTTGGGGGAGATAGGGATGAGGAGGGAGGGGATGATGGAGGAGGAAGAGAGGATGGTTATGCAGATGGGGGAGGAGGAAGCGGAGTTGGAGAGTGTTGTTGCGAGTGTTGATTTGTTGAGTCGAGAGTTGCGGAAAATTGAAAGAGACAAACAAGAGAGTAGACCTCATCCACAACAACAACAACACTCATCAATACAATCTCTCCAGCAACAACACAGACCTCAACAACAACAACAACAACAGCTAAACCATCGACAAGGAGATTATATTTTTCCACAACAACATTCAACTAGGAACCTTTGTCTTTACCATCAACAGCATCAACAACAAAACCAAATTTCAAACTACAAACCACTTCAAAATCGACAAAACCAACAACTATCTCAACGACTACCACTACAACAACAACAACAGCAACACATTTTTAACACTACATCCACTCCATACATCAGCTCGACAGTCAAACAACTACTAAATCCTCTCAAATCTCACGACGATACAACAAGCCAACAAGTAAAATCCCAAAAAACTATACAACTAAAACAACAACCTTCTAAACCACAACAACAACTCCAACAAAAATTAAGTAGTTCAAACCAACAACAAACAACAACAAAGCCACCTCAAACGTTTCATTACCAGCTTCATAACCAAACAAATAACCAGCAACAACAACAAGAGTTACCTTTTCAACCACAACAACAAAATCAGCAACAATTCTATCACCAACAACAACATAAACAACAACAACAACAACAATTACAACAACAACATCGAATCTCAACAGAGTCTCTTCTCAAAAACTTGAAATCTTGTCTTAATTCTTTCGACCAACTCAACCCATACTCCGACCCACTTTTCAACCCTCAACCCATCCCCAACAACAACAACAATAACAACAACATTGACACTTTTATTTTTGCTACTACTAATACTACTTCTAACTATTCGTCTAATAAAACTACAACAACTAAAACCACTAAACCGTTTATTTCAACTACTTCTATTACTAGTACTACTATTAATACTTTTCCTACTTCCACTACTAGTACCAATTTCACTGCTGAAGCTTCTTTTACATATAATACTAATAATACAACAACTAATACAATCACAACAACAACAACTGCGACGATAACACAGAATAGATTTGTATCTAATACAATATTCACAACAAAAGCGAACGCAGCAAAGACAAATGCAACAACAACAACAACGAGAACATTCACTTCAACATCTACCATGCGACACAAACCACCCCTGCCCACCAGAACTACCAAACTAATCACCAGAATCACAACCATTTCGCCAAAATCATCATCATCACCACCACCGCCATCATTACTACCATCATCATCATCATCATCATTATCACCTTTAACAAGACCATTATCAGCATCATCATCATCGTCATCATCATCATCAATCGTGACTCCTTTTTGAGTCCTTGTTCAAAGCCTTGTGTTGTTTGTATGGATGGCATTATGTGCAAATTGTGTCGGAATTAATCATTTGAATTATCTCCTAATAGGTTTTTTAATTTAATAGAGTTAGTTACCTAATTATTTATCTAATTTGAACTTTTATTAATTTACGCGGAATTGTTAAATTTTCATTTTTCGTAAAAGATTTAAATGTTTATTTTCCTTCTATTATAATATCTAGTCGATTTCTCACATCTTTTGATACTTTTATTTATTGACAAACATTTAGTCCCATTTAATTCTTTAAAAAAGGAATTTTCGAACTATATTTTTATTGTATTTAAATTGAGTTTCTATTATTTATTTGTTTGGTTTATTATTATTATTTTAGTGTTTATAGTTTACTTTTTTATTTCTTTATTGATGTCTTGTTTATTAATTTCATGTCGTTTTTCTGTCACTGATAAACTTTACATTTTAGATATAACTTTACTCTAAAAATAAATTTCATTTAAAAATCTTACTTTTTTATTCTAATATTCAAATATATTTTGCTTGACTATTTCAATTTAAATGGGTAAATTTATTTGTATTTGGTGGAAATTAAATCATTAAAATATCATTTAGAGAATAATCATTTTATTGTGTATATCATATAAAATATACTTACTATTTTAAAGAATATTACTTTTAAAATTGATGACAGCTTAGGCATTACATTTGAGCTACTTATTTATACATTTTTTGGAATTTTGGGAAGAATTCTTTTGTTAATAGGGTTAGGGTTAGGGTTAGTTTTAAAATTTCACGTATTTAATAAATGTAGGCTTTTTTAATGTTCTAAATTCACTTTTTTACGCATATTTTGTTGAAATAATCTCATGACCCAGTCAGAAAGCATAAAATATTTTGTTTCAAAATTTTACATTTTTCTAAAATACATTTTTGGCACTATTGAGTTATTCTATGTCAATCTCAACTTTATCTCGTTATTTTTTTCACTATCTTGTGATACAGTCTTTAGTTAAAGCTTAAAACTAGTATTTTTATTTTGTAAAATTACTTTATTATATTTTTTCAATTTACAATTCACATATGATTGTGTTTCATCATCAGTTATTTTCATTTATCATTGGATAATATCAAAATCGATATTTTCATGTATTTTAATTAAATAAATTCCTATAATTATTTTTTTATTAATTCATCACCTAAATTTTCAAATTTTTTAAAAATTACGCTGCGCACAACTTGCCACACAGCAAAGTCTCAGCTTAGTTTGTTGTGTTGTCGATAGGGAAATCTCAACAAATTACTAATTTCACAAAATGTCGAGACAAACTAAACCCGGTATGCTAAGGAATTTTAAATATTATTCAAAATTTTTAAAAATGAGTTTTTTCCTCCGCAATTATTTAATCGTGCCACGTCATATTCTGTGCTTCGTGTGTAGAAAATGCCTTTGATGAGCTGCAAAATATGGAATTTATTAAATTTTTTACAAGTCTTCCAAGTCAACTTTCACTTCTGTGCCCACGGCCTATTGCACCCTCTAAAGAATTCACCATTACAGATTGTTCAATAAAACATACTTATACTTTTACCTACTTTAAAAAACAAAAGATTAAAAAAAAAATGTTGAAACAATATTTTTTTTTAATTTAAAATAATTATTTAAATAATTAAATCTTTAATTTAAAAAATCTCTACCTAGGCAACACTGAAAGGGGTTGGAACGACCCACCATTTTTGTTATGTGGTTCAGATCAAACAGTTATGCCGCCCAGAAAGAACATTCTCTCAAAAAGGGTTGCATTTCCTCTGGGCACCCAACCCCCCTCCAGCAATCCAAATCCTTTTGCTAATCCACCTTCTCATCTTGAAAATACTTCCTATGCCTTCCCCCAATCTGGTTTGGGTTTCATATTGTTGTATTTGAGATTAAAACTTTTAAATTTTATTTTTTACTTATTAAATATATAATTTAAAATATTAATGACCATTATTTATCAAAATGTAAATATATCTGCAGATAATAAAACTAACTTTTTTCAAATATCTAGTTGCAGTGACTAACCAGTTCTACCAGCCACCACAACAACAATGGCAGCAGAGTTACCAACCTTTCCCTCAATCTACCCTCCATACACTCCAACCCATCATGCCACCATCAGCTGAACCCCACATTCATCTCTTACCCCCCTCCAACAACAGCCAAACTCCTCAATTCCATGGACCAGTCATTGTTCCGACCATGCAACCACCACCAACCATTTTCCATCCCCAACCCCTTCCAACTCAACCACCCATCACTTCCATCAACCCCCCATCGAAAAACCCACCAACCAGCCCCGTAGCAACCAAAATTCTGGTTGCCAAGGATCCAATGAGTGATATAGCAGTACCAGCTGTTCTCGATAATGATAGCCTACAAATGCCATCTTTCCACGATGATATGCAAATGTACCACTACACCACCACCCGCCTCCAACGATCCATCCGCGACTGTGAGGCTACTTCTGAGGTTGTTTCAGGCTAAATTTTCATAAACGCAAAACACCACATATACGGGCAATAAACCTAGGTGCTTTCATATTTTAAAAGTAAAGTTTATGGGTTGAATTGGGCCCTTAATAAATTTAAATTTAAAAGTTCATGGTATAAATGTAATTCTCATTATTTGTTCAAATTAAATGTTTAAGTGATGAATTATAATAACAACTAATTGAACCGAAAGAGTTTGATAAATTACATTAATAATAATAATAACAACTTAGCACATCTCTAAAATTAATGCTTTCTCCCTCCACCATTAGAAACGTCTGCTAGACGAAATAGCAAAGAAAATGGCTATATTCTCGGAGCAATGGAGTGAACAACGCATCTCTTACCCAGTGAAGTCCTGCATGGCTAGACTCGCCACTGGTGAGATAAACGGTTTGATGAATGAAGAGGGAGGGGGGTAGATGATGAAAGAGGAAATTAAGTGTTAAATAATTAGTTTATTTCTGGGTGTTATTTTTAGTGATTTTCATGAATTTTTCAAAACTTTCTTTATTTTAGAATGTTCACTACAATTTCAAATGAACATTTCATTCGAAACTTTAACCCATCCCATTCAATGGGGCTCTTCTTCATCTCATCACCTTCACTATCTTTCTCCCTCAGCAACTACCCATCCTTCCTACCATCCTAAAATCTTCCTACCATCCACCCCACAAAACTATCCTTCTCATCCCATCAAAACTTTTTCTTTTTTAATTTAGTTCATCCTCCATAAACCCTTTTCATACCACTCATCCCATCCCACCCATCTCATCCTATCCGACACATCCCACACAACCCACCCCACCTCACTCACCCCATCCCACCCATCTACTACATCCCTACCTTTTCCATTCACTCTTCCATCCCTCATCAATCCATTTCACCAACAGCGATCCACAGACGTCATTGTGACGTTGCTGAAGAACTCCAGATGAGTCTGGTGCTTGATCATATCGCTGGTGAGGAGGGAGGGGGGGAGGTGGTGGTATGGATGAATGGATGGATGGATGGGATGAGTGAGGAGTGGAGGGGGGGTTGTATGGATGGATAGGAAGAGTGCAGGGGATGAGTGGCTGATTAGATAAATAGATGAATGGATGGGATGGGATGAGTGATGAGGGGGGGGGGGGGGGTTAATGGATGAATGGGTAATTATATAATTGAATCGGAGCATGGGTGAATGGATACAATAGATGGGTGGAATAAGTGGGTGATTAGATAGCTGGACGGGGACCAGATGGGTTAGGGGTTGGTATGGATGGACAGGATGAGTGGGTGATTAGATAGATGGATGGATGGGTGGATTGAGTGATGAGGGAGGGGGGCAGGAGATTGATAAGTGGGGGGTGAGATAAATGAATGGAAGCACGAGGGGATGGACGGATGGATAGAAAGAGTGGGTGGGTAGGAGATGTGCGTAAATAGATAAATGGATGGGCTGAAAGGATTAGTAGACGGGTGGGTGTGGAGTAAGGAAAGATGGAGGGATAGGCAATGCATTTAGATGAATTTGAAATATATGGTCTATCGATAAGACACACAGACACACACACACACACATACACACACTCACTCACACACACACACACACACAGAGTCTTCTAAATGGTCGGTAGCAGTAAAGAGGTTAATTCATGAAGTGAGGAAGGTACAAAATCATCCCATCAGTCCATCCGTTTCCTGTGAGAATGCTGAAAATGGTGGCGGTAGTAGTGATGTTGTTGTTGATGATAGTAGTAATGGTGGCGGTGTTAGTAGTAGTAGTAGTAGTAGTATTAGTAGTAGTAGTAGTGGCGGTAGTGGTGGTGGTAGTGGTAGTAGTGGTGTTACTAAAAGTGATGTTGGTGGTGTTTTGGCAAGTAAAACAGCTATCAGTGAGATTAGCAGTAACATTTTCACTTACGAGGGTACTGGTAGTAGTAGTGGTGGGGTAGTTGGTAGGGGTGTAGAGGGTGTTGTAGGATTTAACAGTGGATTTGATCAAGGAATCAGAGCTATTCCACCCATCTTTACTCCTGTTTCACCCGCTATCACTTTTATCCCACCCATCATCACTCCCACTCCACCCATCATCACTCCCACTCCACCCATCATCACTCCCACTCCACCCATCATCAATCCCACTCCACCCATCATCACTCCCACTCCACCCATCATCACTCCCATCCCACCCATCATCAATCCAACTTCACCCATCATCAATCCCACTCCACCCATCATCACTCCCACTCCACCCATCATCACTCCCACTCCACCCATCATCACTCCCACTCCACCACTCTCTCAAATCCACTTCATCCCTGCAAATCCTATCCACATCAACAAAGAATTTACTACACAAAATAACAATAACGGGAATTACAGCATCGAACAACACAACATAAATACAATGTTAAGTGGCAATGACACTGTTAACGGGGAAATTAATGAAAATGCCGCCAACTACAACAGCAACAACACACTCGACAACACTCCTTTTCTCAACAACACACTATTCGGAAATATCTCATTACTTCCACCCAACAACATTACTCCATCTCCTTCCAACAACAACATTACTCCATCTTCTTCCAACAACAACATCATCCCTCTTCATTACAAGAACACTTGTGATACTATCAACGACTACCAAACCACGCACAACAACAACCCGGGTTTCAACAAGTCACACAGTACAGGAGACTTTTTCAACGACAACAATCATCATCAACAACAACATTCACAAGCTTCCAACAACACCAGCAACAACAACATTTTCAACAAGCAAGATGCCCTGTCGTTCTTCGATAATCTCCCATCGACTCTCTCTCCTGATCTCTCCAGAACCTCTTCTTTCCCTTCCCTCACTCTCTCCCCTAACGACCAAAGCAATAGTGTTTTTGTAGGAGGTAGTACTAGTAGTAGTGCTGTTGTAGATGGAATTACTACTAGTAGTAGTGTTGTTGTAGGTGGCGGTACTAGTAGTGTTGTAGGTGGCGGTACTAGTAGTAGTGTTGTTGTAGGTGGCGGTACTAGTAGTAGTGCTGTTGTAGATGGTGAAGATGCAATGATGGGTGGATTAGAGAAGACGATTAAAGGTATGGTGCTGGATGATGGAGCGAAGAATTCAGAAGAGATAATGAAAGACACCACTACCAATTATACAGATATTACTATTACTACTGTTGCTATTACAACTACTAATACTACTACTACTGCTACTGCTGCTGCTGATACTAACAAAATAATACTAAGGGATGAAATTCTTGTAACTTACGAAATCACAGCTACAACTGTTGACAAAAATATTGCAACAACGGCACACAACAACACAGCAACAACTGTTGCTGCAACTAAATCAGAAGGCCCTGACGTCACAGCTGACGTCACGTTTGGACGCCTCAACAACAGCAATAATACTGATAATAATAATGATTCTAATTTAGGTACTATTAATAAAGATCATCTTTATAACAGCATTTATGATACTAGCGAAAAAGCTGATAATTCTGCAGACTTCGACGTTTTGAGTGATATTTTAAATGACGATGATGATTTGAGTGGTGGTGGAGAAGTATGGGGGGTTGTGGCGGGAAAGAGACGAATCGCTGGTGATGATAATGATGCAGAAGATATTCAAAAAACTGAATTTGAGAACGTCGATTTATGATGATTGGATGAAGCTTGAATGAAAGGATGGGATAGATGGATAGATTGTGATTGCATGAGTGTATTGCTGGATACATGGAGGGGGAATAAGTAGATAGATTGTTGTGAAGATAATGGATAGAAGGGTTAGTTGATGGATAAACTGATGAAAGGATATTTAGAGAGAAAAAAAGTGATTTTTTGAAAAAATAATCGATTCAAGATAATAAATTCTATAGCGCTTATCATAGAAATAATTTAAACTGGTATATAAATATATCATGACTAGTTATTGATTATCGTACTAATAGATTTTTTTTAAAGTTCCTATTCATCTTTTTATAAATAAATGTATTATCATAATTCATTATTTAGATTATTATAATTTATTAAATAACCATTTTTTTATGTAAAAAATTATAATTTCATTTAATAATTTTTTTAAATCATATTTAAATCGCATTAGCCTAAATGAATAGGTTTACATCTTTAATAATTATAAACTTTGTTGCATATCTATTTTTGTTGAAATGTAATTTAATACGCTATATAAATGGCCATAGGATTCTTTCACAAATAGAACTTCATTATTGAATTGAAAATTATCATAAAAAATTTTATTGGTTATTTATTATTCTGAATTATCAACATCATCATCATGGATCAATGTTGAAATTACAAGCACCATCATCACCACTACTATCTTCACCATTATTACCCTATCACAGTGTAATACATTGTTTTTCCTATATAAATCTGAAGCTATAACAGAATTTATTTTTAAACATTTTAAAATATTCTTTGAAGAATTTAAAGATTTAATAGACATTCAATCTTTTATTTCTTTCAACGGTTGCAAACATAATAATGCTAGCATAACAAGGTTTGTAAATGTAATATAAAAGAAGTTAAATACTTTCAGTCATTAGTAATATTACCATAATATTTACATTTAAATCAAGAAAATATTCACCATTTAAAATCATATTTTTGCATGAGCCTCTATAGATTGTTCATGTATTATAATTTTTAAATTTATTTTGATTCGAATTGTTTAATAAAAATTGAATTCCCATTATACTCAAAACCCTGGTGTTTGGGACATTAAAATGAGCAAGTTTCGAAGAATGGTACGACGAACCATTGGTACGTATAGTGAACAGTAGAACTGCAAGATAATATATTGGAAAAACCCGATAAAAAATCATATAGAATAATTAATGAATAGAATTAATGAATTAAAGTTAAATAAAATTAGAACAGGAACATTCAGAGAAGAGAAATGCCGAGCCACAATTAAATAAAATAAACCATGAACAGAGAATATTGTACATTTCAAGTAGAGCCATCCAACGAAGCACCTTCTCAAAAAGTTTTAATGAGAATAATGAAAAACATGAAATCAGAATTTATTACTGGTACTAGTTCTGCAAAAGAAACCATCGAGTGAATTGTAAAAATGTGAAAAATTGCATGGCAAAGACGCACACAACGTCCGAAAACGACCGCTGGCTTCGAATTTTAAGAAGTTTCAGTCAGTTGGAATACAAACTAAATCATGGTTTGGACAAAAACGTATTATTAGAGAAGCATTGGAGTTGGCAAAGCAACAAAGTAAAACCGACCAAACAGATTGCAGTCGATTTACTGCGTAACCAATTTACCCCTTGACATATTCCTTCCGTAACACTTTCACCCCGAACACATTCAGAACGGACCGAGCCAACAAGAGAAAGCATGAACCGCTTAGACTGCATGAACTTCCCAATTATTAAGCTGATCCATTCATGTTCCAACCAGTTCATGTTCAATCTTGTTGGCTCAACATGGTCTTGTAATGAATGTCTTACAGGGTGAACTTGTTACGGATTGAATGTGTTATGAGGTGAATTGGTTAGGGAGCAAATTGACTAAATTCAATCCAAAACAGTCGTAAGCAGTTTCAATTTTTTCTAAAGCTGAGGGCTTGCAACGCAGTCTCATTAACTGTACCAGAATTCAGGAAAAGAAGAGAAGAAAAAAAATCGTATTCAACATCAGCTATTGGATACCAGATCAAAAAGATGCAGTGGACTCGACCTTGCAGCCTTCAGCTTCATCATGGAACAATATTCGAAGCCTGAAGTACTTTGATCTTTTGGGAAAGAGCGATCATGTCGTCATGACGTTTAATTTCGTTTGTTATACCCAATATAATTAATTTAGTGTAATATAACCGACAAAATAGATTGCAGTCGATTTACTGCGTAACCAATTTACCCCTTGACATATTCCTTCCGTAACACTTTCCCCCCGAACACATTCATAACGGATCGAGCGGACAAAAGAAAGCATATAGTAAAAAAATAGACAAAGATACTGAAACAACTAATATGATAAATAGAGAAACAGAAATATTTAGACAGAAACAAAGAGAAGAGAACTTTTATTAAGACAACTTAATAAAAGAAAGTAATAACACCTTGAAAACTCTTATCTTAAAAAAGGACGAATTTATTTCAATGTATAATCAAACAGGTAATAAATGGCCTAAAGGAGTTCTCACAAATATATTGAAGGATATTAAGGTAATTAAAGGACCATTCATAACCCCCATTAGTCCTAACAGATCAATACACCGCAACCCAAACCAAAGTAATAACCTTAACATAAATCCTAAGTCTTTACAAACTCTCTGAGAGCTCTCTCTCTCTATCAACTTGGTATCAAGGTTGCAAATATAAGTGAGATTTCTCCCTCTATTGCAAAATCTCATGGTGTCACCATAGAAAGTTGCAACACAAAGATTGTGTCCCCCATGGGTACCCTTCGCAGGGACAGTATTGATGGATACCTTAGGAATGGAGGTTCTACCAAGAATGGTTTCTCTGGTGGAGCCTACACTCTTTTTGGTAGGCCTGTGGGTATCCACCTTCACGGTGGAGTTATTAATAGTGGAGTTGCTTTAGGATTTTTGCGTCTCTTGATTACTAGAAAACAGATTAACGAGTCTTCAAAAGAATTCGTCGAGCGCTCCATTATTAGGGGAAAGCAAGTGAAGTTTGCAAAGCTCCCCCCCCCCCAGACCTTGCTATGAGGATTAGGTTGCGTATGTCGCTCTCATTGGAGGAAAATACCATCGTATTGATGACGTTGGTAATTTCGACCGTCTGAGACAATATGTAAATATATAAGCTATTAATAATGAAAAAATTTTAGTCTTCTATGCATAAGGCTATCTAAATGGAATCCAAGCTATTCATGCAAAGAGCTTTGGGTATGGTGGACTTTTATAAGAAGATCTCTATATGTCACAATAGCTTTTATAGAGGGTAAGGTATGGGCCAAATTAAATGGTATCTTGGAGCGGTTAGAAAATAAAAGCGAAGAAGAAAAAGTCACTCATAAACTTTTCGATAAAGACGGCTGCCAAGATGAGAAAGATAAAAGAAGCAAAAGTTGACGCTGACATCTTGGAGAGAAAATCACAGTTGAAAAGCTAGAAAGAACAGATGATTTCGAGACTTATGAACAATAACGGATCAGCTGATGATCCGTTATTTTTTAGAATGAATATTACGGAGAGTGTTCATTGTAGCGGCCGAATTTGTGTACGCTATGTACACACAGTCACTCCTTAGCACCCCTTTGTCCCTCGTACCATATATAACGCAACTTGACTCATCCATTTGTCTATCAACCGTCCAACAAACATGCTACCCACTTCTTCTCGTCGTCATCGTCGTTTTTCTCTTGCATCATCACTCGCTTCTTCGAGTTAAAACAAAATAATGCAACATGCACCATTGCAACCTCCTTCTCCATCCCCCAATATCTTCCATACAAACCACCACGTACGCACCAACGACCCTCCAAACCTTAATAAGAACCAAAAAATAGAACTACAGAAATTAATTTCCCTCACCAAAGACAACGATTTAATAATACGCAAGGCCGACAAAGGCGACACTAGTCATAATGAGCACAATAAGCTATAACCTAGAAGCATACAGACAACTAAACGACCCTCAATACTACAAACCAACTATTCCAAACCAACATCTAAACACCTGCAACTTAATCAAAAGAATACTCTACACCCACAAACACCTAATTGACAACAAAACCCACCAAGCAACCCCAAAATACGAAAATTCTACTTACTCCCAAAAATCCATAAACCAATATCAAAGTGGCCCAACCCCTGCACCCCCCCAGGACGCCCTATAATATCCAATACAAACTCTGAAACTTTCAACCTTTGTCATTTCATAACACAATTCCTCACCCCCATCATGGAAACACACCCTTCATACATAAAAAATAGCCACGATCTCAAACTCCACCTCGAAGAAAACATCAACAATTCCAACATTTCCTTCACCAATCCAATACTCATAACCGCAGATATAAACTCACTTTACACAAACATGCTAAACAACCGCACCATAGCCACTATAAAACGCAGTTTTTCCTCCAACCCAGACCCTCTTATCATAGACTTTCTCCAAACAATCCTAAACAACAACTTTTTCTCCTTCAATAACACCCACTACCAGACATGACTAACTTATTAAATAAAGGTTTAGGCTTCGTAGATTCCGAAGACTACACCAACTATACTAACATAAAATCCTTCTATAACAAACTAAGAAGAGACTTATCCCTTAAATTCTATTTTTCGAAATTCAATCAAATAGACCCTCGCAACAACAAAAAACCAAAATTTAAACTACCATCGGCCTTGACTCTGAAACTATCAGACCTAACACAAACAGAAAAAACACTAATAAACAAAATCACACAGACAATCAACCAAGACTTATATAAACGGAGAAGGAACAAAAAGAAATACATAATCCCAATCAACAACAACAAAATCAAAATAACAAATGTAAACAAGAACACAACAAACCTACTCTTCAAAACCAACAACAAGGATAATCTGACGAAAGGAGAAAGACAAGCCCTCTCCGAATAAAAAAAGCAGTGGAAGATAAAATAATCACGATAAAGAAAGCAGACAAAAACGACATATTTGTCATACAGAACTACGAGGACTACAACACAGAGGCACTGAAGCAACTCTCAGACAAAGCCTTTTACACCAAATCCAAACCTAACGAATACGCGAAAACAACAAAATTCATTATAGACACTATAAATAAACACCAAATAAATATCACCATAAAAAAATACCTCCTAAATAATACAACAACCTTCGAAAAAAGATTTTACCTGCTTCCAAAAATTCACAAGGACAAATCAAAATGGAACAATTCAATCCCTCCAGTCAGACCAATAATTACCAATAGTAGAACAGAAACTACAAACATAACAAAATACATTAATAGTTTCCTAGTACCCCTAATGAAGAAGCAGGACGGTTACCTACAAGACAGCTTCGAATTAATCCGAATCATCGACAAGCCTTATCGTTAATAAACTCTCTCTCTCTCTCTCGTGTCTCCTGAACTCTTAACTCGCAATAATTGGTGACTCCGAACACGCACGTTATGGACAATTTTATCTTCAAAGTTACGTCAGAGGAGATGAGGGCAGAGCCGACTCCACAAGTAAGCTCACTCACTTTACCAGCCTTTTTTACCGCAAACCCAAGACTGTGGTTCTGCCACGTGGAGACAATTTTCCACACACGCGGTGTCAGCAGAAATTACAAAATACTCATATGTGGTGGAGCACATTCCATTCCACGTCGCCGAGCAGTTAAAGATGTAAATAATGATAAATTTGAGGAAGAACTTAGATCTTAAGATGTGCCCTTTGGGAACGAAAGTTCAACTCCGAGGATCAACTGACGATGACACATATAATCTTGCAGACCAAATAGATTGCAGTCGATTTACTGCGTAACCAATTTACCCCTTGACACATTCCTTCCGTAACACTTTCACCCCGAACACATCCACAGCGGATCGAGCGAACAAGAGCAAGAATGAACCGCTTAGACTGCATGAACTTCCCAATTATTAAGCTGATCCATTCATGTTCCAACCAGTTCATGCTCAATCTTGTTCGCTCGATATGGTCTTGTAATGAATGTCTTACAGGTTGAAGTTGTTACGGATTGAATGTGTTATGAGGTGAATTGGTTAGGGGGCGAATTGACTGAATTCTATCCAAAACATTCGTAAGCAGTTAAAAAATGACCTCCAAGCATTATGTAAATATATAAGATATTGATAATTAACAAATTTAAGTCTAGTTTAAAAAATCAATTAGAAGTTTCACGAACTGACAATGCCAATACCTAATCTGATCGGTCCCTTCAATTTCCCTCACCTAAGACAACGATTAAACAATACGCAAGGCCGACAAAGGCGACACTATAGTCATAATGAGCACAATAAGCTATAACCTAGAAGCATACAGACAACTAAACGACTCTCAATACTACAAACCAACTATTCCAAACCAACATCTAAACACCTGCAACTTAATCAAAAGAATACTCTACACCCACAAACACCTAATTGACAACAAAACCCACCAAGCAACCCCAAAATACGAAAATTCTACTTACTCCCAAAAATCCATAAACCAATATCAAAGTGGCCCAACCCCTGCACCCCCCCAGGACGCCCTATAATATCCAATACAAACTCTGAAACTTTCAACCTTTGTCATTTCATAACACAATTCCTCACCCCCATCATGGAAACACACCCTTCATACATAAAAAATAGCCACGATCTCAAACTCCACCTCGAAGAAAACATCAACAATTCCAACATTTCCTTCACCAATCCAATACTCATAACCGCAGATATAAACTCACTTTACACAAACATGCTAAACAACCGCACCATAGCCACTATAAAACGCAGTTTTTCCTCCAACCCAGACCCTCTTATCATAGACTTTCTCCAAACAATCCTAAACAACAACTTTTTCTTCTTCAATAACACCCACTACCAGACATGACTAACTTATTAAATAAAGGTTTAGGCTTCGTAGATTCCAAAGGCTACACCAACTATACTAACATAAAATCCTTCTATAACAAACTAAGAAGAGACTTATCCCTTAAATTCTATTTTTCGAAATTCAATCAAATAGACCCTCGCAACAACAAAAAACCAAAATTTAAACTACCATCGGCCTTGACTCCGAAACTATCAGACCTAACACAAACAGAAAAAACACTAATAAACAAAATCACACAGACAATCAACCAAGACTTATATAAACGGAGAAGGAACAAAAAGAAATACATAATCCCAATCAACAACAACAAAATCAAAATAACAAATATAAACAAGAACACAACAAACCTACACTTCAAAACCAACAACAAGGATAATCTGACGAAAGGAGAAAGACAAGCCCTCTCCGAATTAAAAAAGCAGTGGAAGATAAAATAATCACGATAAAGAAAGCAGACAAAAACGACATACTTGTCATACAGAACTACGAGGACTACAACACAGAGGCACTGAAGCAACTCTCAGACAAAGCCTTTTACACCAAATCCAAACCTAACAAATACGCAAAAACAACAAAATTCATTATAGACACTATAAATAAACACCAAATAAATATCACCATAAAAAAATACCTCCTAAATAATACAACAACCTTCGAAAAAAGATTTTACCTGCTTCCAAAAATTCACAAGGACAAATCAAAATGGAACAATTCAATCCCTCCAGGCAGACCAATAATTACCAATAGTAGAACAGAAACTACAAACATAATAAAATACATTAATAGTTTCCTAGTACCCCTAATGAAGAAGCAGGACAGTTACCTACAAGACAGCTTCGAATTAATCCGAATCATCGACAAGCCTTATCGTTAATAAACTCTCTCTCTCTCTCTCGTGTCTCCTGAACTCTTAACTCGCAATAGTTGGTGACTCCGAACACGCACGTTATGGACAATTTTATCTTCAAAGTTACGTCAGAGGAGATGAGGGCAGAGCCGACTCCACAAGTAAGCTCACTCACTTTACCAGCCTTTTTTACCGCAAACCCAAGACTGTGGTTCTGCCACGTGGAGGCAATTTTCCACACACGCGGTGTCAGCAGAAATGACAAAATACTCATATGTGGTGGAGCACATTCCATTCCACGTCGCCGAGCAGTTAAAGATGTAAATAATGATAAATTTGAGGAAGAACTTAGATCTTAAGATGTGCCCTTTGGGAACGAAAGTTCAACTCCGAGGATCAACTGACGATGACACATATAATCTTGCAGACCAAATAGATTGCAGTCGATTTACTGCGTAACCAATTTACCCCTTGACACATTCCTTCCGTAACACTTTCACCCCGAACACATCCACAGCGGATCGAGCGAACAAGAGCAAGAATGAACCGCTTAGACTGCATGAACTTCCCAATTATTAAGCTGATCCATTCATGTTCCAACCAGTTCATGCTCAATCTTGTTTGCTCGATATGGTCTTATAATGAATGTCTTACAGGTTGAAGTTGTTACGGATTGAATGTGTTATGAGGTGAATTGGTTAGGGGGCGAATTGACTGAATCCAATCCAAAACAGCCGTAAGCAGTTTAAATTTTTTCTAAAGCTGAGGGCTTGCAACGCAGTCTCAGTAACTGCATCGTTTAAAAAATGACCTCCAAGCAATATGTAAATATATAAGCTATTAATAATTAAAACATTTGTTTTCTATGCATAAGTTTAAAAAATCTTAGTGTTTAAAAAATCTTAGTTTGTGACGAGGTTCGGACTTTTAATTCACTGATGGAGCTGTACATTCATTCCCTATTTAAAAGATGGAGCTTGATGCTGCCACTTAGAGGACAGAAGTATTCAGTTGTGTTAAAACAGACGCTCAGTATTGATGATATGCCTGAATTATTGAGAAGTCTCAGGTTTGCGTTCGGGAAGGAAATAGTCATACGTGATGTTAGTTTAAGTGCACCGTTGGAAGTCGATGATGATGATCCCAATATTTTAGCTAGCGAGGGGTCTGTTGCTAGTAATGTGCATCAAAGTTTATACTCTTACCCAACGGTTGAGATAGCGAATATGGTCCTTCGAGGCGCCGATCCTTTGGTGCCTAAAAATTCGAATAGATATGGGTCGAACAACTCTCAGACGTTGTTAATTACGGGACTTGAACCCCTGCAGCCCTATCACCTGACTCCTACTGTAGTCCTGGATTTCTTATTGCGAATGACGTACAGGAGTCAGAAAAAAAACGCTTTCTGTGACAGATTTATATTATGAGGGATCTAGAGGTGTGATAGTTTGCACTTTTAAAGGCTATCTAAATGGAATCCAATCTATTCATGCAGAGAGAGCTTTGGGTATGGTGGACATTTATATTATTTGGTTTAAAATTTTCAAAATCTCTGTTACTAAGATGAAGAAGAGTAGTTTTTCGAAGAGACCAGTTAAGGTGAAACAGCAGGCTGAAGTGGACGCTCGAACTAGGCTTTTACCTTTTTCGGCGACAACGTACCGTGCACAAGTTCCTGGAGTTCCTAACGTGAGTGCCGACCTGTCGGCGGAGGCTACTGACATCCCAGGTGCTTTGGGCGTGGGCAGTATCAACAGGGCTGACGCCATCGCGGAGGTCATTAAGGCCCAGCAGCAGATTTCCCTAGTCGGTGATGTGTCTCGAGTTGTGGATATTTCTAGAAGTGTGAACCCCATGGAGGGTATCACAAGCGCTTATGACATTATAGAGGAGTTAACCAGGAATCAGGAAGGTGATGAGTACACCATGAAGGTGATGGTGCCTGTAAAAGAGAGGCATTACGTTTGCGGTGATTTGCGTATGGCTTTTATACAAGCTACGCATAGCGGAGAAGTAGTCCCGCTGTTGTACGAGAAGTTCGACCTCGATATTCCTGCAGCTGGTATCGATTTCGACTCTCTCGATAGCTTTAAGAGACGTGAGGCGTGTAAGCTCATTTCTAAGCTAGACTTAGATCACCCCTTCATTTTCCGACTGGAGACCGAACTAGATGGAGTAAGGAGGATTACCACTACTAGTTCCTCTTTAGGGTTAAACTTGAGGGGGATCGAATCCATCAATAAACTAAAACAGTGGCAGGAATCTTCATGAGTTGCTGTGGATTCCATCCTTACGAGCCGGAACCCTCTTTCTAGGATGTCCTGGGACATTCTCATCTCAAGCCGGAAGGCATCCAAATATCCTGAAGGATATTTCCCAACGAAAAGACGCTAATAAACTAAATTGGCTACATGCGGACTCAAACCATCCTAAACATATTATTAACAATCTACACAAATCAGGACTAACCAGACTAGCGCGACAATGTTCCCTTAAAGCAGACTATGATTATTTAAGCAAAATCTTTATTAAGAAACTAGCCACTAGGGGACATAATTATACCAAAATGAAAATTAATGCAATGTCCTGGGACATTCTCATCTCAAGCCGGAAGGCATCTAAATATCCTGAAGGATATTTCCTAACGAACCCTAACCCTAACAAGAGTCGCTCATCAACTTTTCTATAAAGACGGCTGCCAAGATAAGAAAGATAAAAGAAGCAAAAGTTGACGCTGACATCTTGGAGAACAAAATCGCAGTTGAAAAGCTATAAAGAAGCAAGAACAGATGATTTCGAGGCTTATAACCGACCAAATAGATTGCAGTCGATTTACTGCGTAACCAATTTACCCCTTGACATATTCCTTCTGTAACACTTTCACCCCAAACACATTCAGAACGGACCGAGCGAACAAGAGCAAGCATGAACCGCTTAGATTGCATGAACTTCCCAATGATTAAGTTGATCCATTCATGTTCCAACCAGTTCATGCTCAATCTTGTTGGCTCAACATGGTCTTGTAATGAATGTCTTACAGGGTGAACTTGTTACGGATTGAATGTGTTATGAGGTGAATTGGTTAGGTGGCAAATTGACTAAATCCAATCCAAAACAGCCGTAAGCAGTTTAAATTTTTTCTAAAGCTGAGGGCTTGCAACGCAGTCTCAGTAACTGCATCGTTTAAAAAATGACCTCCAAGCAATATGTAAATATATAAGCTATTAATAATTAAAACATTTGTTTTCTATGCATAAGTTTAAAAAATCTTAGTGTTTAAAAAATCTTAGTTTGTGACGAGGTTCGGACTTTTAATTCACTGATGGAGCTGTACATTCATTCCCTATTTAAAAGATGGAGCTTGATGCTGCCACTTAGAGGACAGAAGTATTCAGTTGTGTTAAAACAGACGCTCAGTATTGATGATATGCCTGAATTATTGAGAAGTCTCAGGTTTGCGTTCGGGAAGGAAATAGTCATACGTGATGTTAGTTTAAGTGCACCGTTGGAAGTCGATGATGATGATCCCAATATTTTAGCTAGCGAGGGGTCTGTTGCTAGTAATGTGCATCAAAGTTTATACTCTTACCCAACGGTTGAGATAGCGAATATGGTCCTTCGAGGCGCCGATCCTTTGGTGCCTAAAAATTCGAATAGATATGGGTCGAACAACTCTCAGACGTTGTTAATTACGGGACTTGAACCCCTGCAGCCCTATCACCTGACTCCTACTGTAGTCCTGGATTTCTTATTGCGAATGACGTACAGGAGTCAGAAAAAAAACGTTTTCTGTGACAGATTTATATTATGAGGGATCTAGAGGTGTGATAGTTTGCACTTTTAAAGGCTATCTAAATGGAATCCAAGCTATTCATGCAGAGAGAGCTTTGGGTATGGTGGACATTTATATTATTTGGTTTAAAATTTTCAAAATCTCTGTTACTAAGATGAAGAAGAGTAGTTTTTCGAAGAGACCAGTTAAGGTGAAACAGCAGGCTGAAGTGGACGCTCGAACTAGGCTTTTACCTTTTTCGGCGACAACGTACCGTGCACAAGTTCCTGGAGTTCCTAACGTGAGTGCCGACCTGTCGGCGGAGGCTACTGACATCCCAGGTGCTTTGGGCGTGGGCAGTATCAACAGGGCTGATGCCATCGCGGAGGTCATTAAGGCCCAGCAGCAGATTTCCCTAGTCGGTGATGTGTCTCGAGTTGTGGATATTTCTAGAAGTGTGAACCCCATGGAGGGTATCACAAGCGCTTATGACATTATAGAGGAGTTAACCAGGAATCAGGAAGGTGATGAGTACACCATGAAGGTGATGGTGCCTGTAAAAGAGAGGCATTACGTTTGCGGTGATTTGCGTATGGCTTTTATACAAGCTACGCATAGCGGAGAAGTAGTCCCGCTGTTGTACGAGAAGTTCGACCTCGATATTCCTGCAGCTGGTATCGATTTCGACTCTCTCGATAGCTTTAAGAGACGTGAGGCGTGTAAGCTCATTTCTAAGCTAGACTTAGATCACCCCTTCATTTTCCGACTGGAGACCGAACTAGATGGAGTAAGGAGGATTACCACTACTAGTTCCTCTTTAGGGTTAAACTTGAGGGGGATCGAATCCATCAATAAACTAAAACAGTGGCAGGAATCTTCATGAGTTGCTGTGGATTCCATCCTTACGAGCCGGAACCCTCTTTCTAGGATGTCCTGGGACATTCTCATCTCAAGCCGGAAGGCATCCAAATATCCTGAAGGATATTTCCCAACGAAAAGACGCTAATAAACTAAATTGGCTAAATGCGGACTCAAACCATCCTAAACATATTATTAACAATCTACACAAATCAGGACTAACCAGACTAGCGCGACAATGTTCCCTTAAAGCAGACTATGATTATTTAAGCAAAATCTTTATTAAGAAACTAGCCACTAGGGGACATAATTATACCAAAATGAAAATTAATGCAATGTCCTGGGACATTCTCATCTTAAGCCGGAAGGCATCTAAATATCCTGAAGGATATTTCCCAACGAACCCTAACCCTAACAAGAGTCGCTCATCAACTTTTCTATAAAGACGGCTGCCAAGATAAGAAAGATAAAAGAAGCAAAAGTTGACGCTGACATCTTGGAGAACAAAATCGCAGTTGAAAAGCTATAAAGAAGCAAGAACAGATGATTTCGAGGCTTATAACCGACCAAATAGATTGCAGTCGATTTACTGCGTAACCAATTTACCCCTTGACATATTCCTTCCGTAACACTTTCACCCCAAACACATTCAGAACGGACCGAGCGAACAAGAGCAAGCATGAACCGCTTAGATTGCATGAACTTCCCAATGATTAAGTTGATCCATTCATGTTCCAACCAGTTCATGCTCAATCTTGTTGGCTCAACATGGTCTTGTAATGAATGTCTTACAGGGTGAACTTGTTACGGATTGAATGTGTTATGAGGTGAATTGGTTAGGTGGCAAATTGACTAAATCCAATCCAAAACAGCCGTAAGCAGTTTAAATTTTTTCTAAAGCTGAGGGCTTGCAACGCAGTCTCAGTAACTGCATCGTTTAAAAAATGACCTCCAAGCAATATGTAAATATATAAGCTATTGATAATTAAAACATTTGTTTTCTATGCATAAGGCTATCTAAATGGAATCCAAGCTATTCATGCAGAGAGCTTTGGGTATGGTGGACTTTTATATTAGAAGATCTCCGTATGTCACCATGGGTTTTATAGAGGGTAAGGTATGGGCCAAATTAAATGGTAGTGTAGCGTTTGCCAGTTGATTAGCGGAGGTGCCATGGTCGTCGCCATACGAAACACTGAAAGAAGCGATTCTACATAGGTGCTGCCAGTCTGAGGCAACTATGCTAAGAGCGTTGTTCGGTGACCTGCAACCAGACGACAGACAACCCTCCCAGCTGCTTCAGCGATCAAGACTATCTCCAACATCTTACTAGCCTTTGGTATGCCTGTGTGGTCGCAAAATATTTCAGACGGACATACATGGCGATGTCCACAATGCCATAAAGTTGTGTCTATAAGGGAGCTTTTTCAAAACTCCTGCCTCCCCCTGAATAGAGGAATCATGGTAGGTACTTTACTTTTCCTTATTTGAAGTATTTTGATAATATACTGAAACTTGATTTATAATATGGCATCTTCTATGCTTAAGGTTATCTAAATGGAATCCAAGTTGTTCAAGCAGAGAGAGCTTAGGGTATAGTGGACTTTTATATAAAAAGATCCCCATAAGTCACAATAGCTTTTATAGAGGATAAGGTATGGGCCAAATTAAATGGCACAGTAGCGTTTGCCAGTTGATTACTCACAATGGGCGGAGAAAGTGGGTCAGTGCCCATCTTCCCAATCATCATCCTTGGGAACTTAAAAATGCGTGTCTCATTGTCTACTGTTCGGAAGTGTGGATCAAGACGGATCTTGGTCACTCAGAACAACGTGAGGATAGACCCTACCAGTGGATTTAAGTATAAAAATAATTACAAAAATAATTATAAAAATATTAAGTACTATAGAATTATTACAATAAAGAAATTCATTCAAGCAAAGTCAACTTAGATAACTTAATAATAAATGAATTTAACAACACACTCCAAAGATTAAATATAAAAATGGACTTAAAAGAAACCATTAAAATAATTAATAAAGACACTAATAAGGCAACTAAAGAATTAATACAAAAGAAACTGAAGCTTTCATAAATAATTTAAAAAATACAATTGAGTTGAAAATTGATTCAGTAATAAATACCTCCAAACAATTGGTAACAGAGGCAAAAAGTGATACAGTTAAAGATTTAAATATTGATAAATTTGAGGAAGAACTTAGATCTTAATATGTGCCCTTTGGGAACATAAGTTCAACTCCGAGGATCAACTGACGATGACACATATCATCTTGCAGACCAAATAGATTGCAGTCGATTCACTGCGTAACCAATTTACTCCTTGACATATTCCTTCCGTAACACTTTCACTCCGGACACATTCACAACGGACCGAGCGAACAAGAGCAAAAATGAACCGCTTAGATTGCATGAACTTCCCAATGATTAAGTTGATCCATTCATGTTCCAACCAGTTCATGCTCAATCTTGTTGGCTCGATATGGTCTTGTAATGAATGTCTTACAGGTTGAAGTTGTTACGGATTGAATGTGTTATGAGGTGAATTGGTTAGGAGGCAAATTGACTAAATCCAATCCAAGTCGTAAGCAGTTTCGATATTTTCTAAAGCTGAGGGCTGCATCATTCAAAAAATGACCTCCAAGCAATATGTGAATACATAAGCTATTGATAATTAAAACCTTGGTTGGTGAGCTTCTAACGCATAACTGGTTATTAGAGGATGGTAAGAAACGACTTACCATCTAAGCCAACCCGCTCGGGGGTGCTTTCCGGCCTCTGGATGTTGGGTTGCGAGTGACGCATGCCTGGCGTATCATGTTCAGCCCCTGGGTGATGCGTTACGCCCACATCTACAATGCCGTTGTCACGACCTTCGATCCGTGTCCCCTGCCGCCTCCTCACAGCGAGATGCTGCTAATTTACCCTTCGGTAGGGTACGAGATGGCCAGGTGGACAGATCTTTCCATCCTGCATTCGATGGGCAGCCCCAGCAATCTGGTTGGTACCGTATACCACCGCGTGTTTGCTGACTTAGCGGCAGCCGCCGTCGCAGGCTTCTCCCTCTCGGAATTCGGAGCGGACGGGGTGTCCCCCGCTGTGCCTTGCCTTAGCTTCGCCAGCGTGTTGCCCTGCACCCCCGGCTCCGAGGGGATCATCTTTCTGTGGACGCGTTGTTCCTGGCATCGCTCCTTTGCCGACGGGGCTCCTGTCCTCTGGACAAGCCTGGATTGTGCAAGGATGCTTTCGGCTACTGCGAGAAATGCCCGACGATTCAGTATCGTCGGAGCCGATATGATAGCCCTTAGGAACACTATCAACCGAGCTCTCATGCACGGCGCCGAGGTCCGTCCCACAGTCCTGCCCTACGAGATTCCCGCGCTCAGCGCTGTTGCGTATTCTCACGGGCGAGACAACGAGGTAGTGGGCGCTCAGGATGCGTGAGATTCCGCACGAGCTTTTGTCGCAGTTTATCGACGAGCAAGGTGCCTCCGTTCGAATTGATCACTTGCTAGAGCTGGGCGTGTTCGGTTTCCTAGGAGATACCTCTGTGGCTTCCACCTCCCGAGGGGGAGGAAGATCGGCCCCACTGTGGGGTTTCTAGGGAGCCACCTACACACAGGCGCTGCCGGTTTTGCTCGAGGGTGGGTCGGGGTACTCAGTGCCAAGAGTTGCATCCGAGGGTTGGGTCGGTACGCGCCTAGGGTGGCGTGCGGTTCTCTCGCACCTCACGAGGTTGGGCTCCTACATGATGGCAAGGGCAGAGACGACTTCGCATCTTTAGATGCCGATCCTTTCCGACCGCTATTTTTTGCTGTTGAGAGGGAGAGGTCGTATCCGTCTTTCGTTTCCGGTTTCAAACGAATCCATTGTGGGGGGGCGGTGTGTCCTAGAGGCGACGGACGGTTGTTGGGTAAGATCATCTTCTCACTCAAAGACGAGCAGCTTTTCCGAAGGCTGCATGGCCGTTTCAAGGTTAAGGTGGAAAAAAGATCACCAAACTGGATCTTCACTACACTTAACGTAGTCCATGCGAGCACTCTGAGGTCCTTCATTAAATCTGACGCTCACAAATTCATCCCTGCCCTGGCTGACGTGGTCAGACGGAGTGCTGAGTGCGATGGGCAGGGAAAGTTGCTCAGGATGAAAACTAATGATTACATTAGGAACTCAGCCCTGATGACGCCGCTCCTTATAATCGCTCATGCGCCGACTACACATGAGTATGATGCTACGAAGTTGGGAATGATGCTTCAGCCTGATGGGTATGACTCATTCGACAAGGCCATCACTGATATCGTGCCAAGCACGTATATTACTCGCGAGAATGTGTGTACATTCTTTAATGCCCCTGCTTTCCCGGTTATCGCCTCCAGCGGAAAAGAGAGTAATAAGGCATTGTTCGACTACGGGAAGAGTAAAAACTTAACTGACTTGCAAAAAGTGACATGTAAGGGTCTTAGGTTCGTGCGTCAGTCGTATTCTGCGGAACTTGTTGGCCCAAAATGCGCAAGGGTTCATCCGATGATGCAGGATTTAGTGCACTCGTTCTATGCCATTGCTAGAATGAATGCATACAAACAAGCCGCCACTATGCCGACACCCAACATGATGTACCTCTCTAGGGGGAGCGATTTTGTTAAGTTGGCTAAGGACCCAAATGATACCTTGGAGTAGTTGGACAAGAAAAGCTAAGAAGAACAAGAGTCGCTCATCAACTTTTCGATAAAGACGGTTGCCAAAATGAGAAAGATAAAAGAAGCAAAAGTTGACATCTTGGAGAACAAAATCTCTGTTGAAAAGCTATAAAGAAGCAAGAAAAGATGATTTCGAGGCTTATAACCGACCAAATAGATTGCAGTCGATTTACTGCGTAACCAATATACCCCTTGACACATTCCTTCCGTAACACTTTCACCCCGGACACATTCACAACGGACCGAGCGAACAAGAGCAAGCATGAACCGCTTAGATTGCATGAACTTCCCAATGATTAAGTTGATCCATTCATGTTCCCACCAGTTCATGCTCAATCTTGTTGGCTCGATATGGTCTTGTAATGAGTGTCTTACAGGTTGAACTTGTTACGGATCGAATGTGTTATGAAGTGAATTGGTTAGGGGGCGAATTGACTGAATTCTATCCAAAACAGTCGTAGGCAGTTAAAAAATGACATCCAAGCAATATGTAAATATATAAGCTATTGATAATTAACAAATTTTAGCCTAGTTTAAAAAATCAATTAGAAGTTTCACGAACTGACAATGCCAATATTTAATCTGATCGGTTTCTTCAAATACTAGCCTCGGACATGAGGTCATGGGCAAGTTTTTCAGCGTCGGGAAATGGAGACTGCCTTTGGCTTGTAGCGGCCGCAGCTGTTTACGCTATGTAAACACGGTCACTCCTTAACAACCTTTGTCTCTCGTACCATATTTAAGGAAGCCTTATCGTTAATAAACTCCCTTTCTCTCTCGTGTCTCCTGAACTCTTAACTCGCAATAATTGGTGACCCCGAACACGCACGTTATGGACGATTTTATCTTCAAAGTTACGTCAGAGGAGGAGATGAGGGCAGAGCCGACTCCACAAGTAAGCTCACTCAGCTTACCAGCCTTTTTTACCGCAAACCCAAGACTGTGGTTCTGCCACGTGGAGGCAATTTTCCACACACGCAGAGTTTCAGCAGGACTGACAAAATACTCATATGTGGTGGAGCACATTCCATTCCATGTCGCCGAGCAGGTACAAGACCTACTGGTGGAGGTGCCAGGGTCGTCGCCATACGAAACACTGAAAGAAGCGATTCTACATAGGTGCTGCCAGTCTGAGACAACTATGCTAAGAGCGTTGTTCGGTGACCTGCAACCAGACGGCAGACAACCCTCCCAGCTGCTTCGCCACATGAAGACTCTGCTGGGTAGCAACCGCATGGACGAAGCCATCCTGAAGCAGACAAATGGTACAACCGATCGACACCACCAGGACGACCGATTATCAGCAATATAGGATCAGAAACGGAACACATGGCGTCACTCATAACTAATTACCTAACACCAATAACCAAAAATTGAGTTGTCTCATGAAAAGCAGGGCCGGACAATAGGAGAGACCACGGCCAACAAAACATGAGTCGCCTATTGTTCATAAAAGATGCATTCAACAACCCCAAGTTCTGAAGGCTTGCAATGCAGTCTCATTAATAGTACCAGAATTCAGGAAAGGAAGAGAGGAAAAAAGAACGTATTCAACATCAGCTATTGGGTACCAGATCAAAAAGATGCAGTGGACTTCGACCTTGCAGCCTTCAACTACAAAATGAAAATTCAAAACCAGAAGTACGTGGATCTTTTGGGAAAGAGCGATCATGTCGTCATGAGGTTTAATTTCGTTTGTTATACCCAATATAATTAATTTAGTGTAATATAATCGTATCATTTGTCTTGATAAATAAATTTATTTCATAGTATTAGGACAAACGGATCGTTTATGCATAAGGTTATCTAAATGGAATCCAAGCTGTTCAAGCAGAGAGAGCTTAGAGTATAGTGGACTTTTATATAAAAAAACTTTCATGTCACAATAGCTTTTATAGAGGATAAGGTATGGGCCAAATTAAATGGTACTGTAGCGTTTAAAATAAGTTTAAAATAACGTCAGAGGAGTTGAGGATTGGAGCGCTGTGCGTCACGCCAATGAACATCTCAACACTTCACGAACAGGTGATGATATAGTATCACACGCCTCGAAATTGTCCAACGCATCACAGATATCCCAAAGTAATGACACGGCTAGTGATATGGTTAATAGGTTTAAGATGTTGAAAACAGGCAGCATGATAGATGAGGCGCATGGAAACAAGAATAGGCATACTGACAATGACCTGGCAGTAAGTTAAAGAAATCGTCTAGCGGTGGGAGCAGGAAGAAATAAATAAAATAAAATAATAATGCGTATTTATAATGCGCCTAGGCACGCAAATGAGGCGCCACTCACACGACATAAGTCGTGAAACACTGCATCATATGCCTAGTGTATATGATGCGGTGTTTCATGACTTATTTCGTGTAAGTGGCGCCTCAGTTGCGTGCCTTGGCGCATTATAAATACACATTTTTATTATTATATATAAGAATGAATTTTGGCACAATAACATATCTCTAAGTAATGTTCTAGATCCGTTTTTAATAATAATTATGGAAATATTTTTTATACCTTATTGAAATATAAAAATCACAAGCGCAGAATGTGGATTAATTGGCATGAAAAATAATAAATTATCTATACTCTTTGAAATTGTTTAGTTTAATGTCACATTCGCGGCGATATCCGCTATATTATTTTCTAATTATAATTAAATAGCAAAGGTTTTAAGTAAGTTCCAAAGTGTGATCATCTACGGTACTGGGAGGAAGAGAAGGGTAGAGGGTAGCAAAAGTAAGGTAACCAGTATGACCAGTGGTCTGTAGACAGGGCGTGCATACGTTTCTACAGGAGGCCTCAGCAGCTACATGCAGTCTCCTCACCTCTTGACCACAGGACAGCACCTCCCACGTCTGGGTGGATACAAAGGAGTGTCGTCTCATAGCCTCACAGGTCCTCTGCACTTGCTCAATGCACGGACTGAAACTGCAAACCCTACCTCCTGAGGATGAGAAGATGGATGGAGTGGTGGATGGATGAGAAAGAAACGGATGGAGAACGAAATAAAAAACTATTTAAATGCACAAAGACAAACCTGGTTTGAGGGAATCACGGGCATGGGGGATGGCAAGCCACGGCTTTGGCAAGTCGAGGAAGACAGCATCAGCAGCGGCCGACAACAAAAAACCCTCTTGACACACGTCACGGTGCTTTACAGTGGCGTGCAAAAGTGCATGCTGTTGCAACTCCTGCTCAGCGGCGTTGACGCGAGCCAGATGAAAGTCGAAAGTGTGCAGATGTCCATGTGGAGCGATTGTTCGCAGTATCGAATGAGATAACGATCCACTGCCTGTGCCTGTTATAGAAGTCCACGTGTTATTGGGAAACCTTTTAAATTTATTCCATTTATAATATTTATTTATTTTAATAATAATACATTTTTATATTAGTAATAAAAATAATTCCTGCATGAAACTATTAATCTTACAAAAAAATGCCAACTTTTTGCATAAAAAATTTACCCGCTTCAATGACAATGGATCCAGGTTTCAAGTCGAGTTGGTAAATGATGAAGCTGATATCAGTGGCATACAAAATCTGCGTTCGATGTTTGAGACTGACGGTCCACAATTCAGGAGACACAGGTAGCAAATAGACATAGCCTTTGCTGAGCTGAAGCTTCTTTCCATACTCCATTCCGATCAATTCATCGTGTTTTAGCGCCCCATACTTGGTTTGGTTGATATTGCCTTTCTCAACTTCGAACTGTATCAAGTTGTTGAAACTCAAGTACACCACTAAAGTGTCGCCATAAGAAATGGTCTCGCAATGCCGCATGAAACTCATGGTACCGGAAAATGTTATCGCTATGTAGGAAAGACATAGATCATTCAGAATTTTTGGATAGAAAACAAATATTTTTTCTCAACAATTTGTATTCGTATGAATTATTTTCATTTTTAATAATTAATGAAGTTTTAATTTTGGAAAAGACAATTTTTTAGAAACCACTGGATAGATTCTCTTTCGTACAGAAATTAAATTTCCAAGAAGTATTTTCACACAAATTTGCTATTTGAAGGTTATGAGAAGCAGAAGAAACAATCATATATACAAAACTAATATTATGAAAGCTTCATGCTGAAACACTTACCTTAAGACTTAACAAAACTTAAGGCTTAAGTTTTGTTGTAGGTCTCAGTTGCACAGTTTGAGCCATTTACATATTTTAGCTGATAGTCAGGGTTCAAATGTAAACCTTAAAAAGAGCTGAATTATTCTTTCTGAATACAACCACGAATTGATGTTTGTGCTCACTAGATCTAGCAACTGTTTCATTGCGTGCTATCTATCCCACTTGCTATAGTTTTCAAGAGAAAAATGAATAAATGCATAATTAGAGGTGTGAATCATCAAAGAAATGAATGCATAGAAGCTCTGTGAGATGAACAGCATGTTGAGAAAATTGAGGCTGAAGAAGGAGAAGAAGGAGAGTGAAGCAAGGCTTACATTGAAGAAGCAATTGTTCTCTTACAGCAGAGTGGGTAGTGCATGGGGTGGGTTTATAGGTAAGATAAAAGAGTAAGGTACATAGATGGATAAGTGAACCTTTAAAAGTTTCACAAACATTATTTCTTACATTTCAATCATGTTCTAGCAAATCCAATCTTAAACTCACATAGACTTGTGCAACTTAAATTACACTCACTAGTTGCATTTACACACACACACAACCACACACACACACACACAAAAAGGGATACAGCTTTGGCTTCTTGCATTCGCCCACTTGCATGCACTACTGTCAACAGAGACAACTTCTCGCCATTGCCAACAACACTGGAGCTCTGCATGTGTCCGTCTCATTGCTTCTATTGTTGTTGTTGCTCCTGTTGAAATTGTTGAAAATCTTTATCAATAACTTAAACTTAAAATGTTCAATTTCATGACACTACATCCACAACTACCACACTTACAACGACTACCACCACTACAACTCCTACTACAACACCACTACAACTACTATTTCAACACCACTACAACTATTACCATACCAATACAACTACCAAACCACTACCACACAACAACAACTACCACACAAACACAAAATCAACTACCACAACATTACAATAACTACTACCACACAACACTACAACAACAACTACCACTAAAAAAACTACCACACAACACACCACTACCACACAACAACTACCACGCCACAACTACAACTACTACCACACAACCAGCTACGGCTCTCCTGGCACAGAGTTGTATGGACAGCACAACAACTTCCAGAGTGTGCGTCAAGTGGCTTTCATCCAAGGAGAGGTCTCTTCATACACACACACACGTACACATACTCATAAATATATACACACACACACACACACACACCCTTCCCTCTTCCTCTCAACCAACCACACACACTCACGCACATACAAATGAGCATGCACACACACACAGACATCTAAACCACACATACACAAACACACACAAAACAACACACACACACACACACATATCCACACACACACACACACACAGTTCCTCTTGGCCACCTCATGCGTCGACAACAGCATAAACTTGTGGACAGCAAGTGCTGATGTTCTCATAATCGTCAAGTCTATAAACCCCGTCGATATGTTAGTGTGTGTGTGTGTGTGTGTGTGTGTGTGTGTGTGTGTGTGTGTGTGTGTGTGTGTGTGTGTGTGTGTGTGTGTGTGTGAGTGTATTTGTGTGGGTGTGTGTTCGTGTGTGTGTGTGTGTGTGTGTGTGTGTGTGTGTGTGTGTGTGTGTGTGTGTGTGTGTGTGTGTGTGTGTGTGTGTGTGTGTGTGTGTATGTGTATTTGTGTAGGTGTGTGTTCGTGTGTGTGTGTGTGTGTGTGTGTGTGTGTGTGTGTGTGTGTGTGTGTGTGTGTGTGTGTGTGTGTGTGTGTGTGTGTGTGTGTGTGTGTGTGTGTGTGTGTGTGTGTGTGTGTGTGTGTGTGTGTGTGTGTGTGTGTGTGTGTGTGTGTGTGTGTGTATAAGTGATTCTGTATTAACATAAAATAATTCTCACCACAGCACAATACAATCCACCAACACAGCAAAGTAGACGAAGTTTTGTCTTTTCAAGTCTCATTTGACTCCTCCTACCTCCTTCTCTGTACTCATAAGTTCCTCCTCCCTCTTCTTCTCAACCAATCAGCATCAACCTTGCCCCACAACAACAACCAATCAATCTCTCTAAGTGAAATTATCAAACGGTAGTTGCTTATAATGCTGTTATTATCGTTGTTGTTTTTTAAATTATTATATCTAATAAATAAATAAAATTAATTAATTAATTTTTGTAATTAAGTATTTTCCTCTTTTTTTCATTCAATATAAATCACACCCAATGCAGGATTCCAGGCGTGGATGGGGAGGGTGTTGGAGAAGTGGTCTCTTTCATCAAACAACCTTGCGACAACCACGCAGTACTCTTCTTCTTCACTATCTTTACCATCAAAATCATCATCATCATTATCATTGTGATCATCACCTACCATCATCAACAACATCATCATCCTCATCATCATCATCATTTACATAATCTTCATCATCCTCATCATCATCATCATCATCATCATCATCATCATCATCATCATCATCATCATCATCATCATCATCATCATCATCATGCTTGTCATTATCATCGTCATATTCATCATCACCTACACCACTACCATCATCAACAGCATCGTCACCACCTCCATCAGTTCTTGCTGGGCTTTTCCAGTGGCTTGATGCTGTTGTGGGATCATGCGGAAGGACGCCCCGTCAAGCATTGCACTGCTAGCATGGTTCTGTGGTGGTGTGGTAGGGGTTGTGTTGTGTGGTTGTGTGGTGTGGTGTGCTTGTGTGGTGTGGTGTGCTTGTGTGGTGAGGTTGTGTGGGGAGGTTGTGTGGTGTGGTTCTGTGGTGTGGGAGGGGTTGTGTGGTGTGGTTGTGTGGTGTGGTTGTGTGGTGTGGTTTTGTTCTGTGGTGGTGTGGTAGGGGTTGTGTGGTGTGGTTGTGTGGTGTGGTTTTGTTCTGTGGTGGTGTGGTAGGGGTTGTGTGGTGTGGTTGTGTGATGTGGGAGGGGTTGTGTGGTGTGGGAGGGGTTGTGTGGTGTGGTTGTGTGGTGTGGTGTGGTTGTGTAGTGTGGTTGTGTGGTGAGGTTGTGTGGGGAGGTTGTGTGGTGTGGTTGTGTGGTGTGGTGTGGTTGTGTGGTGAGGTTGTGTGGTGTGGTGTGGTTGTGTGGTGTGGTTGTTTAGTGTGGTTGTGTGGTGAGGTTGTGTGGTGTGGCGGTGAAACTGTTGTTTTGTTGGTGTTGTTTCAGATGTTATTTGCTAGTGCTGCGGTGTTTCTACCATCAAACACAACAACAACAACCACCCCAAACAACCCAGCCACAACCAACCACCCCAAACAACCCAACCACAACCCAACCACCCCAAACAACCCAACCACAACCCAACCACCCCAAACAACCCAACCACCCCAAACAACCCAACCACAACCCAACCACAACCCAACCACCCCAAACAACCCAACCACAACCCAACCACCCCAAACAACCCAACCACCCCAAACAACCCAACCACCCTAAACAACCCAACCACAACCCAACCACCCCAAACAACCCAACCACAACCCAACCACCCCAAACAACCCAACCACCCCAAACAACCCAACCACCCCAAACAACCCAACCACCCCAAACAACCCAACCACAACCCAACCACCCCAAACAACCCAACCACCCCAAACAACCCAACCACCCCAAACAACCCAACCACAACCCAACCACCCCAAACAACCCAACCACCCCAAACAACCCAACCACCCCAAACAACCCAACCACAACCACAACCACTACACCAAACAGCCGATGACAGCGGCAAGCTTCTCGAGCAACGGTCAGGAACTCGCTTCATGCCACATCGACGGCAGCTACGTCGTGTGGTCGGTCGCCTTGAGCGCCAAGGAAGCGTCCACTTGCCCCTATGGTTTGTTCGTCAGTTGATACAATGTGCTACACACATACACACACATATACACAAAGCCACACGTATGTAAAAACACGCACGCACAAACATACAAAAATAGAATGGCTTACCATTTCTTAACTTGATTTTTAACATTTTGTTATTCATTATTGTCATCCACATAATCATCGTCATCATCACCATCATCATCATCATCATTATCATCATCATCATCATCATCATCATCATCATCATCATGATAACATCATTATCATCACCACACAGGTCCATTCCCATGCAAGCCCATCCACTCGATTCTCTGGCATTCCCGTCCAGGGTCTTGTGTTTCATCATCATCATCACTTCCATCATCATTATAATCACCACCACTACCATCATCACTATAATCATAACCACCATTATCACAACCACCACCATCACCATCATCACAACCACCATTATCACAACCACCACCACCATCACAACCACCACCATCATCATCATCACCCAGGGGTGACTCATACGCCTTCTTCACTGGCGGCATGCCAAAAGCCGGTTGTCATAACGACAACAACAACAACACATTCAGCGTCATCAACTCGACCACCAATCACGTGGTCTACCAATTATCGTCACGCGTCATTGACTTTGTCGTCATTGACAGCCAACTACTAGATGACGGTTGTCATGACGGCGGTGGTGGTGGTGATGATGATGCTGATGACGCAGGTGATCTTGATCTACGCTCAACCACCTTTAATCACACCACACTCAACCAAACCACACCACAACACACTAAACCACACCACACTCAACCAAACCACACCACAACACACTAAACCACACCACACTCAACCAAACCACACCACACTCACCCAACCACAGAAGCGACATTCGCCCTCTTGATCTTGTCGGAGGAGGAGTTTGTGGCGGTTGACCTACTCTCTCCTGATTGGACGCCCTTCCAACTACCCTACCTCATTCCTATTCATGCCAGTCCCGTTCTTGCATCTGATTATCTTGGTTTGTTGATGTGTTTGTGTGTGTGTGTGTGTGTGTGTTTGTGTGTGTGTGTGTGTGGGTGTGTGTGTGTGTGTGGGTGTGTTGGTGTGTGTGTGTGTGTGTGTGTGTGTTTGTGTGTGTGTGTGTGTGGGTGTGTGTGTGTGTGTGTGTGGGTGTGTGTGTGTGTGTGGGTGTGTTGGTGTGTGTGTGTGTGTGTGTGTGTGTGTGTGTGTGTGTGTGTGTGTGTGTGTGTGTGTGTGTGTGTGTGTGTGTGTGTGTGTGTGTGTGTGTGTGTATCGTGCAACAGCTTTTTTCGACTCCGTTTTCAATGTTTTCCAAGGTGTGTGTGTGTGTGTGTGTGTGTGTGTGTGTGTGTGTGTGTGTGTGTGTGTGTGTGTGTGTGTGTGTGTGTGTGTGTGTGTGTGTGTGTGTGTGTGTGTGTGTGTGTGTGTGTGTGTGTGTGTGTGTTTTTTGCGTATGTGAGTGTGTGTGTGTGTATGTGTAAATTCAACAACACCACTACAACCAAACTAAACAAACAACTACACAGATCGAGTAGATGGAAAGTTGTTAAATTTCTTGTACGAAGAATCTTCTCTCAAGCTTTCTACACGGGTGAGTGGGATGATGATGATGATGATAATGATGATGGTGATGATGATGATGATGATGATGATGATGGCGGTGGTAATGATAATGATGCAGGCCTGGCCAATCAAAGGAGGCTCAGTCAAGTCAACTACTTCCACAACTGCTGCCAATCTAATGCTGCTGGGGTGATGACCTTTTCTTTTAGCCGTCACACTCTTCTCCATTAACTTTCAACCTATCGATCCTTTATTCACTCATCCCATCCATTCCTCTTTTATCTATCCCATCCAACTTTATTTTACCTATCCCATCCACCCTTTTCATCTCTCATCCATCCACCCTTCTTTCATTCACCACCATTTTTCACTCATCCAACAACACTCAAACCATCCAACCCCCTCCCCCCCTCCTCCTCAGTCACGAAGATGGCTGCATGGGCGTGTGGACGTGGTTGGGCGACAGTGTCAAGCTGCTCTGTCGCATTGACACTCCCAAACTCCTCCTCCTCCTTCTCGCCAATCAAAACAACAATAATAATAATAAGCCCTTCGATGACAATAATAACACGAATAATAATAATATTAATGGTGGGGGTTGTAGTAATAGTAATAATGGAAATAACAATAATGAGAATATTAATAATGTTGATAAAGGAGGTACAAAGAGACTCGAAAGTCATTTGAACAAGGCATCAGTTGAGGATGAAGAGGATTGGCCTCCATTCAGGAAGGTGAAGTTGCCACTACCCAGTTTTTGTAGTCGCTATACTTTTCAGCCGTTTTGATTTTAGGGTGGGTTGTCCAACCAGAGGCTTTTTAAACGCAGGTAGGATGCTTTTACCCGGTTGTTGACGATCCTTCGGTGGCGATCAAGAGCATTTCATTGCAGTGCAGCGGGCATCTTCTCATCGCCGCCTCAAATCACGGTCATGTGTTTGTATTCCACAGTAGAATACAAGAGCAAGGTGCTCCAGGAGAAGTTGTGGTGAGTGTGTTTCGAGTGACTAGAACCTCTGTTGTGCTTGCTTTGAGTTGAATGGTTTTTGTTATAATTTTTGCACCAATATATTGCATCATACCACTCCATCATCGTTCCATCACTCTATCACCACATCATCACCCCATCAAAACCACATCACCACTACATCACCCTTCCATCACCACTCCATCACCCTTCCATCACCACTCCATCACCCTTCCATCACCACTCCATCACCCTTCCATCACCACTCCATCACCCTTCCATCACCACTCCATCACCACTCCATCACCCTTCCATCACCACTACATCACCCTTCCATTCCCACTCCATAACCCTTCCATCACCACTCCATCACTCTTCTACCACCACTCCATCACCCTTCCATTACCACTCCATCACCCTTCCATCACCACTCCATCACCCTTCCACCACCACTCCATCACCCTTCCATCACCACTCCATCACTCTTCCATCACCACTCCATCACCCTTCCATCACCACTACATCACCCTTCCATCACCACTCCATCACCCTTCCATCACCACTACATCACCCTTTCATCACCACTCCATCACCCTTCCATCACCACTCCATCACCCTTCCATCACCACTCCATCACCCTTCCATCACCCTTCCATCACCACTCCATCACCACTCCATCACCCTTTCATCACCACTCCATCACCCTTCCATCACCACCACATCACCCTTCCATCACCACTCCATCACCCTTCCATCACCACTCCATCACCCTTCCATCACCACTCCATCACCCTTCCACCACCACTCCATCACCCTTACATCACTACTCCATCACCCTTCCATCACCACTCCATCACCCTTCCATCACCACTCCATCACCCTTCCATCACCACTCCATCACCCTTCCATCACCACTCCATCACCACTCCATCACCCTTCCATCACCACTACATCACCCTTCCATCACCACTCCATCACCCTTCCATCACCACTCCATCACCCTTCCATCACCACTCCATCACCCTTCCACCACCACTCCATCACCCTTCCATCGCCACTCCATCACCCATCCATCACCACTCCATCACCCTTCCATCACCACTCCATCACCCTTCCATCACCACTCCATCACCCTTCCATCACCACTCCATCACCCTTCCATCACCATTCCATCACCCTTCCATCACCCTTCCACCACCACTCCATCACCTTTCCATCACCCTTCCATCACCCTTCCATCACCACTCCATCACCCTTCCATCACCACTCCATCACCACTCCATCACCACTCCATCACCCTTCCATCACCACTCCATCACCCTTCCATCACCACTCCATCACCCTTCCATCACCCTTCCATCACCACTCCATCACCCTTCCATCACCACTCCAACACCCTTCCATCACCACTTCATCACCCTTCCATCACCACTCCATCACCCTTCCATCACCACTCCATCACCCTTCCATCACCACTCCATCACCCTTCCATCACCACTACATCACCCTTCCACCACCACTCCATCACCCTTCCATCACCACTCCATCACCACTCTATCACCCTTCCATCACCACTCAATCACCCTTCCATCACCACTCCACCACCACTCCATCACCCTTCCATCACCACTCCATCACCCTTCCATCACCACTCCATCACCACTACATCACCCTTCCATCACCACTCCATCACCCTTCCATCACCACTCCATCACCACTCCATCACCCTTCCATCACCCTTCCATCACCACTCCATCACCCTTCCATCACCACTCCATCACCACTCCATCACCCTTCCATCACCACTCCATCACCCTTCCATCATCACTCCATCACCACTCCATCACCCTTCCATCACCACTACATCACCTTTCCATCACCACTACATCACCCTTCCATCACCACTACATCACCCTTCCATCACCACTACATCAGCGCCACTTCACTACCACTTTATTCCACGCCCACCACTACTACACCACACCACCATTCCATAAAAGCACAACTCCATCACCTTTTAACGTCCCCACCACACCAACCACTCCACCATCCCATGCGAAAGAGAGCGAAGTTGGACATAGGGAGGGAGGGTGGAGAGTGGGGAGGGACGTCAGTCGAGAAGTATGTCATCAGCTCCACCAATCACCCATACCAGCTCAAGGTGTTTTGGCGTGCTACTGTTGTTTTTGTGGGTGTAGTGTTCAATTGGTGGTAGTCGTGACGTGTTTAAGCGCACTGTTCTAGTGTGTTTTAGTGTGTTTTATTATTAATATTAATTATATTATTATTTTTATTATTAATTATACTATTATTCTTAATATTAATTATACTACTATTCTTAATATTAATTATACTACTATTCTTAATATTAATTATAATATTATTCTTTATAATTTATGTTTTATTGATGTGTTTTAATGGTAATTTTTACTATTACTATTTGTATTTTCGTGTTTTTACGTAGTTTTGCTCTACAGTCTCATGTTGTGTTTACTAGCCTTAAATGGCTCTGCTTCAGTGTTCTTGCATTGTCCTGGTTTAGTATTTCAGTGTTTATTTTTATAATTTCTTTTATTTATTATTTTTATTAGAGTCCATCCATCTAAGCGCCTCTCTTGACAGGCGCTCATCGAGCTGAGGTCTGCAGTGGCGCCCACATGTCTGCGCTACCTCCCGAAGCATTCATTGTCAGTTGCCACCACTGTTCATACTGCTTTTCTAGATTCTCCAATGCCTCTAGATTTTTTATTAGAATATTATTATGATCATCATCATCAACATCATCATCATCATCATCACTATTGCTGCATCCTTGCTTCTACTGATATGTTTTTTTTCATAATCTCGTCATGTTTGATGAATTTATTATTATTATTATTATTATTTTTATAACGAATGCATGCACCGCACAGACTGGCGATAGGGGGCGCTCATGGCTATGCAGTCTTCGACCTGCTGCATTTCGTGCCTGTCATGAGCAAGTCCAATTTGGTTTCTGCAGGTTGTTGTTGGTGTTGTGTTGTTTTTGTTGTTTTTTTACTTTTGTGGCTGTTTTTTAAAAAAAATGCTGTTTTTGTTGTTGTTGCTGATGTTATGTTGCGGCTGATATCGTTCCTACGCTTTCGCAACCACTCACAACAAAAACAACAACAACAACAGCAACACTGGGTCTAGCATCAAGGGCTCAGACGCTGCACAGGTCGTTCAGGCAGTCCTTCAGGAGACTGAAGCGGAAAGAACGCCACGCCCACCTCCCCCCCTCTCCCAGCCACTCCAGGTGTGCGGGACACGTTACAATTTCAACGTCGTTACATTAAATTAAATTACACCGTCGTATTAGAATGCCATGTATAATGCGCATTAAATACTTGATTTGGGGTACCATGTGTGTGGTACGAAGTTTTTAATATTAAATTTCCAAATAGGAAATTGTTTTCAATTGACTCAACGGCATTTTGAAATTTTATTCAACAACAACATCCTTTACCACAATCGGAACTTTCATTATATTTCCATATAGACTATAATATTAATGATATAGTTAATAGTCATATTATATTCGCATATTGTTTATAGTCATCTCATCGCCATCTCCCAGGTCTCCGGAACTTTCTTCAACTTCTCAACTCCTTCCACAACAACACTTCGCAACAACAACAACAACAACAACAAGCACCACAACAGCCGCAACGATCGAAACACTCGGCAACAACAGTCATCGTCGATCTCGGTCTAACCCCGAAATGGCCAACATCAACAACTACAACCACAACAATAATAGTAACACCAGCAACACTAACAACAACAGTGAAGCCGAGTACAACAACAGCGAAATTAACAACAACAACACAAACACCAACAACGACAACGCAATCCCTCTTCCCGCCAACAAGCCACCGACACACGTCACAAAGCCACATAACACCAAACACACCCCTTCTTTCTCTCCATCCTTCTCTCATTCCTTCTCTCCCTCCTCCTTCAAACACCTCACTCTCAGGTCCTCCAGAAGAGTGGGCAGTCTTTTGAAGAAGGCATCTCGAATGGCTTCTGACCGTTCTTGCGTTAGCGCCACACCAAATGCCCACATTTATCACTAAGGAGTTGAATTATTTATCATTAAGGAGTAGAGTTGATTATTTAGTCTGTATTTTTTCTTCTCTTCTGTTACTAGTGCATTAAAACCACTACCACATCAACCACCTCTGCACCAACCACCACTGCACACCAACCACCACTACTACAACTCCCACCACTACAACTCCCACCACTACATCCACCACTACAACAGCCATCACACCAACTCCCACTACAACCTCCACTACACCACCACCACTACAACCACCACTACTACAGCAACCAGCACCACCACATCAACCACCACTGCCACCACACCAGGTGACTCAAGTGAGTTGTTTCCACTTCGCCAAGACACACCTCCTGCCCGGTGAGCTCTCATACAGACCCTTTTACCCTTCTAATAATAATAATAATAATTGTTATTACTATCATTATTAATAATAATATTATTATTAAATAAATTAAATAATAATAAGATCCTTTGTTACAATCATGAACAGTGCTGCATCACCATTCCAACACCACACCACAGCATCACCATTCCAACACCACACCACCACATCTCAAGGTCATCGGCATAGAGTGTTGACCTTGTGGGTGGGTACTAATGGTGGTAGTGTCTTCATCCACCAACTGCTGTACGGGGGAGGTGGTGGTGGTGGTGGTAGTGGCACTGGTGGTGGTGGTGGTGGTGGTGGTGGTGGTGGGGGCGCTAGTGGTGGAAGGCTAGGTGAACAGGAGAGAATTGGTGTTGACATCGAAAGGAATTGCTCTGACAAGCCCTCGCCCAGTTATCTGTGTGAGTTTGTGTGTGTTTGGGTGTGGGTTGATCGTGTGGTTTATAAAGGTTCATCTCAACTACAAGCACCCGAACACATCTGTTCTATAATCACCAAACAATACAAACTGTTTGTTCAAAAAATTTAAAAACCGTGGAAATAAGTAAGCACTGCACTTCAGCATTACTTAAACACCACTGCAGCACCACAACAACAACACCACTACAAAAACAACACCACCACAACTACAACACTACAACAACACCACCACTACAACGACAACACTACAACAACAACACCACTACAACGACACCACTACAACACCACAACTACAACAACACCACAACAACACCACCACAACAACACCACAACAACAACACCACCACAACAACAACACTACAACGACACCACAGTGAAGGAGATAACATTCAAACACAAGTCTCCCATTGTATGCATCAATGTTCTCGATAAGACCATGAGACCCATTCATCATCATCATCATCACCATCCTCATCATCACCATCATCATCATCATCATCATGAACACAAACATCATCATCACCACCACAAAAATGACCACCCTTTAAACTCTACTGAAGGCAGTGCTACTCCAGAGTTCAGTGGTTAGTGGTGGATGGGGCAATAAAAGTACAATCCTTAAATGGCATTTTCCACACACACGTGTACAGTATACATTTCACACACACACACACACACACACACACACACACACACACACACACACACACACACACACACACACACACACACACACACACACACACACACAGATGACGATGATGATGAGTCAGCTGATCATTTCGTCGTTGTGGTCACTCAGAAGCAGTTTAAGGTGGTGATTGCTGCTCGAACCACACTACAACAACAACCACACAACAATTACCACACAACAACAACCACACAACAACAACCACATAACCATAACCACACAACTATAACCACACGACAACAACCACACAGCCATAACCACACCACAACAACTAAAACAGCAGCAACAACAACAAACCATTCACTACAACCACACCACACTACAACAACAACAACCACAACCACAACAGCTCTTCTCACTGCCTCATTTGAGAGCGGTTTCGAAGCAGAACTTTGACGATGAGTTTGGCTGCATCACCAAGGCAACTGTTAGCTCCTTCTACAGCAAGAGTGGTCGTTTGGGAGGGGGGTAGAATGAATGAAAAGGGGGGAGTATAAAAGGGAGGATGGGGAATATAAAAGAAACCAAATCTCCCCACACTACACCACTCCTCAGCCACACCTCAACCAAACCACACATCAAACACACCACACTGACCTCAACCACACTACACAGACCTCAACCACACTACACAGACCTCAACCACACTACACAGACTTCAAACACACTACACAGACCTCAGCCACACAACACCACACCACACAACACCACACCAAACAGACCTCAACTACTCAGAGCACAACATCGTATGCTTGAGCAACAGAAATCAGGTCTTCATCTTCAACCTTCCCCACCTCACCCTCCAAATGAGCATCGACAACCTCCTATCCCACCCTAGGTGCACTAGTGGGGCGAGGGGGGGTCGGCTGGTTGGATGGGGGGGGGGATTGATAATGATTATGATGGTGATGATGATGATGATGACGATAATGATGAAGATGATGATGATGAAGATGATGATGATGATGATGATGATGAGGATGGTGATGATGATGATGATGATGATGATGGCTGGAGGGGGGCTAGACGGCTAAACTGGCAAAGTTGTGTGGAAATGTTTCAAGGGTGTTGTCTCTGAAGGTCTATTGGCGGATGGACCTCTCCATTTAACCGTCTTTCACCTTCATCTCCTACCGTTCACCACTCACTGCTTTCCTCTCATCATCACCATCACCTCTCATCATCACCGCCACCAGGATGATGTCATGCAACGTCATAACCTCTGATGGAGGCCTCTTGACCTTCCCATCACCCAGCCAGATAGACCGCCACTCTTTCTCACCACTGCACCCCCTCCACAACCACTCTTCCATCCATCCTCCTTCTTCTCATTCCTCTGAAGGTAGTGCCGGTGATGCGTCGGTGTTTTGAGATAACGACCATATTACTTTATCCGTCATTTAGAAAGTACCAAGTATTTTCGTTCCAGAAAAATTCGTGAATTGAAAGATTTCTTAGCCTAAATGCACTTTTATTTTTAACTTTATCTTTATTATTATTATTATTATTTTCACTATTTTTATATTCATTATTATGGTGATTATTATTATTATTATTATCAAGCCTATCCCTTGTTATTAATATGATCAATTCTTATTCTTATTTGTATTATGACACAGGTGCTGGTGGTGATGATAGTGCCAACCATGGTCGTCATAGTAATGATGGTGGTGCTGGTAATGATGGTAGTCGGCAGGGTGGTGCTGGTAATGGTGGTGGTAAGCACAGGCATGATCATGCTTCAAGTGGTGGCACAAGACGTAAGGAAAACACTAGGAAGAACAATGAAAGCCAGTCGGCCCACTCATCCCCCTCCATCCCTACTTTCTCCCCTATTCCAGCATCTTCTTTAAGCATTCCTGCTCCCTCTTCTCTCATCCCTTCTTCCTCCTCAATCATTTCTCCTTCTCCTTTCTCAACGACCAATCCTGCTTCTTTTTCCTATTCTTGCACGACCATCCCACCTGAGCAGTAGCCATCAAATCTCATTTTTTCAGCATTTTAATTTTTAATAAACATCTTTCTAAAACCACTGACCACAGTTTTATTAACAACTACATCACTAAAAAATGCAACAACAACAACCACAACAACACTAAAAGTCACGCAACAACCACATCACCTTTAACAGTCACGCAACAACAACCACAACACCCTTTACAGTCACGCAACAACAACAAAAACAACATCATCTCTCACATAAGCAAGTTTCATCAACTTTTTGGGACCATGTGTCTATCAAGACATTCAATACATATCTTTGTGAAAAGTTTTTCATGATGACGATGATGGGGATGATGATGATGATGGGGATAATGATGATGATGATCATGATTATAATGATGTTCACGATGATGATGATCATGATGATGATAGAAAAAAAAGGAGCAGGGTGAGTGATTACCCTAAGGTGATGATTCTGTCATCGTATACGACAGCAAGGACAAGTGTTGAAACATCAAAACACAGTTCTTTTCACCAAGCACGCTATGCATTCGAATGTGAACCATTTCAATAAGCTAATAGAACTTCTCTCTCTGCAGCATTACATCTCTTGTCGAAGACAACGACCGTGACAACAATACCAACGGTAGAAATGAGTTATCACCCATAGCATCAACACAACCTCTCGTAGGACAATGGTGAAGTTAAAACGAAAAAAAGTTGGTTAAAAATTGAGGGAAATCATTGACAGAATTGACAAAAACATAAGCAATATGAGACTCTTTTTCACGATGAAACATCCGCATTGCGTAGAGTAGTTACTGCATAAAGTAGATGCAATCTTCCATTTATTTGATACATTCTCGTCTTTTGATCTCCAGCGTTTTAATACTGTCGCTATCGTCAATCTCATCACCAGTTTTACATTGATATTGCCTTGTGTTCGTATGCATACAGGCCTTCGAATCGCCATACTAATTCATTAACTTCGCCACACCAATTCATTAACTTCGCCACACTAATTCGTACACTTCACCACACCTCTACAACACTTTTTTTTTAACCTCAACGAGCGGTAATGTCGACAAGTGTTCACTACTTGATTGCAAACGCCTTGGTCGCGTATGCTAGAAAAGTTCCCGCGCAGATTGATTCAAACTTTCTCGGAACTTTTAGCTTGCAACAACATGCTGCCTCGACGTGACGGCAGGACCTTGATGGGGACCCAAATGGAGCTTAAGGTCGTCCATTCGAATCCAGTTCTCTTCATCCAAACCTCGGGAGTTACTCATACATGGGATGTACAACGGGATACAGATGCGCCATGCGGTGGTTGCTGTTGGCAAGAGAAGATTCTTGATTTCAGGAAAACATTTTGAGTTACAGTACGACCATCTTCATGTGTATGGAGTAGACTTTTGTTGCAATAAACCTCGATAGTTTAGTTCATTTTTTAAACATTTTTGTAAAACAACATCTTGTTAGACTGTGTTGGAGTTTCATTGATTCACTGGAATATTACATGATTTTTAGGCTTCACATTTGAATGAGGAAGAAGTGGTAATGATGTTTGCGGAGGTTTGAGGATGGTATGAATAAATAAAATGTAAAAAAGTAACATTGGAGAGTTGATCAGAAAACATTGCAAAGGGAATAATCAATTGTGTGTGGGCTGCGAACAAATTAGAAAGTTTACTGGCAATTGAATGGCGTTCACATGAAAAAGAAATGATTTTTTCGACAAATATTTACACACTCTGAATAAAGGGCTATCCCGTAATTGAAACATTGACTAGAACATCTGAGATGAAAGAGAAGTTGAAAGAAAATGAAAGACTCTGTTGAGGAATCAAGCTTAATAGTTTTTCATGGTACAGTTTCAACTGTGGTCAATCATCAGAATCATTTCCATGTGCAAATTTAGCTTCAAACTGAAAAAAATAGATGTTAAAGTCAAAATAAAATGATAAAATACAAATAATAGCACCAAAAATAGCCTAGATTTATTTATATTAAA
>OX030965.1:4176502-4194002 GCA_943735955.1 Piscicola geometra | reverse complement strand
AATTTGTGTGTGTGACACAAACATAATTTTGTTATACGTTTTTGCGCCCGGTTTTCTCTTTCAAGTTAACTTTATGCGTAAAATTAAAAATATGCGTATTTATAATGAGCCAAAGCACGCAACTGAAGCGCCACTCACACGACATAAGTCGTGATACACCGCATTATATACACTAGGTATATGATAGCTCACGGTTGGCTAAAAATGGATTCGAACTGGCAACCTTTAAGTTGCATATCCAACAAATTTACCATCTAAGCCAACCCGCTCGCCAATCAGCACATTATCTTTCTAGTATCGATCAAAACTTTAAGGTGACTGAAACTCTCTTTTAAAATAAACTAGAATCTTCGTGAAAGTTTTTTAAAAGGCTTCAAGCACCAGCATCAGCTTAAAAAATTGTAATAAAAATCTTAGAGCATGAATTAATTCACCATTTGCAAAGATCATCAGAATCATCAGTAGGAGGATTTTTCCCTGCATTATAAATCCAATCAGTCGATCATCATCTTTCTTTACTTGCAAATTAGTTTGTTTGTCAACAAAAAACACAAGACGTTTTCATTTTAACAAGCGCTATAATCATCTTATGGCAATGATCCTATTGGTAAGTTTCAAAGAGTAGGACACTATATTTAAGTCATAATACTTCTCCACCATGTTTCTTCCAGTTTTTTCTTTTCTTTCGACCCCTCTCTCCTTGTACGCACACCCACTCCCGCAAGTCTAGCAGACGAATTTCGCAATCCCCAAGATCGCTGCCCATGGCCGCAAGTGTGATGTTTGTAGAATGAATATATTTTTGGATAATTTATTTTCAAAATTTCAGGTATTTGCAACTCATTAGCATTTTAAAAAGTCAAAAAATAAAGAAACTTTTTTTCGTAGATTAATAGCGTAAAAGTATGGAAAAATTTACAAAAATACATTTTAATAAATATTCCCATTTTTATAGATAAAATCGAAGTAAAAATGCCAATAAGTTAAACCAGCATCAAAGAAAAAACTACAAAACGAAAAGAGACCATGGTTAGAAGGATTCGGCTTTTGCCAAACTATATTTGCTATGTTCGGTCTTTAATCTTCAGATCATCATCTTCATATACTTTTCATTCTCGTCACTCTTTTATTCCTTTCTTCTCTCCTTCAATTCACTACTTTCTTTCACTCTTTCTTCTCCTTTTTTCATTCTTTCATTTTCTCTCTTTCCATCTTACTCACCCTCCTTCGTTCATCCAAGTCATCAATGCTAGGGAAGGGATGTGGCAGGATGAGAAGATCTTGTTCTTTTTTAAGGATATTCGCCGCTTCATCTGTGTGTGTGTGTATGTGTGTGTGTGTGTGTGTGTATGTATGTGTGTGTGTGTGTGTGTGTGTGTGTGTGTGTGTGTGTGTGTGTGTGTGTGTGTGTGTGTGTGTGTGTGTGTGTGTGTGTGTGTGTGTGTGTGTGTGTGTGTGTGTGTGTGTGTGTGTGTGTGTTGTATGCAAATTTCTTTAAAAAACATACTTTTAATTTTCTTTACTTTTCCTCCATACGCCATGTGACCAATGTAACCAACGATGAAAGACAGTGGTAAAATGGGCGCTATCAGCATCTTATTTCTGTATTTCTTAAATCTGGAGTGATAGTTGTGGCATGAGTATTTCAATGACATGCATCCTTGATCAAATCTTCTTCATAATCCACTTTTATCTTATCCCATCCTAATCATTCAATCAAATTTTTTCCATACTCATCCATCCACACAAGCAATACAGCCATCAACCGTTAGTTCTTTCCACCCTTTAGCACAACCTACCCAGCAGTAGCCAAGGCAGCATAGGTTACATAAAAGGCTCCAAACCAGTGGAATAAGTCCCTGCTGCTGGCTATCTAGTGGTGGTTTTGATGGTTGTGCGTGGTTAGGATAATGGTGCGTTGGTGGTTATGGGGGTTTTGGTGATGATAGTGCATTGGTGATTAACTCAGCTCAACAAGCAGGCCGTTATCTTCACGCACCAAACAACTACAAATATAAAAATATCGAGATTCCAGCTCTCCGTATCGCAAGCTGGAATGTACGTACTATGCGTACTGGACTGAGTGATGACCTTCGTGAGATTGAAGACCTTCGCAAGACTGCAGTCATTGATCATGAGCTGCACAGACTAAACGCGTCTTCCAGAGTCTGGATCCTTGAGGGAGGAACACTACACGTTCTTTTGGCAGGGAAAAGGAGAAGAGGAGACTAGGGAACACGGAGTCGGCTTCGCCATCAAGAACACCCTGCTTTGTATGTCCGAACCTCCTTCCCGCGGCATAGAGAGAATCCTCACTCTACGCCTTCTCACAGCATCTGGCTTTGCTAATCTTCTGTGCATCTATGCACCGACCATGCAGGCCAGCGCCGAGACTAAATATCAATTCTACGAACAACTAAGCAGCGTTGTTGCCACAGTCCCTGCCTCTGAACACCTCTACCTTCTGGGAGGTTTTAACGCCCGTGTTGGCTCTGACCACGAATCATGGCCAGATGTGCTGGGTCACCATGACATCAGGAAAATGAACGAAAACGGCCAGAGACTACTCGAATTCTGTTGCTACCACAACCTGTGCGTAACAAACACATACTTCCAGAGCAAAGCATGTCACAAGGTGTCTTGGAGACATCCAAGATCAAATCATTGGCATCAACTGGACTTGATCATCACCAGGCACAACTCGTTGAACAACGTCCGCAGCACCAGAGCTTACCATAGTGCCGATTGCGATACAGACCACTCTCTGATCGCGTCAAAGATAAAGTTGCGCCCCAAGAGGCTCCACCTCTCCAAGAAGAAATGCCAGCCGAAAATCAACACCTATCAGACCACCCATCAGGCCAAGAACCAGGAGTTCATAGATCGGCTGGGGGAGCTGCAACACTGCGACCAAGAGCCTAATGCGGAAGTCAGATGGAACTCGCTCCGGAATATCATCATCAGAACTGCTTTACTCACGTATGGCAAAAAGGAACACAAGAACACCGATTGGTTCGAAGCGAATGCGGCAGATCTTGAGCCTGTTATTGACGCCAAGAGAAAGGCACTGATTGATTACAAACGCGACCCGAGTCAGTCCACCTTCGAAGAGTTGAAAGCAGCCCGAGGAAAGCCCAGCAGACGGCTCGACGCTGCGCAAATGACTATTGGCTTCAACTGGCGAATAGCATCCAACAAGCGTCAGACGCTGGCAACGTAAGGAGCATGTATGAAGGCATCAAAAAAGCAACAGGCAAGTCAGCAAAGAAGACTGCACCCTTAAAGTCCAAATCAGGAGAGACCATCACAGACAAAGACAAGCAAATGGCAAGGTGGGTCGAACACTATCTGGAACTTTATTCCAAAGAGAACTCTGTGACTCAGACAGCACTGGACGCTATTGAAGACTTGCCAGTCTTGGAAGAGCTGGATGTCGAGCCGACCATGGACGAACTCAGCAAAGCTATTGATGCCTTAAAGAGTGGAAAAGCACCAGGAGACGATGGCATCCCACCATAAATAATCAAATGTGGTAAACCGTCTCTACTAGAACCACTTCACAAGCTCCTTTGCCTATGTTGGAGAGAAGGTAGAGTTCCACAGGACATGCGCAATGCCAAGATTGTCACCCTGTATAAGAACAAGGGCGACCGCAGCGACTGCAACTACATGGGCATCTCACTGCTTAGCGTCGTGGGTAAAGCCTTCGCACGCGTTGTCTTCAACCGTCTCCAAGTTTTAGCAAGTCGTGTGTATCCTGAATCGCAATGCGGCTTCAGATCAGGAAGATCCACAGTCGACATGATCTTCTCCGTGCGTCAGCTCCAGGAAAAGTGCAGAGAGCAGCGGATGCCGCTGTATATCGCCTTTATCGACCTAACTAAGGCATTCGACCTTGTAAGCAGGAACGGCCTATTTCGGCTACTCAAGAAGATCGGCTGTCCACCTAGGCTGCTCAACATTACAACTTCTTATCACGAAAACACGCAATGTGTGGTCAGCTACGATGGGGAGACCTCAGAACCCTTCACAATCAAGAGTGGGGTCAAACAGGGTTGTGTGCTAGCGCCTACCTTATTCGGTATCTACTTCTCGATGCTGTTGAACTTTGCATTTAAAGAGTCTGCCGAAGGTGTCCATTTACACACCAGAAGTGACGGGAAACTGCTGAACATGGCACGCCTAAGAGCAAAGACAAAAATTCGCACTGTCCTCATCATAGACATGCTGTTCGCTGATGATGCGGCCCTGGTGTCACACACGGAGAAACACCTTCAGCAGCTGATGAATCGCTTTGCTCAGGCTTGCAGGGAATTCGGTCTGACCATCAGTATCAAGAAAAACAACATCATGGGTCAAGACATTCCTGTTCCACCCTCAATCACAATCGACAATCAGGTGCTGGAGGCCACTGACAAGTTCACATACTTGGGTTCCGTCATTACTAGCAGCCTATCCCTCGACATTGAGATTGATAAGAGGCTCGCCAAAGCAGCCAGCGTCATGGCCAGATTGAGCAAACGTGTATGGACCAACAACCAACTGACACGAAACACCAAGCTCAAAGTGTACCAGGCATGCGTTCTCAGCACTCTGTTGTATGGCAGCGAAACCTGGACCACCTATGCCAGGCAAGAAGATCGTCTCGAAAGCTTTCATCTTCGCTGTCTCCGACGCATCCTTGGCATAACATGGCAAGACAAAGTCACCAACACAGCCGTACTCAATCAAGCTAACTCACTCAGCATACACCTCCTTCTATGCCAAAGACGTTTATGCTGGCTGGGTCACGTGCGTAGAATGGAAGAAGGTCCCATACCCAAGGACATCCTCTATGGCGAGCTGGCCACAAGACAACGTCCAGTTGGTCGCCCGCAACTACGCTTCAAAGACGTCTGCAAACGCGACCTCAAACTTACGGGTATCGACCCTGGCAGATGGGAAGAGCTAGCCGATGACCGGAGGGGCTGGCGCCAGACTGTCCACAAAGGCATCAAAAAGGGCGAGGAAGAACACAGGCAACATCTGGAATCCCGAAGGCAAAGAAGAAAAATGAGACAGCAGAATCAGGCTCTCGATCCTCCATCCGTCTTCACCTGCAGCCGCTGCAGCAGAGACTGTCGATCCAGGATTGGTCTGCTGAGCCACTCTAGAAGCTGCCGTCAAAGAACACATCAGAGCGCTATTATCATCTCACGAGATGGATGAATGCCAACAACAAAAGGTGATTATGGTGGTTGGGATCTAAAATAATTATGAATTAATAAATTATAGATAAATGCTTTGTATCATGGTTTTATCTGATTTTATAATTGTTTATTAACATAAAATAGTTAATAATAATTTAATACAACGTGTTAGAGGAGCAATAGTATTATAATAATTATATTTATTATCATACGTGGACGGCTAACTGCTGTTCCCTGATCGCCATTTGCATTTCAATATGCCTTTCCAGCTTCGAATAAAAAGTATTCAATAATCTCTCAATTTTCAATCATATTAGAAAAAACATTCCAATTTAACATTTAATCAATAAATCCACTTGTATTTTTTAAAGATTAATATTTATATTTCAGAGTCCTTACCTGTTTGACCTGCAAGTTCTGCATGTTCTCATCCATCTTACTGCTAATCGAACCCATTTTGAAAATTATTTACAATATTTTAAAACTTAGTTTACTTAATAAATAGCGTTGCAGTGGCCCTTGTTGCTTACAGTATACTAAGAGCTAGTAAATAAGTGATTGTTAAGTCAAGGTATGCATTGTGTTTTCGTAAGGGACTATGGAGGCATTTACAATTGTAAAACAATCGAATCTAAATTTTAAACTTGATTTTTATATTTAATTTTAAAAAATTACTCATAAAAGAACTTTTTTTAAATAAAAATTCAATTGTTACGCTGGGTTTGGATTAGATATCATTTTATTAATTCGAAAATTATAAAATGAAATCCAATTATAGTTCTAAAAATAGCACAACACTAATATAAGCAAAGTACAGTTGGTATCTTTTACAGGTAAAAACGAGTCTAGTTTAAAGGTAAACGTTCAATATAGTTTTTAAAACTACTTTTTTAATATGGGAACGATAAAACATATTAATAAGTTTTTTATTGTAATTCTATTCGTGAATTTCTTTGACTAATTTTTTACACTATATTAATTGGCCCAAAAGACCCTGTCAGTTAAAGCGAGTATATTTAAATATTCATGTGTTATTTTTTATATATTTTAGGTTGAAGTAGTGGGTATTTGAAAAGTGGTTGTAGGTGGTCGGGTGGTTGTAGGGGGACTGGTGGTTGTAGGAGGAACGAAAGTTGTAGGGGGAAAGAAAGTTGTTGGAAAATTAGTGAAAGATGGGAAAAAAGTGGTAGCTCCGTTATTGAGGAAGTTGGTGGGCTGGTTAGGAAAGCCTGATGGAGCAATACCACCTTGGGAGTTCAAGGGGTAAAAAAAAGTTGAAAACATTTGTTGGAAGTTAGTCAAGAAAGATGGGTAGAGGGTTGTCAAACCACCTTGCCCTCCTTGATTTTCTCCTAATTTGGTTGGGCCAAAACCTGTTTGAATCATAATAGCTTACGTCTTTATTAAATTTATTTTGTATTGAAATCTATTAAATATTATATATATTTTCACAAATTAACAATTTAAAACATTTAACTAAATAAATTTTCGGATAATAATGAGTTAATTAAGGAAAATGTAATTTAGTACTAAAATGCGATTAAATTGATTATTGATTAGTCACTAGCGATAGAGGTAAGCTGTAGACCTTGGGTGTTTGAGGCTTGATTGACGGGTGGGTTGTTAGTTGGTTGGAAGGGAGGTTGATTGGTTGGTTGAAAAGGGGCTTGGTCGGTTGGTTGGAAAGGGGCTTGGTTCGTTGGTTGGAAAGGTGGTTGGATGGTAGTTATGAAAACTGGCTGGTTTGTCGTAATGAAAATTGGTTGGTTGGTGGTTATAAAAACTGGTTGGTTGGGGGTTGTTGAAACTGGAACTTTGGTTGTTTGAAAGATGGGTTGGCTGGTTGTTATGATAATAGGCAGATTTTCGGCTCGAACTCCTGTATAAAATGTGAAAATGGAAAAAGTTAATCTTCCTAGAGATCATTGAAAAGATTATGATTTCAAGAATGCGAGAATGGAACGGTTTTATAACCTGTTGTTTGTAGTACTTGGTTTGACGGAGTGTTGTTGAGAATTACCGCAGGGGCAGGCGTAATTGGTCTGTTAAATTAATTAAAAATTATATTTATTATTATTTATATATCTATATATTCTTTTTTCAATTAAAATAAATAAATTAATTAATTATAGGCACAATTATATTAATAAATTATATTTTCGATATAGAAAATGTGGTTTCTCACAGTGATATGCCGAAACTCAGGCAAGCCAAAATTATCAAAACTTTTTTCAAAAACATTTTCACGCTTTTCAAATAGAATATTTTAAAAATTAATTTATTTTTTATTCAAATTAGACCAAAAGAAAAAGTTGTATTAAAGCACTGGAGAATATTTCGCTGAGCTCTCCTTATATACTAGCACCAGAAACCTCTTTCATGACCCGAAGTTAATCATCCATTGATCCAGTTAAATCCACGAATACACACATATAAATACATATTATATTAAATATAAATTAATATACATATAAAATATAATTTATGTTAATTATTTGTCTTTTATAAAACTAATAATGCACACTCATGATGACTAGTGGGGTATGTGAATTGTAGCATTTTCTTGGGTGTGACGGTTCTTTGAGGCGCGACCTTTAAATGTATTCTGAATACATTCATAAGCATTTGGTGAAAAACAAATAGATTTATAATTACTATTAAGATTAATATAATTTATAATAATGACAATTTAAAAAAAATGTATTGTTATTTATTATTTTAAAAGCATTTTGTCAAAAAGTTTATAATCAGCTTGCACTCTAAATCTTTGTCTTAAACAAGTCTTGTGCAGAAAGGCCTATAATCTCCATTGGTGACAGGCAAACTGGCTTCACTGCACTGACATTTCAAGACCAAAGTCCGGCGTTCATAGCACCAGAGCCGAAGTATTAGAGTAAGTTTTAATTATTCCAGATAACAAGAAACTTTTTGAATGATCTTTCATTTATCTTATTGAGAATTCCTTTAAAAACATTATATGTAACAAAAATAAATTTTCAGCCCAAGTGGCCTAGAAGCCCATTTGGGTTATACGCCACGATAAAAAAAATTCGTCATCATAATTATTATTCCAATTGTTTTTATTAGAATTTCTTTAAAGAAATGTGTCGTGACAGATTTGTAATGAGAATACACCTATATTAAATTCTTAAAGGTGTTTGCATGCTTGCCTATTCGTTTAAGTGAGTGTTTGATTCTATCATTTTACATTTTATTTTCTAATAATCGATAAGTTTTTCCTTGTAAATTACGGAAAAGTTCTTAATATTTTTTTTTAAATCTGATTAATTATGAGAACGATTGAAAACTAGCTCAGCTTCAGAAGTTTGATGGAGGTCCATTGACATTTAAATAAAAGAATGTCATCTGAAGATTGACTGACGATTATTAATGACATTGTTCAGACTTTTGGTCGATTTCTTGGTAGTTATTATAAATAGATAGTTATTAGATTTAATAAAAAAACAAGTTCTTTTTTGTTGATTTAAAATTAATTAGAAAAATGATAAAAACGATTTTTGACACGAATTATCAAGATTTTTGAAAATGCATTCATTTAAGACATTGGAATTATACATAATTAAAATTAAATACATGTATTCAAATTAGTTTAATTGAGATAATTGAAATGAGTTTAATTAGAATAATCTCAAAAAAAGTAAATAAATAAAATTAAATTGTAAACATTTGCATTTATTGGGGAACACGCACTTGAACGAAAGATACCATCAAAGCCACAATGGCCTTAAAGCCATTCCGTGACGTGACAGCGGGTTATTGATGGTTGATTTAGAATAAACAGAAAACAATAGACTTCTTTAAGAAGTCATTTGATAGAACTGTGTTTTAATTTTCTCCATAAGCAACTTTAAGCTCCTTGTTGATTGTATGTTAATACTGCTTATTTTAGATTTAAGATTAGAGGTGAGTGTTGCCGAAAATAAATGAACCAAATAATGGATACATCGTAATAGATTATAGGATTATCATATTTCAAAATATTTTTTCTTAAAGATACATTCCAAAATTCCTCATAGGAATTGATTGATTGATTTGGTCCACATGATTATACAATGTTTTTCATGCCAAATATTCTACTTTATCAAATAATTGTATTAAAAAAATATTGTTTTAAACAATATTTCATGTGTTACATTTTTTTGTATATTTTCATTTTTAAATAATCTTCATTCGAAAATTAGATATCTCTGCCCAACACTTGTCAAATGAGTAAATCTCTCAACTTTCTCCTATCTTTTTTGATTAACGAAAAGTTGATTTCAACTATCTATTATTTTAATTCTATATCATTAAAAGCTGATTTTCTCAATAGTTAGTTACCTAACTAATTACAATTATAACATCTTTAAAATGAGGAAATTGACAAAAATTGAACCATAAAAAAGCCTATAATAAATCAAAACTAAAAGCAAAAAAGTTTATTACTTCAAAAAAATAATTTTCGAACTCAAAAATACAACTTAAAAAATGCAGCGTAGGATAAGAAACGTAGTGAACAACTACACGCCGACAGAAATCAAAGTAAGGGAGGCAACCTCTAACGACCCATGGGGACCTTCTTCAATCCTCTTGTCGGAGATTTCGACCTTGACATTCAACGTATTATCGAGGGGCGAGGTGATGGGAATCGTATGGCGACGTCTGAACGACCACGGCAAGAATTGGCGTCACGTCTATAAATCTCTAGTACTCCTCAACTTCCTTGTGCGCACGGGCAGTGACTGGGTGGTGAGGGAGTGTCGCGACAACATCATCTTCATTCAGACCTTGAGGGACTTCCAGCACTCCGAGAATGGTCTCGATTGTGGCCTGAACATCAGAGAGGCTGCTAAGAAACTCTACGAGTTGCTGAAGGACGAGAGGAAATTGAGGGAGGAGCGACACAAGGCGCAGAAGTCCAGACTTGGAGATTCCAGAGTCTACTCTTCAGTCTGTATCTGCATCTACATCTGCACCTATTGCTTTTATATTTTATCTGTTAATATCTTAGATTGATTAATATTCGTGTTTTTGATATATTTCTATATGTATTTTGTATCAATTAAATTTTTATTATTGCTACCCACACACAACAGTCTATAGGCGATTTGACTTCCGATCAGTACAGCAACTCAAACAACCACTTCAGCCAAAAAGGTTGCATCTTCATCACAACTAGATTTTAATTAATTGAAATTAAAATATTCAAGCATTATCAAAAGAATTAAATAAAAAAATAATATCTCAACCACCACCATCGCAAATATCCACCACAGAACCAATACCAACAAAATCATCATCGCCAATCAACCAACAACGTACAACCACGACCGCAACAAGAAACACTCAACATCGCAACAACAACAACAACAACAATGAAGACGAGGACGAAGAGTTGAGGCTCGCTCTAGCGTTGAGTAAGAAGGAGCACGACGCGGAGGAGACGAAGAGGAGGAATGATGAGGTGAGGTTGAAGATGGCCCTCGAGGAGAGTAAACGCACTGCGCAGTTGGACGTGAGTTTGTGGAGGGAGGGGGGGGGAAGGTGGGTGGGTGGGATGGAGTGGGTGAGGAGTGTGTGGAGGGGAAGGGGAGAAAGAAGGGAAGGGTGAGGGAGTAGGTGAGAAGAGAGGGTGGAGTAATGGGTGATGGGAGGGGGAAAAGGATGGAGGTGAAGGAAGGTAGGATGTTGGGTTTTTGAAGGGAGGGGGTAGAATGGATCAGAAGGGAAAAGAAGGGATAGAAGAAGTGAATGGGCAATCTTGTTCAATCATTAACGTAATTTACTATGTGATTTGTTTAATATAGGCAGACCCAGTCTAATCTATGAATATTCATATCAAAAATTAACATAATTATCCTCAATTTAAAAATAAACCAATCAGAAGGAGCGAGTGAAGCCATTCGTGCCCTCATTGGTCGACCAGGATGACCCTTGGTTGGACTCGAAAAGTGCCCCTGCCATGGCCAACCCTTGGGATATGGGTGGTGATCTTATAGGTATGACCTTGATGATGATGATGATGGGAGGGAAGATGGTGGTAATGGTGATGATGATGATTTTGATGGGGGGGGGGTGGAAGTGAATAATAGTGGTTGTGGCCATGATGATGGTGGAGAAGAGAATAATGGTAGTGGTTGGGGTGATGATTATGATGGGAACAAAGATAATGATAGTGGCTGTGGTCGTGATAGACATTTAATTTTTATTTAACTTTCATAGTAGCGTTTGATATCAGCATCTATTCTTAATAAATATAAAAAATATTTTTCTTAAATACTTATCACTTTCACACATCTATTCTTAATAAATAAATAAACTCAAAATATTTTTCTTCACCCCCAGGGGGCGTAGATGATTCAAACAAGTCGAACCACGCCTTGCTAGCAAGCCTGGGCGCCACTGGAGCGGGGACGGGGCTTATGAGCTACCCTGGCCAATCACAAACCTCCAACAAGACACCATGTGACGACGACTTTGATGAGATCATCCACAGGGGCTTGGTCAAAAACATAAATAACAACAACAATATAGGTCAAGCTTCCGCCCTCAAAAGCAGCAGCCTCGGTGACCTACTTAGCGGTCTTGATGATGATTTCATGTATCCTAGCAACAACAACTATCATAATAATAATAATTTTAGCAACAACACTAATTTCAGCAATGACAACAACAATTTTAATTTCAGCAACAAAACAACCGGTTTAAACATTGATTTCAGCCTCAACAACAACAATAATTTCAGTAGCAACGACAATTTCAACAAGACGATTAGCAACAACAACAACAACAACATTGATAAGCCTTTTTCTATGTTTGAAAGCAGCAACAACAACAAAGCAACCACGGATGACGTCATGGCAAGCGTCAACCTATTGAGCATCAGTGATGAGCAACAAGCACCGAAGACCAAAAAGAAGGTGAGGAAAATATAAGTGGGGATATTGAAATTAATTTTAGGGAAATGAATTAATTTAGGCTAATAATAAAAGTATTAATTAAAGTGATGATGATGGTTATGATGACGATGGTTACGATAACGATGATGATAAGGATAAAGATGATGAGGCTGGTGATGATGATTATGATATCTCAGACTGCAGAGGAGTTCTTGGGAGACAATGCAAAGCTAGTGAACCTGGAGCAGCTGGTTGTCATGCCAACCAAGCAGGGTGTGTGTGTGTGTGTGTGTGTGTGTGTGTGTGTGTGTGTGTGTGTGTGTGTGTGTGTGTGTGTGTGTGTGTGTGTGTGTGTGTGTGTGTGTGTGTGTGTGTGTGTGTGTGTGTGTGTGTGTGTGTGTGTGTGTGTGTGTGTGTGTGTGTGTGTGTGTTCTCATTTCTCCTTCAATAAATCTTGAAAATTTAATTATTCCAAGCTTTGCTTCCTTATTTTTTTCCATCTATTTTCTCCCACCACCACTTCCTCCATCCATCTCTCCCTCCAACCATCCACCCCTCCAGATAACAACAACCCCTTTGCGCTCACCTCCACCAAGACCTCGGTCAATCCTTTCTCCCACATCAAACAACCCCAGAAGGTGCCTCTCAACCAATTACAGGCCTCCTCGCAACCTCCCAGCCAATCAGCGGCCTTCATGCCATTCGACTCCTCCTTCTATAACCAGCCAGCCAATCAAATGATTCCAAACCAGGGCGTTCCTACCTTCCCGCCAATTCTTCCCGCGCAACCACCAACGGCTTATAACAATAATTATAACCCTTTCTTGTGAACGACTGAAGGGGAAGGAGGAGTGGAGGATGGAAGGATGGATGGGTGATGCATTGACTAGAGAAGGCTGGTGATTGGATGATGATGGAAGCATGTTGTGGTGTTGGTGCTGGTGGTAGTAAGGGTTTGATGGGGGTTTTTGGTGGTGTAGTGGTGATGTTGTAGGGGCTGATTGGTGGTTTTGGTGTGGCGGTTGATGCAAAATGATATTGTAGTAGATGGGAGATGAGGTTGTGGTGTCTTTCTGGCAGTGGAGCCAGTGTGGTGGATGTAACAGCGATTTAATCATTGGCTCTGGTTTATTCTCGATCATGTGAACGGATAATCGATGTTAAAATCATGTCTATTTTAGAATTATTCATACTCAGCCCTGACCTACTAAATGGCCTATTAAATGACCAATTAATCATTAAATTATTGGTTAATCAATCAATCAATTACTGATTGGGAATGCATGAATAGTATTTATTGATTCCTGCATGCATGCATTCATTGTGAATTTATAACTCAACTACGTTAACTCACCTTGAATTTAGTTTTTAATGGCTATTTTGTTTTCCACCTCTGTAGCGTTTCAGAATTTTAACTAGTTTTTCAATTAATTGACTTTTTCTAGAGCCGCATTATTATTCCTTCAAAGTAATCATTATCATCATCCTTTTATATTTTGTAGAGAGAAATAAATAAACTATATTTGGTTTTATTTATATTTATGAAAAAAATACTTTTGAGTGAGTTATACAAATAAATCTAAATCTTGGGAGAGTTGTTTGAATTTCCATGCTTAACGAATCAACAATCGATCAAAGAATCCCTATTTAAATGTTATAAAGCAAATAAAAACAGTTTCAAAAGTATAAAATAAACCCATTGAAAAAACATCAAAAAGCCTCCTCCCCCAATCACGCGTTAGATTGCCAATAAATATGATTTCTGGTTCCAGGTGGGGGGAAGTAGATCTGAGCGCCCTTGTGTACGAAGGCGATGGTGAGAACGGCGGCAAGGAGCAGCACACCAACCAGAAAGCCGGTAAGATTGGCGTAGTTTGCCATTTTTTTCATCTGCGCGGCCGTGTTTGGTTGTCCCTCACGCTGCCCACGCATGCCGAGGCCTGAGAGGGTGGTGGCTTTGGGTTGGATGGTTGAGTTGGTAAGGGTGAATTGGTTGGTGGTGGTTAAAAGATTAGGTTGAAGAGTGTATAAAAATTGGTTAAACTACAATAAAAACTATAACTATAAATTCAAAAATTTAGAACTCAACACTGTCAATTAAATTTCTTCCCCCACACCCTGACTTCCATCCCCACATTCTCTCAAACCAAACTCTATCTCCCCTTCTTCCCACACCCTCTCAAAACAAACCCTATCTTCTATTTTTTCACCCCACATCCCCTCAAACCAACAGGTGAATATCATGCCAATACACCCGAGGATGGGACAGAAACACAGGGTGACGAAGATAGACGTTGCCATGGGGATGCTGAAGTCCAGACCACCTCTGTTACCATCCACAATCTTGCTTTCAACGGGGGGTTGATACATTATTCAAGGGGGGGGTCTTTGTGACTGTTGGAATGTTGGATTGTCGATGTGAAGAAATAGTTTTTGAAAAAGAAGTGATTTGATTGATTTAAGAATTAAAAATTTGGAATACTTGAATGAGGTAAGACTTAAAAGCAAATTTTTGGCTTTGCGAATTATTATTTTTGCATTTTCAAGCTATGAAGGATCTTTTTCATTGTTGATTTCTACCTGGGATTTTGATTAACTTTACCTGGGTTATCGAAGCGCTTAGTGTGGAAAAAAACTAAAATTTCATTTAAATGTGAATTTGTGAAATAAATATTCTTCATATAGATAAATATGGATGGTTTTTCTGTTAAATTTATTAATAATGTTTAATTTGGATAATACGATTGCAGAAACATAAGATAAAAATAATCCGATTAAAAACCTTTAGGATAATTGAAAAAAACTTAGGCAAAAAAAAATTAAAATTGGAAAAAAAATCAAAGAAAAACGACAAGGCCACCTACAAAAGAGATAGTATCGAAGGAAGAAAGAATGAAATCAATAGGGACTCTTAGCTTCCTGCTGGCTGCATCCTGCACAACCAATGGAAGACGAGTTTTGCGACATCAAAAATAATTTAAATAATAATGTAAATGTAAAAGAGAATCTCAAATCTGTAGAAGAAAAATCATATTTGTTTTTCTGGTGTTTTTCTTCTTCTTTTTTTGTCTAGGAGTAAGAGAATTCAGTTTTGCGACATCAAAAATAATAGATATAATTTTCTCAAATCAATGAAGAGAAAATTAGATTTTTTGTCATTCAAAAAAACTTTTTTCGTTTGTTTATCAACGAGTAATTCGAACAGGGTGGTGTGTGGTTGGGAAGAAGTGTGTAAATAGAATTTTTAAAGTTTGTTTGCCTGGTTACCTTGTTATCTTCGTGTTTGCTTGAATGTCTCATTGTTTCTTTTTACATGTTTGTCTGTTTCGATTGCATATGCTAGTGTAATGATAATGATGAAGATGTTGATGATAATGATGAAGATGTTGATGTTGTGGTGATAATGATGATGATGAAGGGGATGACAGTGTTGTGGTGGTGATGATGATGGTGGTGCTGATAGTGATCATTTCAATGATGATGATGATTCTTGATTTGAAGCGTCATCCTCGTTTCTGTTTGTTTATGAATTTTTATGTGTATGTATGCATTCAGGAATATCTACATATGCATGTGTGTGTATGTGTGTGTGTGTGTGTGTGTGTGTTTGCGTGTGTGTGTGTTGTTGTGTGTGTGTGTGTGTGTGTTTGTGTTCATGTATGTGTATGTGTGTGTGTTTGCGTGTGTGTGTTTGTGTTCATGTATGTGTGTGTGATTTTGTCTGTGTGTGTTTGTGTGTGTGTGTGTGTTTGCGTTTGTGTGTGTGTGTTTGTGTTCATGTATATGCGCGTGTGTTTGTGTTCATGTACGCGTGTATGTTTGTGTGCGTTTGCGTGTATAAAAGCAGGGAAGGAGTCTTGTTAAGAGCACATCAGTGTGGAATAGGCGGCCAAGATGGCGGACGAGAAAACTCCGCTGAAGACTGGAATTCATGGATTCATCATCAGAAAGGTACTAAAATGTTGTTTTGGTATTTTTTTTGTATGTTGTTGTTGTATGGTGTTGTTTTTGTATGTTGTATTTTGTATGTTGTTTTGTATGGTGTTGTTGTAGTATTTTGTTTTTTCTATGGTTTTTTCTATGTTTTTGTTGTATTTACTTGTGTTAGGCTTTTTTATTTTGTGCATAAGATTGTACTAGAATGTATTTAGTTTTAGAGGTTAGTAAAAACTTTACTTTTCTAGGTATTATTCTAAGAATATTTTTTATAATTGTGACTATTCCACCAAATGAGGCTCAAACACTAAACGACGAGAACGAACACTTGCAGGCGAAGAACCAGTACCTGGTGTTGAAGGTGCTCAAAGAACTGCGCAACCGTGCCAGTAACAATGCTAACAAGGCTGCCTGTAACAAAGACAGCAACAGAGAAAGTAATGGAGGTGGTCATAGAAGCAGTAATGGTGCTAGTAGTGTTGGCAGCTTCAAGAAGAACTTTTTTTCGATTCGGAAACCATCCCAGGCGAGATTTTGATAGGTTTATTTTGAAAATAGAAAATAATTTTGATGAAATATCCAATTTAAAAAATAATTGGAATTAAACTGTAAAAAAATGATATTGAATATTAATGTTTTCAAACCAAAATTTTATCGCAGATCTCCAGCGACGGGAACGCAGACAAACCCGATGGGGATGGATACCAAAGCGGCTGCAAACAGCAAAACCATCTGGCATCCGCCGATGAAGACGACGAAAACCAAAAAACCTCGCTGCTGCACGCCTGGCAGCCGAACGGGGACAACGAGAAAACCTCCGGATGCTTGCCAGACTGCGTGATCCTGCACTACTCGGCCTTTAAGACCTCTTGGGACTGGTTCACACTCATCCTCGTCCTCTACACCGCCGTCTTCACGCCCTTCATGGCTGTCTTTTCATCCCGTTCGTCCAATAAATCCACCGATCCATTTTCTTTGTCTCCCGCTATCCATCCCAATCTTACATTTAACCTCACTTCAAATCCTGCCTTCCTTCCTGAATCCATCCATAAACCACCCGATCCAACTTCCATCCAATACAACGTCTCCACGGTTGAAAACGACCACATTCCAGCGTTAAATGCTTTCAGCGATGAAGTTAAATTCATGGAAACGTTAAACACCATTGAGGTTTTCGTTGACATCATGTTTGTAACGGATATTCTCATCAATTTCAGGTTGGTGTAGTGATTAGAAAAGTTTGTTAAACCTTTAAAGCCAAACTAGAGACCTATTCATTTTACAAAATTTTATCCTCTTTCTATCAAATCACCAAATCCATAAATCCTCACTGAAAACTCTAAATCACAAACTCCAAATCACCAACTCTAAATCTTTAACAATGGCATCCCCAAACCTCCAAATCACCAACTCTAAATCTTTAACTATGGCATCCCCAAACCTCCAAATCACCAACTAGAACATCCAAAATCTCCA
>OX030965.1:4104002-4174002 GCA_943735955.1 Piscicola geometra | reverse complement strand
CGTCCATCCAAAAGCCATCCACAAACTAACCAAATATATTATCCCTAAACCAACCAACTAGCCATCCAACCAACCGTCTTAACCAACCAACAACCATCCCATCAGGCCCCGATCAGCTGGTTAGACGCTTTAGCGAGACAGCGGGGTCTTAAATGCCAACAAGATCTTGACACCAAATCCCTGTACATCACGGCTCTTTACTTCACCTTCACCATTCTCACCTCTGTTGGATTCGGCAACGTGGCGCCTGTCACCAACTACGAGAAAGTCTTCACGATCTTCGTCATGCTCTTAGGATGTGGGTAGCGGAGGCTGGATGGGAAGGAATAATTGGATTTTGAGTTGGTGGTTTAGAAACGGTACTCATGATGAAAATTGGGGAGCGGGGAGGGCTTAGATGGTAGACGTCGGACTTGCGACTCATAGGTTGCCTGTTCGAATCCCTGATAAGCAACCGTGAACTATCATATAGTATATGATATACCTAGTGAATGTGATACGGTGTTTGCGACGTATTCAGTGAACGATGTGTACTTCATGTGTAGTGGCGCCTCGGCGCATAAGAACCATGGTTGTCAGAACCATTGTAACATGGTATGCGTCTGTTATGCCGTAAATAAAACAGACCAGAAAAGAAAAAAAAGAAGAAAAAATATTTAAAATGTATTTTAACAATATTTTTGTTAATCCTAAAGAATAATTACTTCACGACTTTATTTTATTTCAGCTGTAATCTTTTTGCCCATCACCACCATCCCATCACGACCACAACCCTCATCACTCCCCTCAAGCTCTGATGAGTGCTGCGATCTTCGGCAACGTTTCCTCCATCATGCTGCGTCTGTACAGGGGCACCGAACAGTACCACGAAATGGTGGCCAGCATAAGGGAATTTATAAAACTCTACTTCTTCCCTAAGCCACTGGCCAATCGTCTGCTGGAGTCGTACCAGAACTCTAGATCGTATATCAATGGCTTGGAGACCGACTCTGTGAGTTTGTGTGGTTTGTGGTGGGGTATGAATGAGTTGGAGAGGGGAAGTAACAGGGATGTGAGGATGAAAGAAGAGGGTGTTAGTATTGAATCGTGGGGAAAATATCATGGTGGTGATGTGAATGAATAAAAATTTGGTGGGATCGATAAACATTTAAACAAATCGTACTGCAATTATTACCTGCAAAAGATGATCGAAAATGTTTAAACAATATGTTAAAAAAAGTAAACTTACGCCAAGAAGAATTTCATTATTTTATATTATACATGTTTAATCATTTTAAATGCCCACACCGACAAAACTGACCACACCGATTACACCAACCACCCCAGGTTTTCACCAGCTTCCCGGAGTGTCTGCAGTCAGAGATCTGTTTGCATCTGCACAAGGAACTTCTGAATAGCTTCAGTGTCTTCAAGAGCGTCAGTCCAGGTGACTTGATAGGATGAATTGTGGATGGGAAAAAAAGGATGGTGTGCAGTGGCAAAGCCAGAGGGGCAAAAACACTTTTTCATTTTTCCCGATAAAAAACTTTTTACACCCTTCTTCCACTCTCAATCACCCATAAAAATCTATCTACTTTCTTTTTTCCACAATTTTAATCGCCAACCTACCCACCAATCCATCACCTAGCCACCCACCTAGACACCCACTCACTCATCCATTCACCTATCCACAACCAGGCTGTCTCCGCCTCTTCTCGATGAAGTTAAAGACGATGCACGTGATGCCAACGGAGACGATACTGCATCCGGGCGACCTTCTCGACTCCGCCCTGTTCATCACCAGAGGAATGCTGGAGGTTCTGAATGATGACCTGGTGGTTGCTATATTGGGTGAGTTTCGATGGGGAAATGGGGTTGGGGAGTTCAGGGAGGGGAGAGTTTGAGAAGGGGTGTTTTTAGTTTTTTATGGATTGAAGAGGGAGAAATGGTATGGGTTGGGAAATTGTGGATAGGGGTGTGAAATAAAAGTTAGAATAATACAAATTTCTGGGGTTTTACATTTCTCAAACGAAGTTTAACAATATTTTTTAGGTTAAAAAAAATATTTTAAATAAATTATTAAGAACAATATTTATTTTCTTTCATTCACAAGGCAAAGGTGATATGTTTGGCAGCGGCTTGAAGGAAGAGAGAAAGGGGGTGGAAGAAGGAAAGGGTTCTCTGAAATCGGCATACTGCATCAAATCCATGTCGACCACCACCATCCACAAAATCCTCTTGTCCGACCTTAAAGAAGTGATCGAATCCCATCCCGACTTTGAAACAACGTTTTGCCATAATTTTTCGGTCACATTTGACCTGAATAAGAATCCGGAAGTGAGTTTGGGATATATGGTGGGTTTGTGATGGGTGGGGGGTTTGGGATTGGCGGTGGGCTAGGGTTGGAGTGGGGGGTTTGGGATGGGGGGTGGGTTTGGGGTGGGGGGTGGGTTTGGGGTGGGTGGTGGGTTTGTGATGGGTGTTGATTTATTTGAAAATGTATTATCAAATTTATTCACTAAACAAATTATGTCAAACAAAACCAAACCCAAATACCAAACCATCGATCAAACCCCCACACAATTGAACAGAGGGAACAGAAAGAACTGCAAAAGCCGGAACAGGTGAAGTTTGTGAAGTATCCAAGAAAAGGCAAGCATGACTTCTCCTACTCCAACGATACTTATGAAGGTTGGTGAGTATTTGGTAGGATAGAATTGAAACGGATGGAAGAGTGGAAAACCAAATGAATAGTTTCAATTTCTTTGTATGTTTATTTTACTTTTTTTAAAAAGCAATGGAATTGATTAATGAATTATAAATTAATTTAATTTTGTTAATTTATTCGATTAATTATATTTTTTATTTCTACAGAAAGTCGATCGTCTGAAAACACACTAAAAAGTCTGGAAAACTTGCCTTTCAACAAGCCTCCAAGCACCAACGGATGGAATGAAAGTAGTGGGGGAAAGAGTGAAATAGAAAGAAGAAATGAACTGATTGAGAGAAGGAAAGAAATGATGAAAAGGAGGAGACAAATGGCTGAGAAGAGAGATAAGGAGGAAGGTTGTGAGAGTGAGTTTAATGGAGAAATGAGTCGGAAAGAGTATCTGGAGCTGGTGAAGAAAAGACTGTCTCTGATTGGAAAGTGAGGCTTTATAAATTAATATAATAAAATTTTATGAATAATTTACAAATTAACGAATAAAAAAGATAATCAGAAACGTATTAATCAGTAGTTTAGAATTCATGGAAAATAATTGTTTAATCCATCGGCACAGACGTCTAGGTGCTTTTGAGAACGACTTGTGTTCCATTCTCGACTCGATCAGTGTGTGTCTGGGAGTAGATGAGGCCAGCTCGTCTGCCACTGCGAGTGTTTAAGAAGTTGGCTAAATTAAAGCCATGGAAGGGCTGGATAGTTGAAGGAGACAAAAAGAAAAAAAGAAAAAATTATGGAGAAAAAAAGAGAATATGATGGAGATAAAAAAAAGGGAATATAAGCCAGAGTTTGACGCTAATGCCTATTTTCTTCTTTGTAACTTTTTCTGAACTCTTTTCATGAATTTTGATACTTTTCGACATTTTTTGTTTTTTTCTGTCAAGGGCTCAAACTTAAAAACTTTATACTTTTGAATTTCCGTTCAACAGTTTTGTAAAGTTTCAACAATTAAACACAATTTCAGACATTTTCCTCGCTGAATAGTAGCTTTTTCGATGATTAGCGAGCACTTTTTACTTTTAAAACTTTTGAAAACTCAACATTTTGAACCATATCAAGATTTATATTCTTTAATTCTTTCCACCTTTCCATTATAGAGTTTTCAATTTCACTTTTTATTCTCTTACATGTAGCCAATCACTGCTTGAAGATTACAAGGTGCTTGAAGGTTTGGTAGGAAGGTTCTTGAAATAAAGGTTTTACTTTGGAATTTAATGAATCATAGACCGTGATGAGATGAAAAACAAGGTAAAAATTCTAAAACGGTGAAGTCAGCGGGAAGAAAAACATTTGATTTTACTGCAAATTTGCAGATTAGGAGTAGGAAAATATCCAATATTAAAAACTGGAGCTCTTTACTTCTGACCGCGGTTATTTATATATTATTGAATAATATTTTTTTCAACTATTTAAATTGAGTAAAAATGGGTCATTTTTCGAGAATTCATATTTATACGATAGGCTATAACCCAGAGGTGCACAACCCGCGGCCCGCGCGTCGCATGCGGCCCTCCGGCCTGTTCGATGCGGCTCCCAGACAACTAGTCCATTTTGGCTATTTGCGGCCCTAAGAGAATTTTAAATCGACGCAACCACCCATCTCTTTTTAATAGTACTGTTTGCACTTTCTTAATATAAAACGATTGGAACAACAACGAACGATAATTGAGTTGTTTCAATTTAGTAAGAATGTCAAAGCGTAAAATTGAGGCAGAAACTCGTCAGTTTATTGAATAATGGACAAATGCAGCATTTCAACGGAACAGCTTTGGGCCTAATTTGTCGCGAGTCCGTAACTGTAATGAAGGACTACAATTGCAAAAGACATTATGAAACCAAACACGCTGCTACGATTGATGATGTAAAAGACTAAGCTAGAAAAAATATAATTGATCAACTTGTAAAAAGATTGTCATCTGAGCAAAATATTTTAAAACAAAAATTAATGAAAATGAGACTTTTGTTCGTGCCGTAGAAGAGATTATTGCGCGATTGAGCCTGAATGGTTGCAACTTGCAACCCTTCAGGCTCAACCTTCTCATTAAAATTCTATCATTTAGTTATTCATACATGTTTAAATAACGGTATTTTTTTATGACATTCATTAAAAATTTGCATTCTTTGAGTTGTTTTATTGTGTCATCTATGTGCACGCTGATGCGGCCCTTGGCGCCCAGGGACTCAGTGATTTTGGCCCTCAGGCTGAAAAAGGTTGTGCACCCCTGCTATAACCGAATCAATTTCTGGAGCATTGAGGCACATTTCTCATAATTTCTCTTTTTCTATATTCTAGTCTGTCTTTTTATAAATTGGCAAAAAAAAATTTATTTTAAAAAATAATTTCTTTATATATGATAAAAAAACTGAACCAGTAGAAAGAAAATAGAAAAATAAAAATATTTTACGCTAAACTTTCAAAGCCATGTCACTTTTAAATTGTTTAAATTCGAAGATATTTAAACTCCAATGAAATTCAAGATGAACTGTATATACTTCAATAAATAATTATTGCATGATTTTTTAAAACTTTTAAAGCAAATTTCATTAAATTGTATCGTTACTTATTTCTAAATTTATTCAAATGAAATTATCTGATTCCATGCGCAAGAATACGATGACTTCAAAAAGCTTTTGGAATCATTGGATTATAAATCTATGGGTTTTCACAGCTTACTGGGACAAATAGATTTTCTTGGAAACAATTTATCATATAAAAAAATAAAACAAAACACTCACAAACAATGAATAAACGAAGTGGAGAAACAACTATTGAAAAAGCAAGAGAAATGGCGAAGAAGAAGATGAAACTGAGTTATAATGATGGTATTACCAAAACCAATTCCACCACTTCAATTTCAAACATGACTCCACCATCATTTGCAACATTAAATTCTGCCACAACCCAATCGACGACTATCTCCACCACCACTGCAACCACCAACGATGACCATCTTCTTCTCTCTACCTGGAAGCTGCCTGCAGAGGTGTTAGCGCAATACACTGAGGCTGGCGTTGAGAGGTTGTTCGAGTGGCAGGTGGAATGTCTGTGCACTGGAAAGGTCCTAGGTTTGTGGCAAAATTGAGACTTTTAAAACTCCACTACATCACCCATCCTTCTACATTACTATTCTACCCTTATCGAGCCACCCTCCACTCCATATAACTACACCATCTCCCAGACAGGGGCAATTTAGTATACAGTGCTCCAACCAGCGCAGGCAAAACCATAGTAGCTGAGCTGTTGATGCTGAAATGTGTGGTTGAAACACGTTCCAAAGCTCTCTTCATCCTTCCATTCGTGTCTGTCGCGAGAGAAAAGACGCTTTATTTACAGGTGAGTGTGGTTTGTGTTTTGTGAAGTGGCGCGTGATTCAATATGGAGTAATAGTAATAGTCTTTTATGTAACACACACACACACACACACACACACAAACAGAAACTGTTCGAAAACGCGGGAATAAGGGTTGGTGGTTTCTATGGCAACCAGAGTGTGGTTGGTGGCTTGGAGGTGGTGGACATTGCTGTTTGCACCATTGAAAAAGCCAATAACCTCGTTAACCGACTACTAGAAGATGACTGCTTGAGCTTGATTGGTTAGATGGCTGTGTGGCAGGGGCGTGGGGATGGGGGTGGTATAAATAAAGAAAATGTTGAGAGAGAAAAACATTTTTAAATTAAAAATTTAATTATAAAAAGTCATTTTTAAAATCACTATAATTACCACTATCACCACTTTCCACTACCACCGCAACCCACAGGCTGTGTGGTGGTGGACGAGTTGCATATGGTGGGCGACCAGCACAGGGGCTTCTTGCTGGAACTGCTGCTCACGAAGCTCTCATACGCCCTCAAGTGAGATAGATTTAGTTTATTATTTATTTATTTAATAGGTTAATTATGATTGTGATGATGATGATGGTGGTGGTGGTGATGATGATTATGATGACGATGATGATGTTGATGATGAGGATGATAATAATATTGACCTTGAATAAATAATAATAATTTTTTTTCTTTTTCAGGAAATCAAAAATGACAGAATCAAAATCACCCTCTTCATCATCATCATCATCAGCATCAGCATTGTCTATTCAAATAATCGGGATGAGCGCCACACTAAATAATTTAGATTTGCTCGCCAGGTGGCTGGGTGCAGATATGTATGAAACGTCCTTCAGACCCGTGCCGTTGCTGGAAATGATGAAGGTGGATGGGTGGGTGGGTGGATGGATGGATGGATGGGTGGGTGGGTGGGTGGATGGATGGATGGGTGGATGGAGAGGGGTAAATAGATTGATGGATAGATATATGAATGGTAGGGCATATAAATAGAAGAATGGATGGATGGATGGATAGATGAATGGTGGGGGATATACATGGTCGAATGAATCGTAGGGGGTGGATAAATGGATGGATGAATTTATTTTGATTAAAGAATTGGTAAATGAATGGTTTTGAAATTAAACTCAATGGATATCTGACCCATCATAAATTGATGCTTCAAAACGCTATTTTTCCTATTTTCACGAAAATTCAAATCAACTTCCTATGACCAGGTTGGCAGTGCTTTGTATACTGGTAATGGTAAAAAGATCAGATCTTTGCCATCTAGCAGGTTAGGGGTGGGATGTCTTTAGGGTGAAAAACTTCACTAAATCTTTTAAGACACTGTTTGTTTCCTTCTAATCAATTCGTCTTTAGCGATTCGTCTTTATTTTTCTGACACATTTTTTCCTACCCATCAATCCATCCACCCATCCTTGTGTTTATTCTTCCAATCATCCATCCATCCATCCATCCATCCATCCATCCATTCATCCTTGTATTTATTCTTCCAATCATCCATCCATCCATCCTTTCTTTTGTTCCTTCAACCTCAAAAAGATTCTCTACCCACCACCACAATCAACTCCACCCCCAGCACCACCTTCCACTTCAACCACCACCACCACCACCAATACATCCTCTCATAGGTTTGAAGACGACGACGATGGCATTATAGAAATGTGTTACGAAACGGTCGCGATGGAAGGGTGTTCGGTGCTAGTCTTCTGTCCGGCCAAGAACTGGTGCGAGCAACTGGCCGAGTCGATAGCCAGGCAGTTCTTCAAGCTGTTGAATGCCACTGCTATTAATGGTGATTGAGGATGGGTGAGGGGGTGGATGGATGAGGGGGTGGAGTGAGAAGGGTGAGGAAGGGAGGTGAAGGGAGGGGGGTGGAGTGAGAAGGGTGGAGGAGTGTGGTGAAGGGAGTGGAGAGAGTGGAGGAATGAGGGTGATAAAGTAAATTTTATAAATGAAACTATGCCATATCATACCAAACTACATTATGCATTTAAACAATTATACGACTATACTAAACCCTAATCTACCGCTGGAAAAGACATTTCAAAACCATTTTAAACTCACTTAAATAACCATTTTCAATCCACCTCTCTTACCCCCCCCCTCTTCCAAGACGGCGCGAATGTGCTGGGGTTGGTGGAGGGTGATTTGTTGGACGTGCTGGAGCAGTTAAAGACGAGTCCCTCTGGCCTGGAAGCTGGCATGATGAAGATGGTCAGGTGTGGAGTGGCCTACCACCACGCTGGTGAGGGGGGGGGGGGGTTAGAATGGAGTGAGCGATAGGATTGGGGAAGGGGAAGGGGTAAATAAAAACTAAGATTTTCAAGTAAAAATTTCAGTTGGAATAAATTTACATTTAAAGATCGCCCAAGGATGTTTGATTTCTTGGCCACAATCAACCACTACACCATCTCCACCACCAATGATCTTTTCATCAACAACCCACAACCAAATTTCACGGCAAATTTTCACAACCAACTCCCGGAATCCACCCAACTGCCATCAACCAGCCCACCAAACCACCACAGCCCACCAAACCACCACAACCAACCCAACTACCATCAACCAACCCACCAAACCACCACAACCCACCCAACTACCATCAACCAGCCCACCAAACCACCACAACCAACCCACCACAACCAACCCACCACAACCAACCCACCACAACCAACCCACCACAACCAACCCCCACAACCCACCCAACTACCATCAACCAACCCACCAAACCACCACAACCAACCCACCACAACCAACCCACCACAACCAACCCACCACAACCAACCCCCACAACCCACCTAACAGCCATCAACCAGCCCACCACAACCCACCCACCACAACCAACCCACCACAACCAACCAACCCCACAACCCACCCACCACAACCATCCCACCACAAACCAACCCACCACAACCATCCCAGGACTGACGTTCGAAGAGAGGGACATAGTGGAGAATGCCTTCCGTAGGGGGGTGCTGAGGGTTCTGGTCGCAACTTCGACCCTCTCTTCTGGGGTCAATCTGCCCGCTAGGAGGGTGATTATAAGGTGGGCGGGTTGGTGATGATGATGATGAGGCTGCTTGTAGTGATGATAATGATGATGTTTCTGTAGTTGATGACCTAATGTAACACAGACTAAAATTGAAAAACAAATTTTTTCTCCAACCTTCTCCAATTCTTCGCTCCCTTCTCATACATTCATCTCTTTCTTCCCCCTTTCCATCCATTTACCTCCTTCCTTCCTTCTCCTTCTTCCTATTTCAATCCATCTTTTCTTCCTCTATCCCCCTATCCCAGATCCCCCATGTTCTATGGTCACGTGATGGACGCCATGGTCTACAAGCAAATGGTGGGCAGGGCGGGTCGCAAAGGCATCGACATCAAAGGTTTTTTGAGTTTTTCTATTTTGTTTTTTTACGGTTTCTCGTGTTTTTGAAACTTGAAAATATTTTGTTTCATGAATTCATTAGTTTTGTCAAATTACTTCCATTCATTTTCCATAACTGTCTATCATCATCATCATCGTCCTTTGATCCTTGTCACAGTTATTCACCTAACCATCTCACTCAACAATCCCACTCACCCACCACCCAACCAACCCACCACCCAACCAACCCACCACCCAACCAACCCACCACCCAACCAACCCACCACCCAACCAACCCACCACCCAACCACCCCACTACCCACTCACCATCCTACCCACTCACCATCCCAACCAACACACCAACCCATCCACCCACTCACCATCCCAACCAACCCACCACCCACCAACCAGCTAACCACCCCACCATCCCACTCACCCACCATCCCAACCAACCCACCACCCACCCACCCACCATCCCAACCAACCCACCATCCACTCACCATCCCAACCAACCCACCATCCCAACCAACCCACCATCCCAACCAACCCACCATCTCACCCACTCATCAACCCACTCACCATCCCAACCACCCCACCATCCCACTCACCCACCATCCCAACCAACCCACCACCCACCCACCATCCCAAACAACCCACCACCCACTCACCATCCCAACCAACCCACCATCCACTCACCATCCCAACCAACCCACCATCTCACCCACTCACCAACCCACCATCTCACCCACTCACCAACCCACCCACCCACTCACCATCCCAACCAACCCACCATCCACTCACCATCCCAACCAACCCACCATCCCAACCAACCCACCATCCCAACCAACCCACCATCTCACCCACTCACCAACCCACCCACCCACTCACCATCCCAACCACCCCACCATCCCACTCACCCACCATCCCAACCACCCACTCACCATCCCAACCAACCCACCACCCACCCACCATCCCAACCAACTCACCCACCCACTCACCATCATCCCACCCACCAGGCGAAAGCATCCTATCGTGCAAGGCAACAGAGCACACGACAGGCCTCTCACTTCTCAACAGCAACTTACCCGACGTAACTAGCTCCCTGGTGCAGCAACAGCATGGTGCTGGTGCTGGTGCTGGTGCTGGTTTGACTTCATCAATGAAAAGAGCTATTCTAGAGGTGGTTTTATTTTCAATTTTAATTTTAATTAATTTTTTAAATGAGGATTTTGCTTGCCGATGATGAGAATGAGGATGAGGGTGATTTTAATAAAAGAACCTGACACTCCTTCGTAACCCCACCACTCTTGCCATGTTGACGTCATCACTATGGTGATGATGATGATGGTGATGATGATGATGGTGATGACGATGATGATGATGATGATTTAAAACTTATATTGAAGCAGCAACCACCACGACACCAGGTCATTGTTAACAAAGTGGCCACCAAAGTTTCAGAAGTTCACCTTTACGCCAAGAGTACCCTACTAGGAGCCCAACTTGATCATTATCATGACTCCCAAGATCATAATCATCACTCCCAAGATCATAATCATAAGTCCCAGGATCATCATCAAGATTCCATATCGTTGTGCATTGACTACTTGAAAGACAATGAATTCATAAAGCTTATAAAAAGTAATCGTTGAATGTGTGTGTTTGTTTGTAAGAATGTGTGTGTGTGTGTGTGTGTGTGTGTGTGTGTGTGTGTGTGTGTGTGTGTGTGTGTGTGTGTGTGTGTGTGTGTGTGTGTGTGTGTGTGTGTGTGTGTGTGTGTGTGTGTGTGTGTGTGTGTGTGTGTGTGTGTGTGTGTGTGTGTGTGTGTGTGTGTGTGTGTGTGTGTGTGTGTGTGTGTGTGTGTGGGGTGTTTATGACAGTAGTTAAAATAAAATTTGAATTCATAAAAATCCAAATAAAAAATGATTCAAAACAGAAAAGCAAATCTCTCAAGAAAACAAGAATGGCTATAACACCACTATCAAAAGCAATAAAAAAGAAAACAAAAAAGATGCCGAAGAAAAAAATAAAAATTCTGATGACGAGGACGGAGATGAGGAGTACAGCGCTACCCACCTGGGCAGTGCGGTGGTGTCGTCTGGTCTGAGTGCCGAGGAGGGTTTGAAGGTGTTTGTGGAGCTGCAGAGGGCTAGGAGGGGTTTGGTACTCGAGAATGATTTGCATTTGTTATACTTGGTGAGATGGGGGGGTGGGGATGGATGGGATGGGTTTGGGGGGTTTGAGAGGGATGGTGGGTTGAGTGGGCGTGGATGGAGGGTGGTGGAGGGTTTGAGATGGTGGTATGGAGGGGTTGAGGGGTGGCGTGGGGGATTAGGAATGAATGGGTGGTTAATTGGTTATAATGTGATTTTGATGAAAGTGGTTACTGGTAAAACTCGGAAAGTCTTTTTTTAAACACTATGAAATATTTATTAAAAATATTAATTAATTAAATTATTTACTTTTTAATCATAATTATTGTCTCTTATCAACTCTCTCCCATGCCCTTTCTACTCATCTCCATCACACCCATCCACCAATCTCATCATTCTAAACTAGGTCACGCCGGTCTACATGCTAGAGCAAATCAGCGTCGACTGGTATCGCTATTTGTGTCTTTGGGAGGGGCTGACGCCGGATGTGAAGAGGGTGGGCGAGGTGGTGGGGGTGAGTGAGAGGTTCTTGAATAGGGCTGTGCAAGGAAGGATGATGAAGACTAGTGATCGATGTGAGGATGGGAGGAGTGGGATGAGGAAGACTAAGTTTGGATAGTTGGGGATAGGTGGAAGGGGTGGGGAGGGGGGGGGGGGTGAATAGATTATAATGGTGAGAGGATTAAGTTGAAGGGGGGGGGGGGATTAGGTTTGAATGTTGAGAGCCGGTGGGGAATAGGTTGAGATGGGTGAAAATAAAAAACAAACAAAATAGATGAATTGAATCCAAAATTTAAAAAATCAACCGCTCTATTTCATCAAAATTAAACTGCCACCAGTACCTCACATCCCGCATCACATCCCACAAAACACAAAACTCAACCCACAGCGGTTGAGCGGAGCGTAGCGGTCCACAAGCGCTTCTACCTTAGTCTTGCCCTCATGTACCTCATCGGCGAACACCCGCTCAGCGTCGTTTGCCGAAAGTTCAAAGTGATTTATTTTAATTTTTTGGGGGGGGGGGCGTCGGGTTTTAAGAGATTTTGTAGAGTTAATGATTGAAATAGTTTAGTCTTTTAAGGTTTTAAATGTATTATTATGATTATTATATAATTAAAATGTTGAGTAAATAATTAAAATATTTTAGATTTTACCCTTTTTAAAAATTTATATATATTTTTTTAATAAAGTTTTAAATGCATTTATAATTTTTTTTCCCTGCAAGATCAACAAAGGTGCTCTACAGGCCTTGCAGCAAGCTTCCTCCACCTTTGCTGGTATGCGTCTTCAACATCATCATCATCATCAACCTTACTACATCTCCAACCTCTCTTCACCACTTCTTTCATAATCTATTCACCATTTTATCACCATCACTTTCCCACCATCCTACCAATCAAAACCTTCTCCATCATCTCACCACTCCATCACCATTTTTTTCATCCTCTCACCAATCAACCAGCCACCTTTTTTAACATCTCTTCACCCCACCACATCTCCACCATTTCACCAATCCACCACCTTCTTTATCATCTCTTCACCTCACCACCTTCCCCACCACCTTCCCCATCCATCACCAACCAAGCAACCACCACCTTCCCACCAATCCTATTTATTCATCATCTCACCACTCCACCTCCTCCACCCATCCACCCACCCCACCAAGGCATGGTGACCAGTTTCAGCAGCCGTCTGGGCTGGTTGAGCATCGAGGCGCTATTGACCCACTTCCAATCGAGACTCTCCTTCGGCGTGCAGCAGGAACTCATCGACCTCCTCCACATATCCATCGTCAATGCGCGACTTGCTAGGTGGGTGGGTGGGATGCTAGGTGGGTGGGTGGATGGGTGGGTAGGTGGGTGGGTCAGTGGGTGGGTAAGTGGGATGCTAGGTGGGTGGGTGAGTGGGATGCTAGGTGGGTGCGTGGGTGGGTGGGTGAGTGGATGGGTGGGTGAGTGGGATGCTAGGTGGGTGGGTGAGTGGATGGGTGGGTGGATGGGTGGGTGAGATGCTAGGTGGGTGGGTGCGTGCATGGGATGCTAGGTAGGTGGGTGGGTAGGTGGGATGGTAGGTGGGTGGGTTCGTGCATGGGATGCTAGGTAGGTGGGTGGGTGAATGGGATGCTAGGTGGGTGGGTGAGTGGATGGGTGGGTGGGTGGGTGGGTGGGATGCTAGGCGGGTGGGTGGGTGGATGGGATGCTAGGTAGGTGGGTGGGTGGGATGCTAGGCGGGTGGGTGGGTGGATGGGTGGGTAGGTGGGTGGGTAGGTGGGTGCGTGGATGGATGGGATGCTAGGTGGGTGGGTGAGTGGGTGGGATGCTAGGTGGGTGGGTAGGTGGGTGGGTGGGTGGATGGGATGCTAGTTGGGTGGGTGGGTGAGTGGGTGGGTGGGATGCTAGGTAGGTGGGTGGGGGGATGGGAGGGATGCTAGGTAGGTGGGTGGGATGCTAGGTGGGTGGATGGGAGGGATGCTAAATGGGTGGGTGGGTAAGTGGGATGCTAGGTAGGTGGGTGGGATGCTAGGTGGGTGTGTGGGTGGATGGGAGGGATGCTAAATGGGTGGGTGGGTGGGATGCTAGGTAGGTGGGTGGGTAAGTGGGATGCTAGGTAGGTGTGTGGATGGGTGGGATGCTAGGTAGGTGGGTGGGTGGGTGGATGGGATGGGGGGTTTTCAATGAGGGGTTAAGGGGGTGGGAGGTTTTTCAGGGTTCTTTGAATGGGTTTTTTGGGGTGATCTTTGGTTTTTTATATGGTTTTTTGGTGAGATTTGGGATGATTTTGTGGTGATTTTGGGATGGTTTTGTGGTGATTTTGGGATGGTTTTGTGGGGAGTTTTTGGATGTTTTTTGGTCAAGTTTAGGATAATGTTGTAGCCACTTTGGAAATACTTTTTTGTGTCTTTTAGCGGGTTTTATTAGAACCCAAAAGTTCGTGTAGATTTCTCTATGTAGGTTTGAAACGACCGAGAAGCTATAAAACGCTCGATTTTATGAAAAATATGTCATTTTTTCAATACAATACAACGACGAGTATTACTAACGTGGCGTTAACCCGGACGAGCTTCGAGACCACTCGGTTATGGAAAATGTAATCTCTCTTCCCGACCACGCAGGTACCTCTACACAGCGGGCTACACCAGCACGACGATGATCGCTTCTGCCTCAGCATCCGACCTGGAAAAGATCGTCAGGAGAGCATCTGCCTTCCATAGGTGAGGATGATGATGGTGGTGGTGGTGATGATAATGGGGAGGATGATGAGGATAATGATGATTATGATGAAATGGTTGGGATTTGGCAAAGATGTGTATAACAAAGTCTTTTGCAATTAGTTTTATATTCTCTTCAAAACATCGTTTAAATAGAATTTAAAATTAATCTCCAACAACTTTCCAAACAAGTGAGAAGCGGATAGAAGGTGAGAGTGAGGAGGAGAGAGAGGAGAGGGTGAGGGGGGGTAGGAGGTGCATATTTGTGGGCGGGAAGGAGGGAGGCTTGACGGAAAAGGAGGCTGCACTAACGATGATTAAGGAGGCACAGAAGATTATGAGTGAGGAAATGGGTGTTGTTGGTGTGGTTGGCAAAACAGGTAGTTTGGTTGGCAAAAGAGATAGTGTGGTTGGCAGTGGTAAGGTGCATGGTGGTGGTGTGAAGAGTGGGCATGTGGGTGTTAGGAGTGGTGACAGTAGAGTGGTTAAGAAAGGCCAAAGTATAAAGCAAGAAGTCCTTTCGCAGCCTAGTAGTACGACTTGTAAGAAAAATTTAGTTGGAACAATGGATGATGATAATGCTACTATCCCTGCTTCTAGTGCTACTGCTGCTGCTACGACTATTACTGCTTTTATTAATACTTCTAATACTACTGCTACTTCTAATACCACCCTTTCTGCTACTACTACTAATACTTCTACTACTCCTCCTCTTCCTACTACTACTACTACTACTACTACTACTACTACTACTACTACTACTACTACTACTACTACTACTACTACTACTACTACTACTACTACTACTAATACTACTACTACAACTACTACTACTACTACTACTACTACTACTACTACTTTTACTACCACCCCTGCTGTTACTAATATTACTAGTTATACCACGGCTACTAGTAATGTCACAGATACTTCTACTGTTAATACTGGAACTAATTTAAATACTACTGCAACTGTTTTTACTTCTATCTCTGCTATCATCATTTCTTCTATTCCTAATACTGTTACTAATACTATAAATATTACTGCACCTAATACTACCATTACTACTGTTCCTACTACTATAACAATTGCTTCTACTACTACTATAACTACTGCTCCTACTAATCCTACTACTACTATCACTACCGCTGCTATCCCTACTACTACTACCACTACTATCACTAATACTAATGATTGTAGTAGTATGACTACTACTATCATTCCTAGTACTACTATCAGTACCACCAGCAATGGCACCCAGTTTCTGAATGACGTCATTGCATTGGATAGAGATTTAGAAGTATTCGACGATTCGTGGTGTGGTGATCATGACGCTGGTGCTGATAATGATGCTGGTGCTGATAATGATGCTGTTTGGGGTGATGGAGATGATGATGGTAGTAAGGTGAATGGAGATGAGGGTAATGATAACGATGGTGAAGGAAAAATGGCCGATAAAGATGGCGGTTTCAGAGGAGAAGTGAAGAGTTGTGAAGATGAAAATAAAGGAAAAAAAGTTTCCTTCAGTCAGGATGACGTCATGTCGAAAATAAACACTATCATTGACGTCAACATTATCATAAACAACAACATCAATAATAATAATAACAACAGCATAATATGGACTCAAAACTACGATGACGTAGACTTCGAATTCGCTGACGACTTCAACACTGCAGTCCTTGGCGATGGCGATGGTGATGATGGTGGTCATGATGATGATGGTGGTGGTCATGATAATCATGGTAAAGGTGATGATAATGATGATAAAGGTCACGATAATGATGATGAAAGAAATGATGATGATGATAATGATTTTGAGGGCGTGAGTTTCAGCGAAAAGATGCAGTTTTGTTCGATGTTGTTCGACTCCAGAGGAACTTTCTCACAAGAGATGTTTCATGATGATGATGATGTTGGTAGTGGTGATGATGATGCTGGTTGTGGTAATGATGCTGGTGGTAATGGTGCTGGTGGTAATGGTGATGATGCTGGTTGTGGTAATGGTGCTGGGGGTGATGATGATGATAATGGTTGTGGTGTTAATGATGATGACGCTAATACTGATTTAAACAACCGGACAAGTAAGTACACAGACATTAAAAATAAAGAAGCTTTCAAAAAGGATGTCACGCTCCTTGAAGATGATTGGTTCTCGACTTTTGCCTTGACCAATAAGAGGGCTTCTAAGGAGGTCGCTACGGTCACCGTCACTAGTACTGATGATCTTACTAGTGCTACTGCTAATACATTGGCAAATCATTCTACTAATCCAGCTTACACTACTTCTACTTGTACTAGTAGTGCTATTTCTAGTACTGTACACACTGCCTCCACTACCACTTCTGTTTATAGTACTACAGAGAGTTTCAACCCAACAACAACATCAACAACAACAACTGCAACAGCAACAACAACTGCAACATCCATCCATGACATCACACCTTCCCTTCTCCACGACCTCAATAATTCAGGCATCTTCGACCAGTCGACCAATCATCTCTCAGATTTCGACACGTCATGTGACCTGGCTTTCGGTGCTGATGATGATGTTCTTCGTGCTGCTGTTGTAGAGGGAGGCTGTCGTGAGGAAGAGAGGCGTCGGAGTAATAGTATTAGTATTAATAAAAATAGTAACAATATGCAGAATAATGGTATACCAAATAATTATAAAAATAATAATATTAATAATAATGATAGTAATAATAATAATAAAAATATTAATAATAATAAGCAAACAAATATTAGTTCGATCAATAAAGTCAAAGACGAAGCACCAATTTCCACAAGATCCTCTACTAGAAACCTCGCAGAAAAGTCGAAAACCACCTCAAACAACCACCCCCCTCGACTACCACTGTCGCCGTCGCCGTCGGTAGGGGAGGTAATCAAGATGACGCTGAGCGGAGACTCGACGCTGGACGAGGGACGACGTAGGTCGAATACCAACAAGAGGAATATCAACTACCTGCTCGCCTCCACGCCACACGCCATCCATAATGTCGTCGCCAAAAGGCGCACTAAGAATGGTGGTTCTCAAGTTAGTAATTGTAATAATAATGTTAAATCTATTAGTAATCGAAATAAGGGTATCAAGTTTAATTATATTAACAAAAATATCAAATATATAAATAGTAATAAAGAGATTATCAAGTTTAATGATGAGAATAAAAATATCAAATATATAAATAGTAATAAAGAGATTATCAAGTTTAATGATGCTGATAAGGAATATAGAGAGAAGATCAAAATTTCGACATCTACTGCTTTTACTTCTACTACTGCCACCACTGCTAAAACTACCACTGCTGCTACTAATACTACAAATACCACTACTACTACCACTACTACTACCACTGCTGCTAATAAAAACAATAATAATATTAATGATTATAATGATGATGAAGAGGATGAAGAAGATATGATTCCTCCTTCACCCCCACCACCCCTCAACTCCCCTTCATCCAAATCGTCCACCCCACGCAGGAAAGCCCCATTAATTAAAAATAACTCAATTAATAATAATAATGATAATTATAATATTAATATTAATACAAATACTACTTCTAATATAAATAGTAAAATCATCAACAACAACAACAACAATAAGAATAATAATGCAAGTTTTAAACGATCTATTGATTTTTCTAAAATTCAATCTACCTCTTCTTCAATCAAAAGCACCTGTTACAACGCAGCCATCAACAACAACTACGTAAAGAAGGCTAGCAACACAAGTAGCAACATAATCAATGGAAATAACACCAAGATCACTGAAGATACTGAAAAGAGCTTTTCAAACAACAACAACAACATCCCTAACAACAAAACCACCACTACTACCAACACCACAAACGCCACCACTACCAACAACGACTCTAACAAACAACCCAGCAACACCACAATCAACAGCATCACCACCACCACCAACAACAACACCAACAACAACAACACCAACCAATCAATTCTCAATCACTCAACTTCCAGCCAATCAGGGACGACCTTCGTCATTTATGACGTCACTTCAGACCGAAAGTTGTTCGAGAATTTCATAGAGGAGTGGAGGGGCAAGAGAGAGTACTGTATGTGTGTTGCGTGTGATGATGATGATGATGCCGATGATGATGATGATGATGGTGGTGGTGATAGTGATGGGGGTAAAAATAAAAATAATAATATTGACGTTAGAAACAATGTGATGAAAAATAAAAATACCAATAATAAAAAAAATAATAATAACAACAACAACAATAGTCATAAAAACACTGAAAATAATGCGAAAAATACAAATAATAAAAGATTTAAAATCAGAAAGGAAGGAAGGGTGGTGGTGGGTTTGTGCGTGTGCTGGGAGGGTCAAGAGGCCTATTACATAGCGCTCAATGATGCAGTGGCCTCTTCTGGTGGGTGGGCTGGTTCGGTGGGGGGGGGGGGTGGGATGGGTGAAGGGTTTGTGGAGTCAGGTGGGTGAATTCGATTAACTGGGTGGAGTGGGTGGGTCTTTTAAAATAATATATGTCCACAAATCAATGTCTACCAATGTCTCCATCCATCTATCTAGCATCTATTCATTCATCCATCCATCCATAAATCCATGAATTCATTCATCCATCCATCCATGCTTCCTTCATGCATTCATTGATCCATGCATCCATCTCCCATAGACACCCTGGACAAATCCATGGCAGCACCAGAGGTTGATCCGACATTGGATGAGGAAGAGAGGTGGATGGCTGTAGAGGCGGTGTTGAAAGGTGGGTGGAAGAAGGGGAAGGGGCGTAAAGGGGTTGTGGGTTGGTTGGTAGGTAGGTGGGTGAATGGGGTGAGGGTGAATTTGTTGGTGGGTGAGTGGGTTGAATGGTGAGTAGGTCGGTTGGGGGGGGGGGGGGAATGGGTTAGTAAGTGGGTTGGCTTGTGGTTTGTCGGTTGGCACACATAACACACCACAACCACAACCACGTCACGACAGACAAAACCAGCACGAAGATCCTCTACAGTTACAAAAGCCAATACATAGCTCTGCTAGGGGGGTGTGGGATGAGGATGGAGGGGAAGGTTTGGGACGTGGCAGTGGCTCAGTGGCTGGTAGATTGCGGTGGTTGTCAGTTGAGTCTGCACCAAATGACTAACCTCCTATGTCCTCAAACTTCCCATCTACTTAGAGGTTTTAATTAATTGATGTCCATTAGTGCTTTAATTGGGGCCATTTTAATTGGTTTTTTATTCAATTGAGCTTTATCCTATTATTTTAATTAAGAAGTAAAAAATAAATTACCTATAATTATTCAATTATTCATAATATAAACAATACTAATCCGAAAACCTCTCAACTAATTAACCCTGCAGAAATCGACTCAAACAACGGTTTCAACAGCCTGGGTGTAACATCAACTACTATTACCATGACGTCGGGCAGAATGAGGGCTTGTGTGGAGGGGGTGGTGGTCAGGGCGCTGGTGGGCGTGTTGAGGGACAAGCTGGTGGAGGAGGGGTGTTGGGAACCAATCGAAATTGAGGGTCAGGTGGTTGCAATTCTGGGTGAAATGGAAATGAACGGAATGGGTGAGTTGAAGAGTTTTGATTATTAGTTTTTTTCGAATATTTAAAGGATTTTAAATGTAAAATACATCAAAAAGTAAAGATATGATTATTCTATAAATGCAAAATTATCTCATTAATTTATGAATTTATGATTAATTTACAGTAAGATAACTTGTTAATCGACCCATCATCATCATCATTGTTTATTCCACCACAGGGTTCGACCGAGAAGAATGCGACAAACAACGGGAACGCATGCTAGCGCGTCTGAGCACCATCGAAGAAGAGGCGTACAGCGTCGTTGGCCACCCGTTCAGCTTCACGTCGGCAGCGGACCTCAGTCGCGTGTTGTTCGTTGAATTGAAACTGCCACCGAGCGGTGAGGCTGGCGTCTTGAAGAAGGGACGCAGAGGTGGTAAAACAGGTGGTGGTGGCTTGGTGAAGTACAGCACGAGTAAAACAGTCCTAGAGAAGTTGGTCAAACTCCACCCAATAGCGAATCTGATCCTACAATGGCGACGAATCACCGCTGCTCTCACAAAATTTGTTTTTCCACTTTCCAACGAAGCAGCGTGTGATCACTTATCTACCCGCATGTTTCGCATCTTCGCTCGTTCGGACACTCACACCGCCACCGGTCGAGTCACCATGAGAGAGCCTAATCTACAGAACCTGCCCAAGCTATTTTCCATCAGCGATGATGCTGCTGATGGCGATGATGATGATGACGGTGAGGATTGAGCATTTTGCATGGGGAATTCAGTAATAATATTTTAAAGTTAAATTTTTTTATGAATATATGTTTTTTAAAGACAATTAATTAATTACTTACTTACTTAATTAATTAATTAATTACTTGATTAATTAATTACTGACAATTAACTAGAAATTATTATTTTTCAGTTGGTTTGATAAACGAAAGCGCCTATTATGAGATGAGGTGTGGTGATGATGATGATGTTAAAAAAGAAGGGAAGGATGCTCTTTCCATCAGTATGAGAAGTGCCTTTGTAGCTTTTGGAGGTGAGTAAAGGAGAAAATAAATAATAATAATAATTATTATTATTTTTGATATTATTATATAATAATTATTATTTTTATTATTATTATCATTTTTATTGGTATTATTTTCATTATAAAAAATAATTAATGATCATATTAATAATAATTACAATATTGCGTTCACGGTTCTCAAAATAATTACACTCGTATTTCGTTACTCAAATGCATTTCCGCATTGATTACAAAGCCCTCGCAACTCCTTCCATCCCATCCTCATTCCACACACTCTCAACCACCCACCCCTGGCAGGAGGTGTCTTGTTGGCGGCAGATTACTCTCAGTTAGAGCTGCGCATCATAGCTCACATGAGCGGCGATGATAGACTCATCGGCCTATTGAATGGTGGTGGCGACGTCTTTCGCATCATAGCGAGCCATCTGAGTGGACGACCGGTCGTTACCGATGAAGAAAGGCAGCGAGCGAAGCAGGTGGGTAAATGAGCGCTGAAAGGTTTAAAAATTAGTTTTATCTTAATGATAGATAATCTTCGAGGGGTAATTTTAGGAATACTTTATAAAATGGGAAAAATTATGGGAAATATTAAAGTTTAATATAATTTTTATATATATGTTGCCCACATCATCACCACTACCACCACGATCACCAAGCCTCCACCACCACAGATCTGCTACGGCATGATGTATGGCATAGGCAACAAGGCTTTGGCCTCTCAACTCTCTGTTGACGTCGAGGAAGCGTCACACTTTGTCGAAACTTTTAAGAATACCTACCCAGGTGGGTGGGTGTGGTGGGGAGAGAGAATGGTGGGAATGGAGAGGAGAGATGATGGATGGGTAAGAGGATGGTTGTGGGGTGATGGGTGTGAGATTGGTTGGAAAAAAGAATTAAAACGAAAAAAATGAGTTCAATAACGATTTTCAACAAAACTGATAATTTCAAAATCAATCATTTCAAATAATCTTCCCACTTCCCCTCCGTTCTCCCTCCATAAAGGCGTGAAAAAGTTCTTCAAAGAGGTGGTGGAGGGCTGCAGGGAGAGGGGCTGGGTTGAGACGATTGGTGGTCGGAGAAGGTTTCTCAAAAGCATCCTCCACTCTAATCTGCATGCCAGGAATCATGTACGTGGTGGGCGGGGAGGGAGTCGGGGATAGAGGAGAAAAATTGGAATTTAATGAGAACAGAAGAGAAATGAGATATATTTTCTTTTTTAAACTATATATAAATATATTTATTTATTTCTTTATATATTCGCATAAATATCTAAATCTAAATGAAAAAAATGCAGCAATACTGTAACTGACAGGCACACACACACACACACGCACACACACACGCACACACACACACACACACACACACACACACACACACACACACACACACACACACACACACACACACATAAACACACACACACAAAAACACACACACACACACACACACACACACACACACACACACACACACACACACACACATACAGGCAGAGCGACAAGCAGTAAACACTACCATCCAAGGCTCAGCTGCAGATATCGTTAAGAAAGCCATGGTCTGTATTCACCACTGCCTACAACACCACTACCCCTCATCCCTCCCTCATCTTGCTAAGAAAGGTGGGTGGGTGTTGTTGGTGGTGGGGGAGAGGGTGAGTGCCCTTGGAGAGGGTGTATTTTAGTTTATATATTGGTAGAACCACCCTTTAATTATATGCATAACTTTATAAAATATAATCTCAACAACAGACTATTTTTTATTTATATCACAACTACACCGCACCACCACCAATATCTCTACCACAGTACACAACCACACCACACCACAACTACTCCATCAAAACCACACACAACCACACTATCACAATTCCGCCACAACCACTCTTCCACAACCACACAATCGCACCACACCACAAAACCCTACCATCACAGCCACCCCGACATAACCACACACAATCACCACAGCCACACCAAGCGACAACCACACCACACTACGTGGTGGCTACTTGATTCTGCAGCTACACGACGAGTTACTGTACGAAGTGGCAGAGACAGACTTGCGACACGTGGCTGGCGTGGTGAAGAACGAAATGGAGGGGTGTACGAAACTGAGGGTTAAATTGCCTGTGAAGTTGAAGGTGGGAAGAAGATGGGGAGAAATGGAGGAGTATGAGTGAGTGGTGGAAGTGGAGGTTTTTTTGATTGTTGAGATAAAAAATAAAAATTAAAACGGGATTTAGAAGGACTGTGTGATGGAATTGTGATATTAGTCATTTATAAATTTCTAAGAAATGGATTGATTTATACATTTATATTTTTAATTAATAATTTAATGATAATCAATTATCAATCAATAATCAAATCAAATCCTTTTTTATATCCTGTAAATAATAATCTCTACGCATGTTATTTTTAAATTATTCATTTATTTAATTTCATTGTTTTTTATTTAGAATTATTTCTATTTGAGTGATTTCAATAATAAAAATAAAAATCTTGTTTTATTGTCAACGAAAACGCACATACATAATTAAATGAACAAATAATTGTAAAAAATTACATGCACATAAGAATCTTTTAAAATAATTAAATACATAAAAAGAATTTAATTATTATATATGTCTACTTACAATTACGATAATTAAACTATTATCTAATTACAATTAATATTAAATGAAAGTTTAGCTTAATGAAAATCACCACATATAATGATATAATGATAATGAGCTCATAGTAAAATCGAAATTTTAAAATGACACAGAATTGCCGTCATGAATAAATTATTGAATGACTTACGAAATACAAATTATAATTTAATATAAAATAAATAAAATGACATTTATAAATAAAATAATTTATTAAATAATAAAAATAAATTAAAAGTTAACATTTAAATTGCATGTATAATATATAAACCAGACATAATGGAGAGAGCTTGTAAGAGTTAGGATAGTGTGATGTGCTGGGAGGGTGTGGGAAGGGTGGATGGTGATCCTATATCTCATTCCCTTTTCAGACGAAACCAGTGCATCACTAATAACAAATCCCATAACAATTAAGTTGACTGCACCACTGGAAAAAAGAGGCAACAATCACAATTAAGCCCCTCTCCCTTTTTCCCTAAATTCGAAGCAACCACACCGTGAACAACAACCCCACCCCATCCCCAAAATCTTTTACACACAAAAAACCAACTAAACCCCCACCCATCTCACCTATAACCATCCCACCCATCCCATCCATCCCAATTCCACTCAAACACCACGGTTGCTAAGGTCCTTGACCTTGTAGATCCTGACCAACCAGTGCTCAGATGTGTACGCCTCCTCAAGCACGTCCAGCTCGAAGTCCTTGTTGCCAATCTCGACGTTGCGTACCCTGTCGTAACCAAGGGGCTTGCCTGGGTGAGGGGCAGGAGGGGGTGGTTGTGGTTATTTATTTTTCTATCAAAGGAAATGTGAAAAAGTTTTGTGAAAAGTATCATTATGTATATTTTATTATTAATTGTTTATTTATGGTTACCCCAACCACCCCCATCCCCACTTCACATTCAAACCATCCCTCAACCAAGATCCCCCTTCCCCAAAACCCACCTCCTTCCCCATCAACCACTTCAAACCCCCAACCCACCCCCATCCAATCCCATCTTAACCTCCCCAACCCTCTAACCAACCTCCCACTCAAACCCTCTCCCCCAAGCACCTGACTCAATTTACACCGATCCAAACCACCCCCTAACCACCAAATCACAACCACCTCAACTCCCTACATACACAACTAACTCAGCCCCCCGCCCCCCCAAACCCAATCGTCCCCCACCCACCCCTCCTCCCCCCCCCCCTCAAACCCAATCGTCCCCCACTCACCCCCACCCCCCTACCCCCCAAACCCAAAGCCACCTGACTCAGTGTACACCGATCCGAAGCGGTAGTAGCACATCTTGTACATCAGGCAGTTCAGCAAGACCGGAGAACCCTCTTTATCTACCCTGCAGTGGTGTTGATGATGATGCAGTGGTGGTGGTGATGATGATGATGGCGATGGTGGTGGAGGTGGCGTTGATGATGGTGCTGATGAAGGTGCTGATGAAGGTGATGATGATGGTGATGATGATGGTTTTGGTAGTTATGGTAATGATGGTAAAGAGAATTAGAATCATCCACCCTTCCACTCTGCCCATCAGAATAAATAATAAACTCCCTCTAGTTTTAATATCAACTCTTATCATCATTATCATTCCCCACCCATCATCACCATGAACACCCCCCCCCCCCCCCCACATCATCACCATCCCCCAAACATCATCATCATCATCCCTCCGACATCATTCCCCCAACATCATGGCCACCCCAGCCCCCCCCCCACCACCACTCCCATCATCATCATCATCATCATCATCATCATCATCATCATCATCATCATCATCATCACCACCCTCCCCTCCTCCTCACCTGAATTCTCCCTGCGGTGTGTAGTAGTCGGTCTCCTTGATGTGCGCCCCCCTATCGGTACTGCCGCCAATCCTCACCATCCACAAGAACTTGTTGATGTCTGGGGTGATGGTGGTGGTGATGATGATGGTGGTGGTGGTGATGGTAGTGATGATGGTGGTGGTGATGGGGTTGTGGTTATTATGGTCTCAGTGGGAGTTATGATGACGATGGTGCCTATAAAATCACCTTGCCAATCCCTATCCATGCTACCTCACAACTAATCCATCCATGCCAAACCTCTCTCCTCCAAACCAAATAGTTCACATCTCAAATCACCCACCTCTTAACCCAACCCCCCTCCAACCCATCCCAATCTCACCCTCGGACGAGTAGGCATTCATGCCACCAAAGATGACCAGCACAAAAGACCTCCCTACCCACACCGATCCACCTCACCTTCCCTCACTCTTTCACACCTATCCACCCCAAACCATATTAATCCAACTCACCCCTCTCCCCTTCTTAACCCTCCCTCCTCCAACCCATCTCCCATCCCACCCTCACCAGCTCCAACCCATCTCACCCCCCCTCCCCCTTCGACCCATCTCACCCTCCCCCCTCCAACCCATATCCCCATTCCACCCTTCCCCCTCCAACCCATATCCCCATCTCACCCCCACCCCCTCCGACCCATCTCTCCATCCCACCCTCCCCCCTCCAACCCATCTGACCCTCCTACCCCACCACCTCCGACCCATCTCCCATCCCACCCACCCCCCCTCCGACCAACCATCAGACGAGTAGCCAGTCATGCCGCCGAAGATGACGAGGACGTAGTTGACGTCGAGTTCCCTCATGATCTCGTAGGCCTTGTCTTCCGTCGACGACATCGCCTGTAGTTGTTGTTGATGTTGTAGTTGTTATAGTTGTAGTTGTTGATTTTGTTCATATTTTTATTGATTTCATTATTATTCCAAATATAGTTGTTATTTTTTTTATTTAAATTATTTTATTACTAGAATTATTGTTGTTATTTTATTATTATTATTGTTGTTGTTATTATTTTATAACTAGTTATTATGATGTTGTCTTCAAAACCACCCGTACCACGACCACAACCACAACAAAAAACACCACAACCACCCCCCCACCACCAACAACAACCAACACAACCACCCTCCCACCACCAAAAACAACCAACACAACCACCCTCCCACCACCAACAACAACGAACACAACCACCAACAACAACCACCCTCCCACCACCAACAACCACCCTCCCACCACCAACAACAACCACCCTCCCACCACCACCAACAACCACCCTCCCACCACCAACAACAACCACCCTCCCACCACCACCAACAACCACCCTCCCACCACCAACAACAACATCCCACCACCACCAACAACAACAACCAACACCACCACCAACAACAACAACCACCCTCCCACCAACAACAACCACCCTCCCACCACCAACAACAACCACCCTCCCACCACCAACAACAACAACCAACACAAACCTGTCCAACTCTGGAGATGTGTGTGTTGTTCCAGGTGTTGTTGTCCACGAGGATGGTCCTGTTAGCCATGGCTGTGATCTGGTAGCCGTAGTCCCACCACGACATTATCTTCGCATCCTGAGGGTTTGAGGGGGTGGAGGGGTGGGAAGGGTGGAGGGGTGGGAAGGGTGGAGGGGTGGGAGGGTGGAGGGGTGGGAGGGTGGAGGGGTGAAGGGGTGGGAGGGTGGAGGGGTGGGAGGGTGGAGGGGTGAAGGGGTGGGAGGGTGGAGGGGTGAAGGGGTGGGAGGGTGGAGGAGTGGGAAGGGTGGGATGGGTGGAGGGGTGAGAAGGGTGGGAAAGATGGAGGAGTGGAAAAGGTAGAGAGGTGGGAAGGGTGGAGAGGTGGGAAGGGTGGATGAAGGGAAGAGGGAAAAAGAGAAGATAAGGGGGAGATGGATGAAGAGAATAAAGAAGAAAACGAGAAAGGAAAAAAGAATGACGATGATGAATGAAGAAGGAAAAAAAAGAAATTAGATCAGTAATCCAAAAAAAACCTCAACACCGTTTATACACTCAACCGACCAAGCAAGCAAGCCACACCCACCCACCTCGGGGGTATTATGCCTCAGCCAATAGTAGGCCTCCCTGAAGTCGTCGAAGATCACGCGGCCACCCCCTCCACGGGCAGCCAATACGATCGAGGGGGAGGAGTAAGCCTCTGACGTCACCCAAGAGCAGTGGAAGGTGTACGTGATGAGGAAGATCGTTATCAAGCCGATTACTCCTGTGGCTACCTGTGGGTGGTTGGATGGTTTGAAGGGGGAGGGGGGGGGTGGTAGGTTGAGTGGTGTGGTGGGTGTAATTGAGTGGTGTGGTAGTAGAGTTGAATAGGTTTGTGTAGTTAAGAGCATCATTCCCATCCATTAACCAGAACCACACCCAATATCACCCTACTCCATCAACCATCATCCCTCCCCATCAAGCACACCATCCCACCGCTAAAACTTCCCTAATCAATCCCCCCCCACCCCAACCCTCCAACAACCATTATCTCCCCCCCCCCATCCCACCCCAACCGCCCAACAACCATTTCCCCCCCCCTTTCCCACCTACCGCAACCCCCCAAACCTCATTCTTGACGGGGTAGTTGGCGTCTGCCTTCTTGCCCTTCGCCTTCTTCTGCGCCGAGTCGAGATTCCTCATGTACTCAAGCAGCGTGTGCGAGACCGCGATGCCCGAGAGGATGCACATCACGGGCGCTAGCACCAGCATCAGACGCACCATCACGCCCTGCGGTGGGGTGGTTGGAGGTGGGGGGGGGGTTAGGGGGTGAGGGTGTTGGTGAGGGAGGGAGGGCAGGGGTTAGGGGGTTATGGAGTGAGGGTGTTGGTGAGAGAGGGAGGGAGGGGTAGTGGAGAGGGGTGGTGGAGAGGGATGGGAAAAAAGTGAGAAGAAGAGTGGTAGATGGATTAATGATGGAAGCAGGAGTGGTGGATGGAAGGGGTGGTAGAGAAACGATTGGTGAAAGAACACAAAGTAAGACAAAAAGAACACACACAGAGAACGTATGACAAAAAAGAAACACAGAAGAGGACAAAGAAGAACACACAGAGAGCAAAACACATAGAGTAAGACAGACAAGGCACGAACAGCGAAGTAGATGCTGGTGACTCCGTAGAGGATGATGAAGATGTTTGCGTCGGTGAGCTTCTTGAAGCAGAAGTACAAGCCGGCTGTGGCCGTGTGCATGCGGGTGTGAGTGGGAGTATGCATGGATGCTTGCATGGATGGGTATGTATGGATGGGTATGCATGGATGGGTATGTATGGATGCTTGTATGGATGGGTATGTATGGATGGGTATGTATGGATGGGTATGTACGGATGGGTATGTATGGATGGGTATGTATGGATGGGTATGTATGGATGGGTATGTATGGATGGGTATGTATGGATGGGTATGTATGGATGGATATGTATGGATGGGTATGCATGGATGGGTATGTATGGATGGGTATGCATGGATGGATATGTATGGATGGGTATGTATGGATGGGTATGTATGGATGGGTATGTATGGATGGGTATGTATGGATGGGTATGTATGGATGGGTATGTATGGATGGGTATGTATGGATGGGTATGTATGGATGGGTATGTATGGATGGGTATGTATGGATGGGTATGTATGGATGGGTATGTATGGATGGGTATGTATGGATGGGTATGTATGGATGGGTATGCATGGATGGGTATGTATGGATGGGTATGTATGGATGGTTATGTATGGATGGGTATGTATGGATGGGTATGTATGGATGGGTATGTATGGATGGGTATGTATGGATGGGTATGTATGGATGGGTATGTATGGATGGGTATGTATGGATGGGTATGTATGCAAGGATGTGTAGCATGCATTGTTGAATGGGTGGATTTATTGATGGATGAATGAATATTTGAACTAATCGGTGGATAAATAAAAAAAATTAATTAAAAGAATAGATTAAATAAAACATTTTTTTTCAAAAAATTAACGTTTGCAAAAATCAAAAATCTCCCTTCCCCTTATCATCCTCTTCGCTACCCATCCCAACCCAAAAACCCATCACCACCACCAAACCACCACCAAACCCACCTACCCCCCCCCCCTCATCCCAAAACCCTCGGCACAATCATCCCCCCCCAAAACCCACCAGGAAAGAGGATAACGAGGATTTGGAGATCGAAGTAGAACGAGCTCCAGGAGGTGGGTTGATGCTCGGAGACGGAGGCGATGATGGGGATGTTGTTCTTGGCGTAGGAGGGGTCGAGGAGAGAGTAGAACCTGCCCGTCCATGGGGAGATTTCTGTTTGGGAGGGGGGGGTTGTTGGTGGGTGGGGGGGGTGGGGGATTGAGTGGACATTTACCCAATATAATCAGTAAACCCTCCTCAAAACCCTCAACAAGCCACCCCACCACAAAACTCCCCCTCTCCTCCCTCCCCCCCCCACAACCACTCACTGCCTAGAGCGGTGGCTATACCGAAAGCGGCAAACGCCACGGTGGCGAGGAGCGCCACGATCGCCTTGAAGAGCACCGTGAACTGATGCCTCGAGAGACGAGACCTGATGTAGTCAACGAATGCCATGATTTGGCACAGGCCGAAGACGCCTAAGGCCTGATTTTTTGGGAGTTGGGGTGGGGAGGGGGTGGGGTGGGGTGGAGCGGGTAGGGGGGTAGAGGGGGTTGGTAAAGAAGAGTTGAGAGTTGTGACGGGGGGAGGGGGGAGTTGAGAGGGGGTTGGTAAGGAAGATGTGAAAGTTGTGACAGTGGGGGGCGGGAAGGTGAGAAGGGGTAGGAGATGAAGTTGAGAGTGGTGGGAGATTTGGAGATGTTGGTGGAGAATGGGGTTGAGAGTGGTGGGTGATTATGGGTAATACGCATCAACACACACACACACTAAGGGGGTTTTGGTGGTATAGGATGAGAAAATAGGGGGTTTGGGGAGTGAAGTTGAGAGTGGTGGAGGGTTATCCGTAATATACACGCGCACATACATGCGCACAAATACACACACACACACACACACACACACACACACACACACACACACACACACACACACTCACACACACACACACACACACACACACACACACACACACACACACACACACACACACACACACACACACACATACACACACACACATACAGCCATATGTTCACTGGACTGGACTGGTTGGAAGCCGACGAATGAGATCTGCATTGACAAGATCGTTCCTACGCAGTACACCTGATGATGATCATGATGATGATGATAATGATGACGCTGATGATGATGCATGCATGGTGAATGAATAGTGAATTAATGATGAATTGATGAGCATCTAAATCATCGCTTTTTTACATGATACCACCTAATTATAAAAACGACAATCAATCAATTAATCAATTAATTAATCAATCAATTAATCAATCTAACGGTTGAGTAGGCGACGTAGATGCGATGAGAGAAGCGACCAGTGATCATGAGGATGAGCACGTGGAGGGGGATGAGGTTGATGAGGAAGACATACCCTCCCCACGAGGACACCTGCGTGGGTGGGGAGGGGGGGGGTGGTAGGTTAAATTGGGATGGGATGTTGTGGGTGGGTGGGAGAAAGGGATGAAGTAGAAGTGCTGAGTGAGATGGTGTGGTGGGACGGAAGGATGAGATCATGTGGAAGGTGGTATGTCCTAAGTAGAGATGGGTGAAATCTTAGCCTTTCCCTCACCGTCACCAAAACCACCTATCAACCTCTTCACCACCACCACTACCCCCTCCCCTCCCCACCCACCATGTAGAAGTAGGCAACAGCACACATGACACTCCAGTACAGAGATCCAGTCTTCACTGACTTTATCCAGAAGGTGTATGTCAGTAGCATACAGAAGATTGCGATGCCTGTGTGATGGTGGATGGGGATGTGGTTTTTGTAGGTGGGTTAGAGTGGGTGGAGGGGGGGGTAGAAGAAGTTAGGTAGAGAAAGTATCGTAAAGGGATGGGTGGATGGAAGGTAAGATAAAAAGCAAGTTTAATTTAGTAAAGAAAAAAACCAAATTTAATCTATGATCAACATGAACACCCAACCCAATAAACCCATGCAACTAACTGACCAGCCCAATATCCAACCAAACCACCTTCATTATCATAGGATCCAGCCACCGATCTCGAGATATACCCGGGAACGATAGAAATCATCGCCGCGGCAACCAAACCAGCCGCTGTATCCTTCAACTCTTTGGTCAGATGGTAGGTGACGATGACGGTAAGACTGGAAAAGAGCGGCGCAAGGAAGACGCACATGTTGCGGATGTTGATGGTGATGTTGAGGAAGTTGAGGACGTGATGGATGAGTGCGGACGTAAGCATGAGGCCCGGGTAGATGGTGCCGCCGATGATGCGACCGAGCGGGTACCATGCCCTGTCGTCGAACCAGTTGTGGAATTTGTAGAAGCCCTCTTCTGCCAGAAATCTTTTGGGAATGGTTGGTTGGTTGGTTGATCCGAGTGTTGTGGTAGGTGGTTGGTTGGGTGTGGGTGGGTTGAAGAATAGTTGGTTGTTGGGGGTTGGTTGGTCGGTTGGGTGTGAGTGGGGATAGATGGTTGTGGGGGTTAGTTGGCTGTGAATATGGGATGAATGATAGTGGGGTTTGGCGGTTTGAGTGTTTAAGGATGTGTTATAGATGCTTTAAATATGATTTATTTCATGGAAATTTAGTGCAGAGTGGTTCACTTGGTGGTTCTGTAGTTGAAGTAAGGATCAAACTCATGAATGACACTCTCATATCGCAACACCGAGAATAACCTCACACAAAATGCTGTTTAAATCATTTTTAAATGCTTTAAAATTTATAAAAAATGTTATAATTTCAAGTTTAAATAAATAAATTCTAATATATACAAATATATATGTGCACATGAATTTTCATTAAAATAAAAATATATATTTGGAAGTTTGAGCATTGCAAAATAACGTGTTATTCCTAAAACTTTTATGTAACTCACCCAGAATGCCAGCAATGGCAAGGATGCTCATCTTAAGCAGGGTGTCCTGCTTTTCAGACGACATTCTGATGAATCGTTGCAGCATGATTCTTTCTTGAAGACAAAGTATAAGAGTGAGATATAATTTGTGAATACAAGTTTCTTCTATATTAGTTTATCGAAATTTTTAATTATTGTATTAAAAATTCATTCTTATAAATTAATATATAGATATTTTCGCTAAAATTATAATTAATTAAAAATCGATAATTTTTCTAAACTACTTCAAGTATGCAGTCTTGTCAAAATTGTAAAAAAATGTTAAATAAACTAAAAAGAGTCAAAAATAGAAAATATAAAAAACATTAAAAACAAAATGCAAAAGTAAACATTGGAAAGTACCTAGTTTTTAGTCCTTTTCAGTATACGAGAGAACCCGGTGCCACCTCACATAAGTGACGTGTGTAAAAGAAGTGATAAATGAAAAGTAGCCATTTAACAGGAATGGACGCTTGTATTAATATGAACGAATCGATATTAAATGTAATCAATTGAAAATCGTTTTTAAACAAGATGAAACTTTATTTGATTATTTAGAGATATTTTTTAACATTTTATCACTATGACGACAATCAAAACATTTAATCAGAATCTTATTTTGTAAACAGATTTATCATATCGTATTTTAGAAATAAAAAATCATTTTTTTACATTTTGAATATCATTTTTACAAAATTCAATTTTGCAAACACTTTTTTGCATTATGAATCACCCAAAAACAATTACAAAGAAATCTTCAAGCAAAAGTCCTGCAGAAAAAAGAAGTCTTAAACGTCATGAAACTTCTAGCAAGAGTTCTACTTCAATTGCATGTAAAAGAATAATTTATTTCATATCCAAAAAATTTCATATTATAAGCAATTCACTCACCAATCATTCAACCACCAAATTATTCCAATTCACCCAACCCTGACCAGCTTACAGTAAGAGAGAAATCAAACCAGCCACCAACTACGATGTAGTTTCGTTCGCTAGAGCCATGAATCCTCATATGGCCACAAAGGTTAATTTATTAAGCTCATAGTTTTTTTATAATTGAAAAAATATTATAAAACAAATCGGAAATGCCTGAATTAATGCAAGAATGAAATCGAAAAAATTGAATTCATTTCAGGTCAAAGAACTATTCAGTACGGAAAAGGACGCTGCTATGGAAGCCTTGAAGTCGGGTGAGCGTCTGTGAATAAAATTGAAACTTGAAACTTGAAGATTTAAAATCGATTTAAGAGTCATTAATATAATTTTAATAGCTAATTTTTATTTTTCATTTCGATAAATATTTCTCAAGGGGTTTACGTGAGTTGGAGGCTGCCAGGAAAAGACTTCGACTGCCAACGAGTTTCGAAAGAGTCGCGATGTTTCTGTGGCCACAACCTCGGAAGCCACAAACTGAAGCTGGGTTGGTGCTTGTGAGGAGAAGAAGAAAATGATAATTATTTGAAAACAAGAAATTTAAAACTCAATAAAAACGATAAATCCCCACTTTTTCCCTCCCGCAACAGACAACCCAAACTCCGTTCCATGCCTCGAAAGTCCTTGCGCTTGCAAGCGGTTCAGCTGGGTGCCTTCGAAGCCAGAGGAGGTGGGAGAGTACTGGTTGAGGAAGCGCAGGAACTTCCGAGAGAGCGCCTGGAGGGCCGTGTGCAAGTGCAAGCATCCGCACGAGGATCACTCGCCAGCCTCCGTCAAGAAGTGCTCCAGTGAGTGGTCAAGTTTTGCGGATTTTTTAGATCTTTTGATTGAGGTCTATATGAAAATGACAATTATTATTAGTATCTTCAAGATTATGAGTTCTAGAACTAATCTAAAAATAGGATTTCGATTTTGTTCATTTTTTAACTGACTTTTTTTAAAATAAAAAAGCACGCTTTGTTTTTCAAGGCATTTTAAAAACCACTCCATCTCTATTCCAACCATTTTATTCAAACCCTTCTTTCACATTTCCATCTCTCCTCCAACCCCTCTCTCCACTCACCACAACCATCTCTATCCCTACTTCCTTCCTCCCTGTAACCACCACATGCATCCAACACCTCTTCCATCCATCCAGAGTGTGTCTGTGGTGACTTCAAGTCTTCCTTCTTGTGCGCCGCATGCGACCACCATTGGGAGGATCATGAGACGTTCTTTGAAGATGAGAAAGAAAGACTCGCCCAAGGACTCACCACCGGTTTGTGTGCACATGTGTGTGTGTGTTTATGTGTTTGTGTGTGAAAAATAACTTGTTGTGATTGAATATACCTTTTTATGTGTAAATAAAATCCTAGATATAAATTTAACTGCAAATGTGTGACTTTGTTTTTTTATGTGTGAATAACATTTTTATGTGTAAATTAAAATCCTAGATATAAATAAAACTACAATTATGATTTTAAAAAATCTCACTGAAAATAAATCTTAAAACATCCCAATAAAGGAACCAAATTTTTGCCTTTTTCGGAGATTCCTTCCCTACGCAACATGGTTCTGACTGGAAGCGACGACCAAGACACTTCGTACATACGACTACAACGATCTTTACAACAAGCCTAGTCATTTAACCACATCTTTGTCAACATTGTTCACTATTTATCATTTTTCGATTGTTTTATTCGAGAGATTTATGAAAAACGATTTTTTGACTCAAAAACTTTATTGATTCATTGAATGTTTTAAAATGCATATTTTACAAATCCATCTGTGATATTCTTATTTTAAAATGTCTGTACAGAATCATAATCTCTATTAATACCTCGTTTTGAGATTATAAACTTTAAAAATTATAAACTCCAGAAAAAAGATTTTTAAATATACTTCACAAAAACATTTTCATTTCTGAATGACGTAAACGACTGATAGTTAACTTAAAACCCATCAATAAAGATCGCTTAGACCGATGATCGGCAGCAATGCAATAATCAATCAAATACATTTATTATAATGATAATAATAAAATAATAATAGAGTTAGAAAAGATTGAAAACACACACTTTTATAAACTAAAAGTAATTCATTAACTGAAAAAGTAAAATGCCGCAGGGTTGAGTGGAAGAGTGTGTGAAAGTCAGCAATGACAGCATACCTCCTCTTCCATGGAGTCTCCATTTGTTTGTTTCTCGTGTGTTGTCTGTTAAAACCAAGTTTGTCCTCTGGTTTAAAAACCTTTTGGATAACTTATTTGTAAATTTCAATTAGCTGCTAATAAGTTTCTCAAGTAGAATCTATCATAATCACTCATTTCTTTAATAATTGCTTGATTAATTAAGTTTTATAATTAATCGCGGTTTTATCGTTTCAACCAACCACGCTGATTCCTCCACCACCAACCATCTCTCACAGTAGTTGCAGCTTCGCAACAGACGCAGTTCAGCAGCATCAGCTGCCAATGCCACTACTGGCGACACCTGAGCGATGGCAAGACACAGATGGGCGGCAGTCACTGCTACAACTCCTCCTACCTCATCTGCTGCAAAACTCCTACCGGCCTCAAGCACCAACACGTCTTCAACAACGACAGAGAAGATTCCATGCGGAACCACATTTCCCGGAATAACAAACCAGAAATGATGCCCGACTATTTGCAGCACTCCAACATTCTGCCCGACTGGTTTCCCAAGCTGGTCCCGCCTATCGAAGACTTTTGCTGTTTCGAGCACCTTTCCACTGCGCTGCCCGCCTTCATCTACCGATGTGATGCTCGACTGATGGACCACGTCGACCTGAGAAGTCTCAGCTTCAGCCACAACTTCTCCAGAATGCAACACAACGCCACTTTTGCAGGAGCCCCTTCTGCCTTCGAGTGGGTTCAATCAATCAATCAATCAAATAAATTTATATAGCGTTTTTTTAAAATTAATTAAAGAGCGCTATTTTAGGTTTTACATAAGAGGAGTAAGTTAGGATTTACTCATGAAGGGCAAGCCTCTTCCGAAGTTATGTGTCTCAGCTTACATTTGAAGAAGCTAACCAGAGTTTTAAACAAATTATAGTTAAATTTGTAGAGGTAATTGAATTTAAAAAGAAAATTAATTAATCTTTAAAATTTAAAGATTTAAAGATTTTATTTAAAGTTTTAATAAATGGTTTATTAAAGCATGTTTTCTCAAAAAGATACTTTAAAATATTTATTAAAACATATTTTCAGACGCTCTTTCATCCCGAACGCCATCATGGTTTTCTTTTCTCTCTTCTTCGTCTTCATCTACTGCTTTGCATCTCTGCGTAGAGACATGTTTCGAAGCAGCATCTACATAGAACGGAGAGGTGAGTGGGAATCAAAGATAAATTAATTCAATCTTTGTAAATTTAAAGCTATATATTTTTTTATTAATTTTAAAATCATGCTTTTTATTAATTAATAATGATTTTTGTTTTAGAACATACGCATCTTCCCGCACTGGAATGTTGTAGGCAGTTTCAAATGCACCGACATCCACCCGCTGTTCCCCTAAGACCCCCCTCTTACAGCTCTCTCCCCAAGGATCCCCCCAGATATTCATCCATTTTTGGCCCATCCCCTGATTCTCCTTCTCCCACCATCCCCACCACTACCATCCCTTCTTCTACCATCCAAATTACCACCACAACATCACTCACCACGGCTACACCACCCACCACCACCACTTCGCCCATCACCACCACCAATGACCAACTCACCAACAGCGAAAACTTCACCAGGATTACCCGTCTATCACCCTCACCACAAATGTCCCTTCCCACAAACACTCTGTCCCAAACAAATTCTCCCACTTCCACACCACCCCTCACCGACCAAGCAAACGAGGTCATCTCCATCTTCTCCAGCCCACTCCAAGTCCTCTTCTCGAGCGAAAGAGCAACCAGGAAGTCCACAGGCTTCAGCCAAGTGGTCAGGAATCTTTTTGGGGGGGTGAGCACTCAATCTCGGGGAAGGAATCAAGAGGTGGTGATTGACCACACTCCAGCCTTTTCCACTTCATCTGAGCAGTCCTCATGGAGTAGTATCCAATGCACTTCCAATGAAAATGTCCTCTTCACGCAGCCGATCTCAATCTATTCGCCTCTTAACAACTTTCCGTTCAACCCGTCCATCAACCAAGCCACATCCAGTTCTAACCTTCATAATGAAACTGTCAATAAAGCTGCTACTAACACAGCCGCTACTTCTAATACTACTACTTCTACTACCACTACTGCTTCTACCACTACTACTTCTACTACCACTACTGCTTCTACCACTACTTTTTCTACTACAGCTGCTAGTACTACTGCTAGTACTACTAATACAAGTATTACTTCTAGTGCCGGTGCTACTATTACTGCTATAGCTCCAATCAAAACCATTGATATCCAAGCTGTATAATTTGAATTATACTTTCCAGCCATCATTTTTTTATCCTAGAAAAATCCTATTTTGCTTTTGCTCACTATTTTTCACGAAATGAAATTTGTAAAACTATTCCAAAATAATTGATCTTGTTTAACCAGCAGGAAATTAATTTACCAAAAAAAGTGAAACTTTTCGTCAATTTTTAGTACGATAAAAAATCTTTTTTTGACAAATCGTTAATGTTTTTAATAAAGAGTTTTGGCATGAATCGTAAAAGTTGGAATGGTAGTTTGGATGAAAATAAGGGGAAAATTTCATTTTTAAGTGGAATTTAATTTGTATGCCATCACCCTCTTTGAAGATTCCAAGCCAACCAACCGAAGTCTTTACTCTTCATCAGGTTTTTCCTTCTCATTGTCCAATCTTCTTCATCGTTTTTGCTGTTGTTGTTGTTTTCGTTGTAGTTTTTTTTTGATTCTGTAGATTTTAATGCTTTTATGAACTTGTATCTATGTTTGATAATATAACTTTTTTAAAGATGTTTTAATAAACTATAAAACATTGAATGCTCAATTAATAAAAAAAAAATTCCTAAAAATAAATAAAAATTTTAAAATGCTCTTTTTCCCGATTCCAATACCTCCCTTTTCCTTCTATCTCCACTCTTCCAACCCTCCCCCTTCCACTCTTCCAAACCTCCCACTTCTTCCCACCCACCCACACACCCACCCACACACCCTTCCACCCACCCACCTCTTCGCACCATCGCTTCCCTGTCTTCTCTGCACAAAAGTTCCCTCCCACGAGCCAGTCTACGCAAGAAGGCAATTGTTTAAAGGGATAATACAATTGTAAAAAAAAATATATATATATAAATAATACAATACAAATTATAATTATAATAATTATTATTAGGTCTATTATTATTTTTATTGTTGTTGTTAATTTTATTATTTGTTTTGTTTAGAGTGATGGGTAAAGTGTTTTTTGGAGATTAATACACAAAATCAGTGTGATTCAAAGCTTCGTAATTTAAACTTGAAGTTCATAAATTATATTAGATCATTTATTTTGATACAAAATTATAATTATTGATGGAAAAGGCAATAAATTCGTAGATTATAAACATGGAAAAAAACTGATAAAAAGACAATAGGGAAAAAACTGAGATGACTAAAAAAGAAAAAAACTGAGATGACTAAAAAAGAAAAAAACTGAGATGACTAAAAAAAAACTTGAGTGAAAAAAAACAAAAAAGACAAAAAAAAACAAAAAAACAAAAGTTAAAAATGGCAAAAAACAAAGTTATAAAAAAATAAAAAGACAAAAAAAACGAAAAAGAAAACTGAAGTGACACACAACTAGTGACAAAGCAGAGACAAGAGGAGAGACATGCGCAATCATCAAGGGTCCGTCTCGATTAAGAGCCGTTCAGTCGTGAAAACACATCGCTTGTGTGCCCTATATGTGTCCAAAAAACACAAAAACACGCGCGCACGCACACACACAAACACACACACACACATACGGTGCTTGCAAGGTTAATTCTCTGAAGCCCTTGGCGAAAGGGTTGGTTTGTATCTTAAGTCTTGTTATCTGGGCCATTGAATTTGTGAGTGTGTGCGTGTGTGTGTGTTAGTGTGTGTGTGTGATTGTGTGGGTATGTATGTGCAAATGTGTGCATACGTTTGTGTTTTTAAGTTCAATATTTTTATATGTAAAAATTATTTTACAAAATCATTAAATAAAAGTACGTTTTTATTTTCAAAACACCATCAATCTTTCGCCCCGCCCACCAGTTGGTTTTGGTAGGCAGTCACTGCAATAAAAGAACTCTCTTCAAAACAAAAAACTCTTCGATTTGATGATGATGATAATGATGACGAAGATGTAGATGATGATGCTGATAGTGATGATGATGATGGTGATAATGGTGGTAAAGATGGAGATGATGATGATGATGATGATGATGGAAACACAGCAATCACATGAATTCTAGGCATATACTTATGCATGGAGTTCACAATGACCTGTAGAGGTTATAAATACTTTTTTACGAACTATTTGTAATCATCATCACCTTCATCGTAATTATAATAATAATAATAATCATCATCATCAATCAGCATCAGAATCATCATCATCACCACCACCATCACCATACATACATGTCCTGTAGCATTAGAGGTGTTGTTCGTGAGCTTGACTTTCTCAAACGAAATGACCTGTCTAAGGTGATGATGACGATGAAGGCGATGATGATGACGATGATGAAGATGATGATGATGACGATGATGATGATGACGATGATGATGATAGTAATGATTATGGTATTAATGGTCATGATAATAATGATGATGATGATGATGATAATTACGACACGGAGGTAAAAATGATGATAATGATTATTAAAATTTATATGATGATGATAATAATAATGATGATGATAAAGATGGTGATGATAAAGATGATGATGTTAATGATTGTGATGGTGATGATAATGATGGTGATGATAATGATGGTGACGATAATGATGGTGATGATAATGATGGTGATAATAATGATGGTGATGATAATGATGGTGACGATAATGATGGTGATGATAATGATGGTGATAATAATGATGGTGATGATATTGATGGAGATGATAATGATGGTGATGATAATGATGTTGATGATGATGATGTTGATGATAATGATGTTGATGATAATGATGTTGATGATAATGATGTTGATGATAATGATGTTGATGATAATGATGTTGATGATAATGATGTTGATGATAATGATGTTGATGATAATGATGGTGATGATAATGATGGTGATGATAATGATGGTGATGATAATGATGGTGATGTTAATGGTACTTGGTGAGCTGAAGGGGGGTGAAGGGGGAGTCAGGGTGGATGTGGGTGCAACGAGCATTTGAAGGGTCAGCCTTGCCTGCTACCTTTGAACATCATCATCATCGTCACCACCATCATCATCATCATCATCGTCATCATCATCATCATCATCATCATCATCATCATCATCATCATCATCAACAACCACATCATTATCATAACCTGCCAACTAGACTTGTGGTAGGCATAGCGATATCGGTTGTTGTCAACCGAAACGATCTCCATGACGACAGAATAGAGGGTGGTGGTGGAAGTGGAGGAGGGGGTGGAAGGGGGCAAAAGATGGGGTGAGTGGAAGGTGACTCTAATGTTCGGAAACATCCTCCTGTTGGGATTGGTTTGGATGCTGGAAAAAATTTATAAACGATTTTCATTTGTTGAAAGGTTTTTCATACTTTAAATTATGGATCAATTTCCACTTAAATTTACCCACTCATCTTTTCTTAAATCAATAACCTCGCATCCCTTCTCCATTCACTATCCACCATCACCACTTCTTTACCCCACATACCTGCCAGTCTTGGTGATGATCATTTCAGTGGCCAATGAATCGAACTCCTTCCACAGCCTCTTTCCCTCCAAGTTGCATTCCAAATCTCTTAAAAACTCATCAACCACTCTCCCACCAATGCTTCTACCTTCCAACAACTCCACACCACCACCCATCTTTCCACCATCTATCAACTCCACTCCCCCACCAATGCTTCTACCTTCCAACAACTCAACACCACCACCCATCCTTCCACCATCTAACAACGCCTTTCCAATTATTTTTTTCTCACCAACCATCCCATCATTCCCCCTTCCTTCCGTTTCCTCTTCTTTCAACTCATCATCTCCCAATCCTCCAGCCTCCCCATCCCAAGTATCACCATGCAATTTGTATTTTTTCTCTAAGTGCGCATCATTATCATCACTATCCTCCTTTGCATCAAAACTTTTTTGTGAAATCCGTTTATATTTTATAATTCTCTCATTTTTGTTTTTCTTTACTTTTCCTGTGAAACTATTTCGTTCTTTCGAATAATATTTGGCAAAATTCAATTCATTATTTACGGATTTTTCCTCTTTTCTGTTCTCCCAATGAACCCTTTTTCTTTCCCCATCACTCCATCCATCAGCCGGAACCCCTCTCCAACGATCATAATCACAACAGCTCTTTCTGCTACTTTGCAACTGGCCCAAACTTTTGTAATGGTTGTTCACTAATTCTAGACCGTTTAGTCTATTATTACTGTACAATTCTGGGCCGTTTTGTCTATTGTTACTACATAACTCTGGTCTAGTACAAAATGGACCAAATGCCGAATATGCAACAAAATTTGATTTCATACGCTGGCAAAGCTGACTTCTATAAAAATGCGCTCTTAAGAATCTGTAGTAGGATTCGTAGTGTATTTTCAATGCCATATTGTTGTTGTTGTTGTTGGTGGTGTTGTTGTAGGTGTTGTTGTTGTTGGTGGTGTTGTTGTAGGTGTTATTTTTGTTGATAGCATTGGGCTGCACGCAAGTCCCGGGTAAAGGTTTATTAGCTGTGTTGTTTTCGTTTTTGCTTCGCATTATCGCATTATTAAAAAGCGTGTTATGTGAGGTGTTCGCATCGTTTATCTTTTCATCATCTTCATCCTCATCTTCATCATTATCTTCATCATCATCATCACTATCATCATCATCATTGCCATAGTTTTTGCTCTTCTCCAAATTATCGTCACTATTATTTTTATTTCTTTCTTCAACATCATCTATCAAACTACCTCTAACACCATCATAATCACCACTACCATCATCCTGATCACCACCACCATGATCATCAACATCTTCGTCATCATCACCCATACCAGCTCTACCAAATTTACTACCACCATTCCTTGCAGCCTCATCAGCATCATCTGCTTTTTTCTTTGCTAACAAGCTTTCAATGGAAAAGTCAACTTTTTGTGGACGATTCTTAAACATTTTGCTTAATGATGTCTATTGAGACCTATAAAATGCCGCAAACTGAATTTCATTATCAATCCTTTAAATTCAACGAGTTTATAACCCTACAATTAATCATTGCTAGTGAGTGATTCACGAATTTGGGACTTTACAACTGAAAACAGATGAATTCGACAACAGCTGTTGTTTTATTGAATCAAGCCATTTTAACGATGAAATCATAAAGAAACAGCAAAATATATCTTGGAAAATAGTCACACCATGGCGTTTGAGTTTGCTTTTCAATAGCTTTAAACTCTCACAAAAAAGAAAAACGTTGAAAGCGAAAAAGTAAAACCTATTTAAATATCACAATGTCAACCAATGGGACACTAGGGCGGAGCTTAGGGACGTGGACTCATCGCTGATTGGCTGAGGCACCACGTGACGATGTTTCAGCAACCCTTTCCTCTTACTCGTCAGTTTTTCATGATTTTGGCGGTTTGATTGCTCTAAAATTATTCAATATTATCATCACCACGCTCCTCATCATTATCATTATCAGCATCACCATCATCACTATCAGATTCTTCATCGCCATAATAATCCTATCATCACCATTATCACCTTCATCATTATTATCACCAACAAAATAACTCTTCATTCCACCATGACTACTGTCATAGATAGGCTCATTAAGAAATTATTTCAATATTTCACATGATGTAGATTGATTTCTCCCTTCATCATCATCATCGTCATCATCATCATCATCATAATCATCATAATTATCATCATCATCATCATCGCCATCATTGTCGTCATCTGTATTTTTTTCTCTTCCTTTTCCTCCTTCTCTTCTTCTTCCTCCTCCTTCTTCTCTTCATCTTTCTCCTCCTCCTTCTTCTCCTCTTTCTCTTCCTCCTCCTCCTCCACCTTCCAACGCCTGCAGCTTTCAAGCATGCTTACTGTCATCAAACTCCACGAACAGCATGAGCTTCAGCTACTATTATCATCATCATCTTCAGCTACTATTATCATCATCATCTTCAGCTACTATTATCATCATCATCTTCAGCTACTATTATCATTACCGTCTTCATCCCGCATCTCTCACATTCATTCCTGGCATGTTTTATATTTTTCAGAATTCTTCTTTTGATGAGATTGTCCTCCATTTATTGCTAATCCACCCCCATCCTTTCATCCTCCACCCTTCTTTCATTCATTTTTTTCATCCACTCGGCTTTTCCATTCATTTTCCTCCTCCCTTCCTATCCATCTTCTCCCTACTTTTAATACAATACAATATAATACAACACAACGACGAATATTATTAAAGTGGCGTAAACCCGGACGAGCTTCAAAGCCATTGGGTTATGAACAATTTAATGATAATGATAATAATAATAATAATAATAATAATAATAATAATAATAATAATAATAATAATAATAATAATAATAATAATAATAATAATAATAATAATAATAAATAAATGAATTAATAAATAAATGAATTAATAAATAAATGAATTAATAAATAAATGAATTAATAAATAAATGAATTAATAAATAAATGAATTAATAAATAAATGAATTAATAAATAAATGAATTAATAAATAAATGAATTAATAAATAAATGAATTAATAAATAAATGAATTAATAAATAAATGAATTAATAAATAAATGAATTAATAAATAAATGAATTAATAAATAAATGAATTAATAAATAAATGAATTAATAAATAAATGAATTAATAAATAAATGAATTAATAAATAAATGAATTAATAAATAAATGAATTAATAAATAAATGAATTAATAAATAAATGAATTAATAAATAAATGAATTAATAAATAAATGAATTAATAAATAAATGAATTATTAAATAAATGAATTAATAAATAAATGAATTAATAAATAAATGAATTAATAAATAAATGAATTAATAAATAAATGAATTAATAAATAAATGAATTAATAAATAAATGAATTAATAAATAAATGAATTAATAAATAAATGAATTAATAAATAAATGAATTAATAAATAAATGAATTAATAAATAAATGAATTAATAAATAAATGAATTAATAAATAAATGAGTTAATAAATAAATGAATTAATAAATAAATGAATTAATAAATAAATGAATTAATAAATAAATGAATTAATAAATAAATGAATTAATAAATAAATGAATTAATAAATAAATGAGATATCAAAAGAAATAAAGAAAAGAAAAAAATATAATCTTTTCGCTCCTATTTCATTTAAAATCTCTCATTTCACCCTTTATTTGGCGCTACATTGATAAACGCCATCATCATCATCATCATCCTCATCCTCATCACCCCCATCACCCCTCTTCCTTTCTCGCATCCATCTCTCTAACCAGCTTGTACGTCTCGCTTTCCTCAATGGCTGTCGACCTGCGGGCGTTTGGACACATTATTATCAGAGAGATCTGGCACTGCGAACTCCAAAGTCATATTTATTGACTGTAACTCAATAGAAGCCCTCTTTGGAATCGCGAATTGACTTTTTATTGCCGAATTTATGTTTGCGAGAGTTTTTTTTGGTGTAAGTGTGTGTTTTTTATTTAAATATTTATTTAAAAAATGTTTTTTACATTTTATTTTTAAGATAAGGATTATTCTGGTTTATTTTGAATAGAGTTTAAAGTTTTGATTAAAAATATTTCTAAGTTAATATAGATAAAATATTTAGAAATAAATGGAATAATCATAGTTTGCAATGATGCTTACCTCCCCACGTTTTTCATTTTGTCGATGAACTTTCTGAAAATTTAATTTTATTTAGTATGAAGATAATTATTCAATAGTTTTGTTGAATAATATAAAATAAAAATTATTACTCATTTTAATCAATTATATTCTATTAATTTATCATTAATTTGTTTAAATACCTATCAATCATTGCGACGAGACCCTGGTTCTGCAGCAGATTTTGCAGTGAAAAGGTTGCCTCTTCTGCAAATTGCAGTTGTGGTAGATTTGAAAGTGGCTCTAGTGATTGGTGGGGTTGTCTGTGTTAGTGTGGTTGTCTGTGTTAGTGTGGTTGTTTGTGTTAGTGTGGTTGGTTGGTTGTGTTGGTGTGGTTGGTTGGTTGAGTGGTTGGTTGTGTTGGTGTGGTTGTTTGGTTGTGTTGGTGTGGTGGTTGTGTTAGTGTGGTTGGTTGTGTTGGTGTGGTTGGTTGTGTTGGTTTGGTTGGTTGGTTGTGTTGGTTGGTTTGTTGTGTTGGTGTGGTGGTTGTGTTAGTGTGGTTGGTTGGTTGTGTTGGTGTGGTTGTTTGTGTTGGTGTGGTTGGTTTGTTGTGTTGGTGTGGTGGTTGTGTTAGTGTGGTTGGTTGTGTTGGTGTGGTTGGTTGTGTTGGTGTGGTTTACTGTGTTAGTGTGGTTGGTTGTGTTAGTGTAGTTATTTGTGTTGGTGTGGTGGTTGTGTTAGTGTGGTTGGTTGTGTTGGTGTGGTAGCTGTGTTAGTGTGGTTGGTTGTATTGGAGTGGTTGATCTAGATGGTGTGTAGGTATTTTGAACGCTTTGATTGAGACTGGAGATGGAGAAGTTGGTGGAGATTGAAACAACATAAGAAGTTTGTCAGACAACCTGGCTGGAATGCAGAAGTATGTTGCGGCATTTGTGGCTGGTGTAGCAGTTGCTGCTGTGGTTGAAGCAGTTCTGAGCGCTCTCGACCAAAAGAAGAAAAGTCGTAGTTGTTAGGATGGACAAACTGTCAATATTAATTTAAAATAAGAATGTATTTAGAATTTCAAAATTGGAAAATATTCAACCTTATTTTTTTAAAGTTTGAACTTTTTAAAAGTTTATTTTTTGAAGATTTAAGTTAATTCTGAAAATGACTTCTCTTGGCTTTGTAAATGTTGAAGAGTATTCGTAAAATGGCAGTTGTTGTTGTTGTTGGTGCTGATGGTGATGGTCGTATTGGTGTTGTTGTTGGTGATATTGGTGTTGGTTTTGTTTGTGCTTTTCTTGCTGGTGTTTTGGTTGTTGTTGGTGTTGTTGTTGGGAATATGGATACTGTTGTTGAAGTTGCGTAAAAGGTGAAGACGATTCGTGCTGATGTTGTATCACATGGTTGTTTTGTAGTTGCGTGTGTTGCGGTTGTAGGTGTACTTGTTGTTGTTGTAGATGTTCTTGGGAGTGTTGCAAAGTGTTGAAAGTTTTTTGAAAAGGTAGAAACATATTTTTATCCATTTTTTCTACCTTGAAATTCGTCTCGAAACGTTTTCTTTTTTTCGGATCTGACTCAACCCATGCATTCGACGAAACTTGATTTTTAAAAATATGTCCACAAAACTATTCAGTCATAAGATCAAATTTACTGTGTTACAAAGTAGATCTTCATATTTCCAAAATGTTTTTATCCATGCTTTTTCTTTCGCCTCCTTAAAAATAACTGTTCTAGTTCTCGGAGTGGTAATGCACACATCAAAACATACCACGTACCAGGTTACTTAGGTTATCCCATACAGTTATGGCTGGAATTATGTTTATTCTTTTATTGTAATTTGATTGTTTTTTAATTGTTTTTTATTAATATTTTTATTTAAAAAATTCTCTTATTGTTTTTATAGTTTAATTAAAATATTTTCAAAATTGTTTTATTACAATATTTTTTCAAACTCTTATTTTGTTTTTATTTTTGAATGATTTGTTTCTCTGTCTATACCGTTTTTATTTCTCAATTTCCAGTGCTTGCCAAACCCTTCAAATTATTATTTTAATATACGTTCAAAATTTAACCCATGACGTCAAAAACGATTCTCGGCATTTACGTATACGTCAAAAGTCAACAAACTGATAATTTAAACTTTACATTTTAAAGTTACACATTTTTCAGTTGAATAAATTGTAATGTATTTTAATTTTTTTATATTTCCAATGTTTAGAATCTAAACTAAGAAATGCGGAAACGACTTCTTTGGGCCTCATACCTCTACTGTGCATTTTCTCTGCATTTCCTTAACAGAGTCGAAAAATTTGACGGTCATTTATTTTTATCATTTTTAAACAAGCGTTATTTTTTTAATTTCAAAATTTATATTTTTTTATAATTCAAATATATAACAAAAAAGTAAATAATTAGCTAAAAAAATCCAAAGCAATAATTATATCTTTTAGCAATAAAAACACACCAACAATAAAACCATGCCTTCACTACAACAGCATCCTACCCTGTCTACTACATAGAGTATATAAATACCCCCTTCGAGAAAACATTAAAAGAAAAAATAAACTATACTTGCTGTGGCAACTTCAACTCTCTCAGTGTCGAATGCCAAACTGAACACCCCCACCCTAGTATCGGCAACCTAACTTGGGCTAAAAATTGCAATCACTTCATCTCTTCTTTAGAAGACAAATATAATTCATCGCAGTGCAATTCCTCCGAAAAAAAAGATTTAGACTTGTTATGGGATGTCAAACTGATTTGCCTAAAATGGATGTTTAATATTGACTCTTCTCCTATCCAACCATCTTATTTCTTCATTCGAGGTAAGAAATGTAAATTTCAAAATTATAAAATTAAAAAAATATTTTTATAATATTATTAAATAATACATTCAAATAAGGATGTTTAAAAAATATTGTTGATGGTTCAGGTTTTTCGAAACCCCCTGACAGGTACGAAGGATAAATGTAATCTTGAAAACGCGAAGTTTATAGACAGTGACAGCCAAGATGAATACGTTTTTTATCAATGCAAAGTCGATTTCATACTTCTCCCCTTTTTCACCTGGTTCAAAGATAATAAAAGGCTGGTTTGACTATTTTTTAAAGTAATTTATTTTAATTACTATCTTTTTATAAACCAAAACTGATGTTTATAAATGTATTATAAACGATAAAAAATATATTTTTTAATAAATAAAACTTTTTTTAAACCAAATAATAAAACTGGCCGACAACACTTTTGTAAATCTTATGTCAGTAAGTTTGTTTTGAAGGATTTTTTTTGCTGTTTATATTATGTTATTTGATAAACATTAATTTTGAATTGTCAAATTTAAATTGTTCTATGAGTTTATAATATAATTGGTGAGCGTGATGGCTTAGATGGTAAGTCGTTGGACCTGCAGCTTAAAAGTCGCCAGTTCGAATCCATGTTCAGCTAGCCGTGAGCTATCATATACCTAATGTATTGGACGCGGTGTTTCACGACGTTTGTCGAGTGAGTGGCGCCTCAGATGCGTGCCTTGGCGCATTATAAATAGGCATTATTATTTATTTACTTCATATATGTGAGAGGCAATGTGTCGAATTAGGCAATCCATGGAATGCCTACCTCAATGAGACAATCTTCAGAATACATTGTTTTTTTTCCAATTTTTTATTAATAGTTTTATTCACTTAAATATTCATTGCAAAAAGTTAAAGATGAATGGCATTTTAGTTCATAAATGGAGAAAAATAATGTTAAAGTTTAATTTTGTAATATTTTTATCTACAGTTTCATAATTGAATGCAACAAGTTAAAGATGAATAACATTTTTAAAATCTGACATTTTTATTATCTAAAAGTCATCATCACCATCATCATGCCCGTGACTGAGTTAGTCGTTGGGGGGGAGGGTAAGGAGGAAGAGGCCGCTATAGTCCGCCACTCTGATCTGTTGTTGGCAGCGTTGAGAAGACTGCTCAAGGGAAGAGACGTCCACTCTTTCACATTGTCCATCCAGCACTTTTTCTGACGGCCTCAACGACGACTTCCTTGTAGCAGGCCCTGTAGCACCGTCTTGGACAGTGACTCGTGCCTGATGACGTGGCCAAACCAAGTTAACTTACGACGTTTGACAGTTGCTAAAAGAGTTTTTGTTGTCCAACCAATGCTGTCGTAATCTGATGGACGTACTTGTTGGTTCTGTGCTCCAAATTAGAGATGCCGTGGAGTTTACTGAGACATTTAGACTCAAAGGCGAGCGGGTTGGCTTAGATGGTAAGTCGTTAGACATGCAACTTGAAGGTCGTCAGTTTGAATTCCTGTACAGCCAACCGTGAGCTATCATATACCTAGTGTATATGATGCGGTGTTTATGTCGTGTGAGTGGCGCCTCAGTTGCGTGCCCAGGCGCTATACAAAACTGAAATTTAATTAAAAAAAATTTAAAGACCTGTATCTTGCGTTCTGGTTCCGCGTTAAGCGTCCAGGCCTCACATCCGTAAAGTAGGATACTGAGCACCAGTGGCTTGAAGAGTCTGTATCTGATAGAGGAGCTTATAGAATTACTTAACCATAACCGATTAAGTCTGGCCATTGCTGCAGCTGCCATTGAGATTCTGGTTTTTATCTCTGTGGTGGCTTTGCTGTTTTTCTTTCCTTTTTGTGAACGTTTTTATCTAAAAGTACGTTTTATTATTCAGTTTACAATTTTATAGTTTATTTCAAAAATTTTAAGATCACTAGCATTTAATTTAAAAAATCGAAAAAATTCCACAGAATGACTGATTGAATCAAGCATTGCTTGGATTGCCTAATTTTAAACATTGCCTGTATCATATACATCGGCAATCGCGCTCATGAAAAGATTCTCCTGATGCTTTTTGTTACGTCTGTGGTGAGTTCACTTCAAATAGTCAGCGTAGACCAGTTTCAAATTTTGCGAAAACTGCATATAGGTTTTTTTTTGGTTGCCAACTAGAAGATCAAGATAAACCATGGGCACCATATCGAGAGTGAAATAGATGTTTTGTCAAACTGACTGATTAAAATTTTTAATCGTTAGATTAACCGCGATTCAAATGTTTAATCTAGTAAAAACCGATTATTTATTTAGATTCAGTACACAAAATGAAGGAAAATCATCTATTCATATTTAATTTACGTTAAAAAATTCTATTTGTCGGCCAGTGTACTTCTTCTTTCTGCCAATTTATTATCTTTCAATTAATTTGACCAACATAGTCCGAGAGTCTTTCATTTTCGCTTCCACTGTGCAAGTCGGATCCGTGAGAGCAATGTTAGTCTCATTTATTCTCACCTATCAAAACTTGTTATAAAGTTTTTTCTTTGTATTCAATGATGCTGATGATGATGATGCTGATGATGATGATGCTGATGATGATGCTGATGGTGATGATGACGATGATGATGACGATGATGAGGATGATGACGATGATAATTATTCTAATTTTTATTATAATAATAATGATAATAATAATTATTATTATAAGTAGTAGTAGTAGTAGTAGTAGTAGTAGTAGTAGAAGTAGTAGTAGTAGTAGTAGTAGTAGTAGTAGTAGTAGTAGTAGTAGTGGTAGTAGTAGTAGTAGTAGTAGTAGTAGTAGTAGTAGTAGTAGTAGTAGTAGTAGTAGTAGTAGTAGTAGTAATAGTAGTAGTATTAGTAAATGTAGTGGTAGTAGTTATAGTAGTAGTAGTAGTAGTAGTAATAGTAGTAGTAGTAGTAGTAGTAGTAGTAGTAGTAGTAGTAGTAGTAGTAGTAGTAGTAGTAGTAGTAGTAGTAGTAGGTGGTAGTAGTAGTAGTAGTAGTAGGAGTAGTAGTAGTAGTAGTAGTAATAGTAGTAGGTGGTAGTAGTAGTAGTAGTAGTAGTAGTAGTAGTAGTAGAAGTAGTAGTAGTAGTAGTAGTAGTAGTAGTAGTAGTAGTAGTAGTAGTAGTAGTAGTAGTAGTAGTAGTAGTAGTAGTAGTGGAAGTAGTAGTAGTAGTAGTAGTAGTAGTAGTAGCAGTAGTAGTAGTAGTAGTTGTAGTAGCAGTAGTATTTATATATATATATATTATTAATAATATTATTTAACAAGCTAAGTTTTTTTCAGAATAAGGCAAAGAAAGTGAGTTTAAAACTGCAAACCTCTTCAAAACCAGCTGGAAGATCTATTCAAACGTAAAATACTTTAACTTTCATTCTAGGACAAATATTACCATCAGTAACAAAATATTTATAATTATCAAATCAAACACTCGCTTCAAAATTATTTATAATTTAAACTTATTTCAAAATCAGCACAAAAATACAACCACCACTCTTAAGCTGAAAGCACCTATCATGAGAGTTCTCAAATTTACACAAAATTATTTTTCTTTAGCCCTAAACATTGCTTCAACCAACAGAAAGTTTTATTTTAGAAGAGACTTGTTGATGCAGGTAACGACGCCTGTTGAAGTGTATTGCCGACCTGTCATAGTGAATGCTACGAAGTCAATCTATACTCAGAAAAACTATCAAGCTTATGCTAAAATCGACTTGAGTTATAAAGCCACTGGGATTAAAGGTATTTTCGTGATTTGAAATATGGCATTTAACGTTTTTTACTTGTCAAATTGTTCAATTCAGTTTTAGTTTAAAATTCAGTTTAATAACATCTATATTCACTTTCATAACATTTCACTTCGGTCTCATAACAACCCAACGTTATCCACAGCCAGAGAAGAATCCATTAATTGCAAATGCATTACTTGCATGGATTCTTATGAGTTCGTACGTTTAAACGAAAATAATATTAAAATTGAGTGCCATATGGTTTTTACAACCAATGAAGATCTAGTGATGAAAGCAAAAAAAGGGTATGAATTTTTTTGTCAATGGAACGAAGTTCCCTCTGACCAGCCCCCCGAAGAAGAAGAAATTATGGACTACTTTTACTACTTCACTCTTGGCAAATCCATGACCAAAAAGATTTTTAACGAAACCACATTTGAAGTTGAAATGTAAGTGGACCCATTTTTTTTGGAAAAATAGCTTTTTAGTCCAGTGACACACTTTTTTTATTAGCACAACAGCTACTGTAACCATCACAAAAACTACCACAATAACTACCACTTTTCAATCACTCAAATTTATTTGTATAACGCTTTCTCTTACATTCAAATGCGCTCTAAACTAAATATAAACTTTTACCGCAATGAAAACCACGACGATAGGGACGGTGTGCTAACGCTGATGCCTTATAGGATCATGAAAGGCTTGGTGCGATGCTTTTCACATTGGCCTCTGGTTCTCGAAAAAGATGAACACAGAAAGCTTAACTGGACTTCAGAGATGATCAATATTCCTTGAGTAATGATTCGAACATGTTTTTTAGTGAAAATGGCTCTAAGAATGGGATATTTTTGCGGCTTTCGTGGTTTTTATTAGAGTTTATTAATGGTTTCAAGATTTCTGATTGTTTATGGGTATGTGTGTATGTGATGAAGTGCGCCAAGCACTTTATTCGCGTGATTCTTAATGAATTAATCGATTTTTATAATGTATTATACCCTTTCACGAAACAGTAGTTATTGATAGGTTTAGGCAAGAGATTTTGATTCATTACACTAGTTCACTTAAGTTAACTTTACATTTATTTTTTGTTTAACTTTTAGTTGAAACCACTCGTCGTCTTAACCACAAGAGCTTGGGAAAAACACATTCTAAGTTATGATAGTTAAGAAAAAATACCGACAATATATCAATTGTTTAATAATTTCTGCAATTTGTTTCTTCTTTTTGAACATTTATTTACTTAATAATAGTCATTTACAAAGGTTAGATGTTTAACTGTTAAGTTATTTTAATATATAAAAATGTTCAAGTTAATAAATTCTTTCAGTGTTAGACCTCTTGAAGAAATTAAGTCAAGCGGTTTGTTGTAAATAAATAAATGCATTTATATTTTTAATAAAAAAGTATTAAAATATGAAAATTTCACTGAATACTATTTACAAAACAGTTGTTCAAACGCCTCTTAACACATCCTATTCCGGAGAGAATGGAAAAGGTGTAATTATACGAGAAGCTGATTTAAATCGATCGGAACGTCTATTCTGGCATGATGGCTTGAAAAAGTACAGCTTCAATGAGTATGTCAGCAACCTTATTCCTCTGGAACGTTCTCTTCCCGACCCGAGACACCCTTTGTAAGACTCAATAGCTGGTGCTTCCAAACATTAAATATTTTATAAGATGATAAAGACTTTAGTTGAGATTCACCATCATCTTGCCTATGACCTTAATTGATCTTTGGGAGGAAGTAAAGAAGAAAACGCAACATTCGTCACCGTTCAAGTCTGTTAGCAGAATTTCAAGTTTAAAAATGTGCACTCTTTCAGGTTGTCTATCCAGCTCTTTTTCTGATGCCCTTGATTAGGACCTATTCCTAGTGTGCCCTATAGCACCGTATAGCCTATACCGTATAGGACTGCTAATTCTGCTAAACCAAGTCAACTTTTGACGCTTGAAAATGGCTAATAAGGGGTTTTTCTAACTAATGCTGTTGTAATTTTGTGTGACAGAAAACCTGATTTAATCATTCAACTTTAATCTATTAAGTCTGGTTATGGCTGCAGTTGTAATTGAATTTCTGATGGCGCTCGTCCCATTCTTAGACTCTTAGGTACTCAACTACTTGAGCAGTAACACTTCTTTCAGCTTCTTGCTATTCATCGTTATTTATTCATCAATGGATCATCATGCTTTTCCCCACAACCTTCGACTTTTATGAGCTCACCTCCATCCCGTAAGCCATTGCTCTTTCATAAGGTTCGTTGTTCGTCTTGAAGTTCACTGCTGGAGCCGCCCATGGGATAGATGTCGTCAGCAAACCTTAAGTTGGAGATTGACCTGCCACCATTAGAGATGGAGAAGTTATGATTTTGAAGAGTCATTAGTGGGATGAGATTAGTAATTTATTCATTCTAATAATGCATTGCAGGTGCAGAGAACTCGGAAGACATAGTGCATTACTTGATGGTACTGCCAAAGATGCTTCCGTTGATATCATTATCATATTCCACAATGAGGCTTGGTCAACCCTCCTCCGCACCCTCCATTCCATCTTCTCCACCACTCCACCATCCCTACTTCAGTCTATCATTCTGGTGGATGATGCGTCCACATTCGGCTAGTTACGGAATGCATGAATTAATGAACAAATAAATGAATTAATTAATTAAAAAATGAATTAATTAATTAAAAAATGAATTTATTAATTTCTGAAAGATTGAATAAATTAATTTTTGAAAGATCGAATTAATTTCTGAAAGATTTAATTAATTTCTGAAAGATTTAATTAATTTCTGAAAGATTTAATTAATTTCTGAAAGATTGAATTAATTTCTGAAAGATTGAATTAATTTCTGAAAGATTGAATTAATTTCTGAAAGATTGAATTAATTTCTGAAAGATTGAATTAATTTCTGAAAGATTGAATTAATTTCTGAAAGATTGAATTAATTTCTGAAAGATTGAATTAATTTCTGAAAGATTGAATTAATTTCTGAAAGATTGAATTAATTTCTGAAAGATTGAATTAATTTCTGAAAGATTGAATTAATTTCTGAAAGATTGAATTAATTTCTGAAAGATTGAATTAATTTCTGAAAGATTGAATTAATTTCTGAAAGATTGAATTAATTTCTGAAAGATTGAATTAATTTCTGAAAGATTGAATTAATTTCTGAAAGATTGAATTAATTTCTGAAAGATTGAATTAATTTCTGAAAGATTTAATTAATTTCTGAAATATTTAATTAATTAATTTCTGAAATATTTAATTAATTAATTTCTGAAATATTTAATTAATTAATTTCTGAAAGATTTAATTAATTAATTTCTGAAAGATTTAATTAATTAATTTCTGAAAGATTTAATTAATTAATTTCTGAAAGATTTAATTAATTAATTTCTGAAAGATTTAATTAATTAATTTCTGAAAGATTTAATTAATTAATTTCTGAAAGATTTAATTAATTAATTTCTGAAAGATTTAATTAATTAATTTCTGAAAGATTTAATTAATTAATTTCTGAAAGATTTAATTAATTAATTTCTGAAAGATTTAATTAATTATTTTCTGAAAGATTTAATTAATTAATTTCTGAAAGATTTAGTTAATTAATTTCTGAAAGATTTAGTTAATTAATTTCTGAAAGATTTAATTAATTAATTTCTGAAAGATTTAATTAATTAATTTCTGAAAGATTTAATTAATTAATTTCTGAAAGATTTAATTAATTAATTTCTGAAAGATGGATTGATTAATGGGTGAATGAACTGATTGCTTGATGAAAAAAGTATCGATTAAAGACCAACCCCTGCAATAACAGAGCATCTGAAATTACCACTTGAGGAATACATTCACCAAAACTTTCAAAATGTAATTTTCAATTTAGTCTAGCATATTCATCTCGATGTTCATCATCATCATTATCTTCATCATTATCATCATCATTATCATCATCTTCTCCATCACTCTTATCATAATGATAAATATATAACATATAAAAATAATAAACATTTTTTAAACTAAAATTTTAAAAGTTTCACCAACCTGTCGATCCACCCCTCATGCGCCTCATCGGATAAAAAGGTCCGATTACTGAGAAGCGACCAGAGGGTAGGTGTGGTGGGCGCTAGGCTGAGAGGCGTGAAGGCATCGAAAGCTAAAGTTCTGGTATTCCTCGACTCGCATTGCGAATGCACCGTAGGCTGGTTAGAGCCGTTATTGAGAGAGGTGTGGAAGGATGAGAAAGTGCTAGTTGCTCCGACGATTGACCTGATCGACAAGGACACCTTTGAACTACGATATGACCCGCCAAATGGAGGCTCTGACGTGTGGGTGGGTGCCTTCACGTGGCCCCTGGAGTTTGTGTGGGTGAGACTGCAGGAAAGGCATGAAGAGAGGCAACGTGTTGACGCTATTGAGTGCGTGATTTTGTTGATTTAAAACACTGATTCGATATACAAATTATACCACTACTAACAATAATATAACTTATCCGGCACCATTTTCCACTTTTACTTTTTACCACAAACACTTTTTTCAACCACACTATCACAATATGCTTTCCATCATCACCACCATAATCATCATTCTTTTACCGCCATTTTCCATCCAGATCTCCAACCATGGCTGGAGGTTTGTTCGCCATCAACAGGGCATTCTTCCGGCACCTTGGCTTCTATGACCCACAACTAAAAGTCTGGGGCGGTGAGAATTTAGAGTTGTCTTTTAAGGTACATTTTATTTCATTTCTGTTTAATTTTGTTAAAATATTTTTTACAACTATTTTTTTGCAATTGTATTTAACTTTTTACAATATTTATTTTATATATATATATATATATATATATATGTGTTTATATATATGTACATGTATGTTTATATATATATATATATATAAATGATTTTATTGTTAAATTTCAATACCTAACTTTTCCTATACTTTCCATTTATTCATCTATCATTAATATTATTATCAAATTTTCCATATCCAAGTGGTCTTGAAGCCCGTCCGGGTTTACGCCACGTTAGCAATGCCGGTAGACGTTATGTTAATGAGCTAAAAGTGGGTTTTTTCAGAAAACGTCATTTTCAACATGTAAAGTACCTTTATTTAAGTAAGGATATTTTGAAACTAAATAAAATTATTATTAAAAAAATAGATAGTGCAATAACCTTTTTAATGCATTTAATTTCTATAATTTATTTTACTTTTTTTTATCTAAAATTAAACGATTCAAACAAAGAGTATACGATTTCAGGAAATGCTGTTAAACAACGGCACCTCGTATACCTTTTCATTTAATAATTACGCTAGTGAAGAAATTTATTGATTTAAAAAAATGATACATTTTAAAATTAAAAATTGAATTGTTTACATTTTGTGATATGAAGCTAATCTGTAAGTTGAAATCAACTCTCACAAATTTCGTTTTAGTGGTAAAACCCGCATAACATCTACAAAATAAAATATTTTTTAAAGAAGCACCTTTTTATGAGAATGTATGTTATATATCTTTTGAATAAAATTTAAAAAATATCATTTCATTAATTAAATCATTTACCTTTTAATTTATTACTTTTGGACATACCAGGACATTTAAATTTTAAAAGCCACCGCTTGCGCGTCGTTCAATCAATCAATCAATCAATCAATCAAATAGATTTCTATATCGCTTTTTCTTCAAATTCAAGAGCGCTCGTAAATAAATTTGTTAAACAGATATGTCTTCAGATCCTTACGAAAAGTAAATAATGATTTAGAAGTAGTTAAATAAGGAGGTAATGAGTTCCAAATATATGGACCTGCATAATGGAAAGAACGTTTAGCAAAAGAGTTATTAATGGAAGGGATGAAATAATGATTTTGAGTGGATGATCTTAAATTCCTTCTATGAGGGTGAGTTATTAATGATTTGAGGTATATTGGGGATACTGGGGAGTTTTGTAATTTAAACATAAAAACACAGATTTTAAATATAATCCTAAATTTGATGGGGAGCCAATGTAATAAGATGAGAGAGGGTGTAATGTGGTGATAAATAGGAGTACGGCTAACGACTCTAGCAGCATAATTAAATACTTTATTTAATGGTTTTAAAGTAGTTTCAGGTAAATTATAATAGAGTGAGTTACAATAGTCAATTCGAGATAAAACAAGTGCAGAGACTAACATCTTTAAAGAAGGGTCATCTAAGTAAGGTAATAATTGTCTGATACGTCTGAGATGAAAATAGCAAGATTTAGTGACTGATAGAATTTGGTTTGATAAGGTTAATTTTGAGTCGAAAATAAATCCTAAGCTACGAATATGATTAGATGGAACAATAGTATGAGTGGAAAAATTACATGCGCCATTAATTAGTTTACCATTTTTATCAAAAAATATAAGTTCAAACTTTAGTGGATTCAATTTTAGAGACATTGAGCTAGACCAGTTTTCAATAGATAATAGACATGAAGATATAGACGACATAACAGTATTATATGATGATGTATCGAAGCTGACATATAACTGCGAATCGTCAGCATAGGATAGGGAGTTGAGAGAATGAGAGGAAATTATAGAAGATAATTCAGAGACGTATAGAATAAAGAACAAAGGACCAAGAATAGAACCTTGAGGAACACCATATGAGTAAGTAGATGGGGTAGAGGTACAGTGATTTAAAGAAACATAAACAGATCTATTAGATAAATATGACTTAATCCATAAAAACGAGGAATCCTTGATATTGAACTTATTTTTTAGTAATAGTAGTAATAAGGAGTGGTCTACAGTGTCAAAAGCGGCCGAATAATCTAAACAAACAAGTACAGAACATTTTTTATTATCAAAGGCGTAAATAAGATCATTATAGAGTTTTAAGAGGGATGATTCACAGTTATGACCTAAACGAAAACCAGATTGTGAATAAGGTATAAGAGAGTTAGCATTTAAATATGAATAGATTTGTTGATAGACTACCTTTTCTATTATTTTAGATATGAATGTTAGATTGGAAATAGGTCTATAGTTAGAAATTTGAGTAGGGTCTAATGAATTATTTTTTAAAGTAGGTATGATAACAGAAGCTTTGTATAAAGTCGGGAATTTAGATGTAGAGAGAGACAGATTAACAATGAAAAGAATTATAGGGTAAAAAATATCAGACAATTCTTTAATCAAATAAGTTGGAATTATGTCAAGAGAACAGGTAGATGTAGACATGGAATTAATAATTAAGGACAGGTCAGGTAGAGAAATTGAAGAAAAACTGACAAAATTAAATTCACTATTGTTAATATAATTAATAGGGCTAGGAATAGAGGTATTATTGTTAAAATTAGACCTTATTGTTTCTACTTTACTTGTTATGAAATTATGATAATCTTGAGAAGAGAAAGATGAAGGAGGTGGAAGGTTTTTATTTAATAATTTAGAAAGTGACTGCCAACGATTCTTTGAAGAAGAAGCGTTGACTATAGAAATTCTAAAATAATTACAGTGCTTAGAGAATAATATAGATTTGTATTGGTTAAGAGAAGACAAGTAAAGGTTATAATTAAAGGAAGAACTATGAGACCTAAACTTACGCTCATGTCTACGTGCAACCCGTTTCAGAGTCGCGCATTCACTGTCGAACCACGGAGACCGTTTCGACAGCAGACGACATGAGCGCAATTTTAAAGGTAAAATGATATCAAGAATTGAAGAAATAGAATCATTAAAACATGTAAGAAACTCATCAACATCAGTGAAACCATTGAAACTAAAATATTTAAATAGTAGAGTAAATGTGTCCTTATTAAATTTTTTCCAGTTTCTGCTATACGTTTTGATAGTAGTATTATTAAAGTTATTATTTAGATTATATTTGAAGTTAATTAGATAGTGATCAGAAGAATGAAATTTGGTGGTAGATATATCAGATATTTTAGAAAGTGAAGAAGTTATTAAAAAATCAATAGTATTTCCAGATGAATGGGTTTGAGTAGATATATGTTGTGTTAAGTTGAAAGTATTGAGTATCTGGATGAATTTGGAAACATAGGTATCAGTGGGTTTATTATAATGAAGATTAAAGTCACCTAGAATGAAGAAAGGAGTAGATAGGGAAAAGACATATTCAGTTAGGTTAGAGAACTCATCAATAAATTTAGAGATTGAGCCACTAGGAGGACGATATATGAGAATAATAATGAATTTGAGAAATTTGAAGCTACATATTAGGGTTGTCTTTCCTTTAGTCACTAAGTAACTAAAGTAAACTAAAGTTTACTCTTTTAGATCTACGAGTTTAAAACTCTTTAAATATTTTAGTTTAAATGAATTCTAATCCATAAAAATGCGATTAGTTATTTTAAAATGCGATATACAGAACTTATACCATCTTTAAATTTTAAAAGTCTCACCAGCCAAAGAAGTTTTAGAACTATATAAATACAAACTGAAATAGTGGCTGGAACAGACACTGAATAGAAAAAGATGAATTTTAATTAATAAAAGTTCAAAACAAAATAAATAATTTATTGGTACGTAAATCTCTGAGTTTGAGTTAAGAAACGAAAGGGTCATTATTCTTTAAATTTTAAAAGTCTCACCAGCCAAAGAAGTTTTAGAACTATATAAATACAAACTGAAATAGTGGCTGGAACAGACACTGACTAGAAAAAGATGAATTTTAATTAATAAAAGTTCAAAACAAAATAAATAATTTATTGGTACGTAAATCTCTGAGTTTGAGTTAAGAAACGAAAAGGTCATTATTCTGTTTAAAATTGTACAAAATATATAAAAGGCACAAAAGTTTATAATAGTTTTCATTTTTTATTCTTTATCCAAAAAGCTTTTTTCAGAGTCACTTAATCGCAAAAAAGGTTATTATTAAGAAGTCCATGCTTTTACAGACTCGAATGTTGTTGACAACTCTTAATGTTGAATAAACTGTCTTAAAAACTGTGTTTGAAAACTTAAATTTTTTTCTACATTTTAATAAAAATTTTTTACAATAAAATTAATTAAATTTTATTACATACATATTGCAAGTTTAGACTCAATAAACGTTTATTAGTGCAAAAAGATACTTTTTCTCTATATAATGTCTTTCAAAACGCTATAACTTATGTTTTTTTGAAGATAAATACTTTTTTTTAAATGCTTTTTTTCTTTTTAGAAAATACATATAAATGAAAAGTTTGAATAAATTTAGTTATTTAAAACTCAAGTTATAGTACAAAATAGTACTTTTATGCCTTCCACACGGGTCCGTGCACACCGCCTATATTTTTAACGCCATGCAATGGTAACTCGATGCATGAAAAGTTAGCATTAAAAGTGACATAACTTCTAAACGGGTCAAAATTAAATAGAAAAATTTAACGGCATTCAATTTCTTTTATCCTATTCTAATTTTTGAAGATTTTTTTATAAATATTAATAAGGTTTGAAAAATCGACCGGCATTGCTAACGCCACGTTAATAATACTCGTCGTTGTATTGTATTGTATTGTATTGTATTACTCATTTTTTCTATTAACCCATTAAATTCTATTCAAACCATTCTGCCCATATCAATTAATCACTCATTCAAAATTTATATAGCGCCTTTTACGACACGAAAAAAAGCGCTTATTTAATATACTTAAAATATATTTTATATCATTTAAATCACCATCAGGCGTGGATGTGCGGGGGCAGAGTGTTACAATCGCCCTGTTCCCACGTGGGACACGTCTTTAGAACAGCTTCGCCGTACGCAAGGCCTTCCGACGCTGTTCATCTTTTCAATAATCTTGCAAGAGTAGCGGAGGTTGGTTGGTTGGTGGGATGGTTGGTTGGTGGGCTGGTTGGATGCTGGGCTAGATGGATGGGCGCGTGAGTTCACGTGAAAAAAAAAATTTCTAGGCTAGGTATTTTATTTTCAGGACAATTAATCTAATATACAAAATTAAGAGTTATTTATTTCGTTAATTTATTTATTAATTGCTTGTTCATCTATCCTTCTATGATCAGCATTTCCATCATAATTATTATAACTTCCCTCATCAGGTGTGGATGGACGAATACAAAGCTTACTTTTACCAGAGAAACAACCTGACTGCTCAATCCAAGGTTTTTTGCCTCCTCTAGCTATTACGCTATCAAGTATATCAATCGAAAATCACTCACCAACCCACTATCAATCATCTTCCTCCCTCATCCACCCACCTTCCACTCACTCAGCCCTATATAGGAGATTTAACAGAGAGACTTAAGTTACGAAGGAGACTCCGATGCCATTCTTTCCATTGGTACCTGAAAAAGGTTCTTAATTAATCACCCAATTAGGCCTTTTAATTTTATAATTATAATTATAAAATTAATTTAATTGCGAAGAAATCGTGTTTTTTGGCTTTTAATGAAGTGGTTTTCTCCAAATCAAGATGAACCCAATTCTCAAACTACCGATTGACGCTGTGAAAACGGGGAATGTAGGTCGAGGGGTAGAGTGGGTTAGGTGGAGAGGTTGGGTGAAAAGAAAGGTGAGTTTGGTGGGTAGAAGGGTTGGGTAGGTTAGATAGAAAGGTTAGGAGGATTGGATGGGTTAGGTGGAAAAGATGGGTGAATTGGGTATTGAAGGTAGGGTGGGTTGGTTGGTTACTTAGGTTTTTGTGTAATGAAAAAATATTCTTTATTTTGGATTTAAAAAACATCCAAATCTTACCATTGGTGCTTTTCATATTACGTCCTTGCATCTATCCACAAAATGTTATCCCACTCCCAAAATGCTTTTCAAGATTCAGCTGATGAGAGATGGTGATGATGATGGTGATGGATCATTGTGTTTACATGTGGATGAAGAAGGTGGTGATAAAGAAGGTGATGATGTGGTGGTGATGGCGACGAGTGGGATGTAGTGGCGGTGGTTATGATAATGATAGTGTATAAACGGGAAGAGGTTATTACTGTGATTGTTCTTAATTAATTTTAATTTAATTGTTAATTTATAATTATAATAATAAACAGATAACGCGGTGGGACGAAGAGCCATTGCTTTAAGCTGTTCGATGTTTCCCTTGAATCAGGTGTTGATGATGATGATTATCAGGGGTGGTGGTGGCGATGATGATGATTACCAGGGTGGTGGTGGTGATGATGATGATGAAGACGATGTTGGAGGTAGAGATGCTATTAATAATAATATTAATCATTATCATCATAAGCACTCGCCCACAAATGCAATCCAGGTGTGGTACCTGACGAGGGCAGGTGAGATAACGAGGGACGGCTGGTGCTTGTACAACTACAAACACACAGTGCTCAGCGTGCCATGCGCCACAAACAACACCTTTTACCATTGGAATTACGTCGAGGTGGGTGGTTGGGAGAGTGGAAACGGATAATTGGGTTCTTGGATAGGATTGGATAATGGGATTTTAAACATGGTTGGCTGAGAGAGAATGGTTGAAAGGGTCACTGGAGTGTTTTATTGAACTGGGTTTTGGGTAGTTTGTTTGGAAATAAGCTGGCTGATTTTGTTGTTCTCAACTATAAGCCTCATTTTATTCATCATCAATCAAAATTATCATTTTTCGACCTTTATTTATTTCTTTGAAAAAATTCTTTTAAGGAAGACAACAGCATTGTGCACCGCTTATCCATGCTGTGCCTGTCATTGGATAGTCTCCAGAAAGCCCGTGTTGCCGTTTGCAGTAAACAGGATCCAAGCCAAAATTGGAAGTGGAGAAATTTGGTGAAAGTGTAAAAAAGGAATTGAATTTATAATTTATACATTAATTGTATCAAAGATTTAAATAAAACCATGCACGGTTTCAATTTAAAAAAATCATTTTGGTAATTTCATCTTTAAATTTTTTGTTTTATTTTTTCTATTAAGTAGTTTAGGTTTTTTTAAAAACATGATTGTTTTAAAAATTATGTTCATTTGTCTAATTGTAATTTGAATTTTTCCATTTAGAAAAATTAAATTTTTCTTTTATAAATACGTCATAGCGATTTTTTGAATACATAAATATAAACACTTTAAAGTAAATATAATATATTTTTTTAATCCAAATAGATTATAATATATTAAAATAGTTGAATAAAGAATAATATATTTTTATATTATAATTAAAAACCAAACTATTATAAAAAATGAAAAACTTGCTTACTGCAAATTTGATGATCTTTTTGATATTAATATTATCTGGCTTCCTGGGTTAGTATTTTAAAAGTACTTCTTACAAAAATAGTGAAGCAGAGAAGTTTCAGTTTTAATTAAACCTTCAGCTTAAAAATAGAAGTTAGGAAAATTATATTTAAAGAGGTACTTGAAATTGATAATTATTTATTTGAATCCATCAGAAGCCCAAAAAGCTAATCAATCATTGCCTCAAACAACTCCGACGAAAGTTGGAGTAGGCACGGGGCCCATTCCCCCTTCTGGTAAGCCAGGTTTGAAGAAAGTGAAACAAGATAATGAAGAGTCAGAATCGAATAGTAAGACTTTGTCTTAGAACTTTCATAACTGTTTAAAAACTTTCCATCAATGTCTTCTTCTTCATCTTCTTCTTGGTCCATCTATGTTATCGATTGCGGTTTCTCTTCTTATCTTGAGAATTTAGCAGATGACTATTTTGTTCTTGGGCATCCTCTCTTTCTTCCCGTTCAATTCAGTGTTTGGTTTGAAATTCGATTGTAAAATCCAATCTGCCAAATACCTTCCAATTCTTATGACCTCTTTATTCTCTTGTATAGTTTTTCTTTAGACCATTCATCCTTTGGCCTTGGTGCCAAACTCTGTCGAAGGCTTTCTTGAAATCAATGAATAACAAAAACAGTTGTTTGTACATTAATGAGAGATACTTTCTGCTATCAGTTAGAGTGAAAAAAATCTGTTAATAAGGCAGCTTGTTTTTCTGGCATTTGCATCTCAATTGAGTTTTTCATTCGCCCTCTCCAGCATGATCTTGCTTTCGTGGCAGATGAGGCTGATGGTGCGATAGTTTTTACATTGTGTCGAAACTTCTTTTTTGAGAATCATGACTTCAATTTACTTTGTCCAAAAGATCGGAAACTCACCGGGTTTCCCATACCTTGTTGCAGATCTTTTGCAATTAAACCATTTGCAAGCTTCAGTTCTCCATCCAAGTAATTCACCAAGAACTGAAACTTGTTTTTCACTTCACCGCACACCTTTTCCTAATCTTAATTACTCTTAGTTTTTCTACGTCCACCTTTTATAATGATTCATTGTCAAATTGCAATATTGAGTACATACTTCGAAAGCTGCGAACAGCAGAAAATGATGATTTAAACAACGATTTTTTACATTATCAGGTTATATTTCCGTGGGGTTCTTTTTGTTAGTTGTGGGTGGAGTGATGGTCGTTTTTGTGAGGTACATGATGAACCAAAGGGAAGAAGAGGATTAAAAGTTTGTACCACTGAATATTCAAAACTTTTAAATTGAAAAAGAATGAATTTAGGCAGTTCAAAAAATTGATTTAAAAAAGTGTTTGTGTTAAAAAAACAAAAATCCCGCGAGACGGAGTCGAACCGCCGACCTAGGGATAACTAGATCACCACTACAGTCCCCCGCTCTACCAACTGAGCTATCACGGGATGAAGAAAATTTCTTTAGTGTCACATCAAATTTTGATTGCAAAAATCGATTAATAAATAAAAATAATAACAAATTGTATTCACATAAAATAGTGTTTTAAATATTATTAAAACTATAATTATCATTTTTATAAATTTTATTAAAGACTCACATGTATTTGAAGAGAAAAATTCAACTTAAGTTCTAAAATGACATCTAAGTTAGAAAAAAAGACACAAAGTTTAGAATGTTTAATAAAAATAAATATATTTTAATAATTTATAAAAAATATAGGACAAACATTTTCAATAAAACGATAAATGTAAATATTAATCTCACTACATAATTATGAACTTCATGATGTTTCTTCACAATACGCTAAAAAGAATCTTTAAAAACAAATGTGGAAAGATAAAAATGTCAAAGTGGAGTTTCTCGGCTCTGTAGGGAAGAAAAAAGGTTTTCAAATAAGATTTATTTAAAAAAGAATAATAATAAATTATTGAATTATTTAACAAAAACATATTTTTTAAAATACAAATTATTTAAAAAAATACGAATAATTTGAGAAATAATAAATGATTATGAAGTTGGCAAGAATTGAACATTTACCGGAATATTTGAAGATTTTTTGAAAACCAGCTTGTTATGAGCGTTAGGTCGTTCGTTCTCTGAAGTGGCAGAATCTCCCTGAACACTGTTCATCCTGGCTGTTTTCATGGACATCTTACGGGGCTGATTGGATGGAAGAGGCTGATTACTTGCAATTACAAGAGGGCTGTTCAATTCTTTGAGGTGATTGCTTGGCTTCCTTTGGTCTTCGTTTGCTTTTGCAGGAGGCTTGTTTGAAGGTTGAGAGCGGCTTTCACTTTTTGAACGTTTTCCGTTCACTGCTCCTTGCTTCACTGCTCTCACAGACTTCTTTGGTGCAACCTCCACTTGCCTTTCTTCTTCCTCACTTTGTTCATCTTCTTCATCTTCTTCTTCCTCACTCTCACCTTCTTCATCATCATCATCAGCTTCATCATCTTCATCAGATTCATCTTTAAGATTCCTTCCACTCACTGAAACGTTGGCTTTCTTACTTGGAGGTGGCGGTAACACAGCCTTCTTGACAGAAGCAACAGGTTCAGTCCTTCGGGGCGGAAGGGGGAGACTGTTTTGAGAGTGGGCAGCTGGCTTGGGGGGCAAACCTTCCTGATCTCTGGGAGAAGATTTTTTCGCTTTGTTATCTTCTTTAAAGATGATGTTATCCATGGTTTTTGAAAGTATTTTTTTGGGAGATTCCTGCTTGAAGCCTGAAGTGGAAGAAGTGACGAGCTTTTTCTTCTGAGCTACAAAAGCCACGTCTTCAGGCAGCCAGAGTCCTTGTTGTTGGCAGTAGGTGATGGCTTCTTTGAGGTGGAAAAACCACCATTCATCGGGTGTGTACGAAACTATGGAAGAAAAAAGATGCGAGTAGGCGCGTTCGAACTTTGAAGCCTCTTCAAAGAGATGAGACACGCTCTTGTTGAATTGGGGAGCCAGTTGGTTCTTGACGTTCTTGACAATGCTCTTGGAGACGGGTGAGATGAAGACGACGATCGGATCGATGTACGTTTTCTTGCGCATGTAGTCGATCGTGGCAGGGTTCATAATGCTGATCAGATGTCGCTTTTCTGCGTTTTCCGGTTCATTCATCAGTCTTTGCATGCTTTCAGTGTCGATGGGCGAGTCGTCGAAGTCGGTGTTTGAATTTTCGAGGCTGAATTGTGGTCGGAAGAAGAGGTTGGGAGAGTTCTGAACCAGCATGTCGATCACCACGTCGCAGAAGAGACCCAGTACGATCACTGGTCTTTTGCGCTTCGAAGGCGCCGCTTGACAGACCCTTTCATAGCCGACGATAGTGAGACTAGTGTTGAAATCGGCACTTTCGTTCAGCTTATTTTTTAGGCTAAGTTTTTCTGCAGATTTGGCTCTTCTGAAGCTTCTCATGAACGTGCCATTCCTCGAACCACCAGACGAGGAAAGATGTTGTTTCAGGGCAAGCTGGTCGGCTCTTTGTCTGTTCGGAATCAGGCCTACATTCATGTCTTCTGACCGCCTGAAAGTTGTCGTCATCTTCTGAGCTTTCCAGCAGGCGTCATGCTTGTCGGGAAGGGAATCAAGCACGCAAAAGACGTCTCCTTCCCTCACTGATAACTCTTTCTTCTTGTTTCCATCGAATCCGAACTTCGCTTTGACGTAGAAGCGGTCTCCGCCAGAACCACCGTTTTTAACCAGCTCTTGGTACACACTCATTCTCTCATCTGACAACACCAAGGCCACTTTTTCCGAGTTCAGAGTCAGCGTCTCGAGCAACTTGTACATATCGTCTTTTGTCTTTCCAGTTATAGCTCGTCCATTCACCTCAATCAGCTGTTCCCCAGGCTTGAGATGACCGGATGAGTGTTTCTGAACAGTGTGGATGAATATGCCATCTTGGTTTCCTCCGATGATCGAAAAGCCAAACTTGCCTTCGTTGTTTCTCAGCACTTCCACTGCTCTTGTTCGGCTAGGCTTGAAGACTGGAGAAGTTTCCGTCATCACAATCACTTCCGTATCTACTTCCTCCTCCTCCTCTTCTTCTTCATCTTCATAACTTGATTCTTCATCGTCCTCTTCTTCATCTTCATCACTTTCATGTTGATCTCCATTCATTTTTTTAAGGACTTTCACCATGGCTCTTTGGTCCTCCGAATCCTCACTCTCTTCCTCTTCACTATCTTCGTCTTCATCTTCATCCTCATCTTCATCATCCTTCTCTTCATACTTTACAGCTGGTTTCTTCATGTTGTTTTGGGGGGGTTTCAAAGCTACCTTCTTAGTATCAGGCAAAACTTTTAATTTACTTTTAACTTCTTTTTCTTCATCGTTCTGCTCTGAAATCTTGCCATTCTGGCGGACCTTTCGATCAACTCTCACAGGCGCTTTAGCTTCTACTTCTTCTCGTTTCTTTGAGCTTTTGGCGAGGTTTGGTGACGGAGATTTGCTCTCGGAAGTCTCATCAAACACATTGTCTCTATACGCAGTAGGAAAAACCGGAACTCCCATATTCTTGTTAAATTTCTTCGGAGATCTGGATATTTGCGGTTCTGGTTCAATATTTTTAATTTTTTGAGCGGGTGCCTTGATGGGAGAAAGTTCATTCTCGACAGAATTTCTAGGCCGAGATCTGGGCACGGGTCTTGGAGGGTCTTTCAAGTCAAGAGATTGATCGTCTGAAGAACCTGTTTCTTGTGATTCTGAGCTCTTGAAGACTGTTCCTTTTCTTATTTGAGGCTTCTTGGAAGGTTTCGGCGGTGGTGGTGGCCTTTCTTTCTTCGTCTTTACGTCATTCGGAACTTCTGTCGTTTCCTTCCACGTTTTCTCAAACTTTCTGGCGGGTGGTGGAGTGCTCTGAGCAACTGGAATTGTCTTTTCGTTTTCATTTTTGCTTTTCAACAATTGTGCTTGTTCTTCCAACCACTCCGTCAAATTGGCTTCTTCCTCCTTTTCTTCGCCCGCTATGTTCTCAAACTTCATCAACTTATTCTTGAAGCTCGTCTTCCGCGAAGTTTTCCTCGTCACCTTGTTTGTAGGAATGTCTTCTTCTTCTTGTGATTTTACTTTCCTACTGCTTTTTTTCTTTATTAATTTACTAGTTTTACCTTCATTTTCAGCAGCTTTAACATCAGCACTTTCGTCTTTTTTCATGGTTGCGTCAACCACTACAGCTTTATTTTCTTGAGAGACTTCTTTGGGCATCTTATAACTTTTGAGAGTGTAGCTTCTTCTCGGATTTCTGAGCATCTCCATCATTTTTTCGTAGCCGTTTCGCTCAGCCAGTTCGTACACAGAGTCGCCTTGCGAGTTCACAATGGCGAGATCGCAGTCCTTGTTCAGAAGCAGTTTCACGCAGTCTTCGTAATGATCCATCGGTTTCATAGTGGATGGGTCGTATTTTCTGTTGAAACAGCAGTGCAGCGGAGTATTCCCCGAGGAGTCGAGAGTGTTGGGTTCGCAGTACTTCAGGAGAGTTTCCAGCGTTGTAAAGTTTCCCTCCAAGGCGGCAAGGTGGATCGGACAACGGAGGATGTAAGACTTGCCGCTTCTGCACTTGAACTGCGCCTTCGGGTTGACGCCGTAGCGAGTGCACAGCATGTCGACCAGATGCGAGTGGCCTTCCTTCGCTGCCACATGCACCACCGCCATGTCATCGAAGCT
>OX030965.1:4049002-4099002 GCA_943735955.1 Piscicola geometra | reverse complement strand
AACCTTCTATCAACCCACCCTTCTATCAACCCAACCTTCTATCAACCCAACCTTCTATCAACCCAACCTTCCATCAACCCAACCTTCTATCAACCCAACCTTCTATCAACCCACCCTTCTATCAACCCAACCTTCTATCAACCCAACCTTCTATCAACCCAACCTTCTATCAACCCAACCTTCTATCAACCCACCCTTCTATCAACCCAACCTTCTATCAACCCAACCTTCTATCAACCCAACCTTCTATCAACCCAACCTTCTATCAACCCACCCTTCTATCAACCCAACCTTCTATCAACCCAACCTTCCATCAACCCAACCTTCCATCAACCCAACCTTCTATCAACCCAACCTTCTATCAACCCAACCTTCTATCAACCCACCCTTCTATCAACCCAACCTTCTATCAACCCAACCTTCTATCAACCCAACCTTCCATCAACCCAACCTTCTATCAACCCAACCTTCTATCAACCCACCCTTCTATCAACCCAACCTTCTATCAACCCAACCTTCTATCAACCCAACCTTCTATCAACCCAACCTTCTATCAACCCAACCTTCTATCAACCCAACCTTCTATCAACCCAACCTTCCATCAACCCAACCTTCTATCAACCCAACCTTCTATCAACCCAACCTTCCATCAACCCAACCTTCTATCAACCCAACCTTCTATCAACCCACCCTTCTATCAACCCAACCTTCTATCAACCCACCCTTCCATCAACCCATCCTTCTATCAACCCACCCTTCTATCAACCCAACCTTCCATCAACCCAACCTTCCATCAACCCAACCTCCTATCAACCCAACCTTCCATCAACCCAACCTTCCATCAACCCAACCTTCTATCAACCCAACCTTCTATCAACCCAACCTTCTATCAACCCAACCTTCTATCAACCCAACCTTCTATCAACCCACCCTTCTATCAACCCAACCTTCCATCAACCCAACCTTCCATCAACCCAACCTCCTATCAACCCAACCTTCCATCAACCCAACCTTCCATCAACCCAACCTTCTATCAACCCACCCTTCTATCAACCCAACCTTCCATCAACCCAACCTTCCATCAACCCAACTTTCCATCAACCCAACCTTCCATCAACCCATCCTTCTATCAACCCAACCTTCCATCAACCCAACCTTCCATAAACCCAACCTTCTATCAACCCAACCTCCTATCAACCCAACCTTCTATCAACCCAACCTTCCATCAACCCATCCCCCAATCAACCCAACCTTCTATCAACCCACCCTTCCATCAACCCATCCTTCTATCAACCCAACCTTCTATCAACCCAACCTTCTATCAACCCAACCTTCCATCAACCCACCCTTCTATCAACCCAACCTTCTATCAACCCAACCTTCCATCAACCCAACCTTTCATCAACCCACCCTTCTATCAACCCAACCTTCTATCAACCCACCCTTCTATCAACCCAACCTTCTATCAACCCAACCTTCTATCAACCCAACCTTCCATCAACCCAACCTTCTATCAACCCAACCTTCTATCAACCCACCCTTCTATCAACCCAACCTTCTATCAACCCAACCTTCTATCAACCCAACCTTCTATCAACCCAACCTTCTATCAACCCACCCTTCTATCAACCCAACCTTCTATCAACCCAACCTTCTATCAACCCAACCTTCCATCAACCCAACCTTCCATCAACCCAACCTTCTATCAACCCAACCTTCTATCAACCCAACCTTCTATCAACCCACCCTTCTATCAACCCAACCTTCTATCAACCCAACCTTCTATCAACCCAACCTTCCATCAACCCAACCTTCTATCAACCCAACCTTCTATCAACCCACCCTTCTATCAACCCAACCTTCTATCAACCCAACCTTCTATCAACCCAACCTTCTATCAACCCAACCTTCTATCAACCCAACCTTCTATCAACCCAACCTTCTATCAACCCAACCTTCCATCAACCCAACCTTCTATCAACCCAACCTTCTATCAACCCAACCTTCTATCAACCCACCCTTCTATCAACCCAACCTTCTATCAACCCACCCTTCTATCAACCCACCCTTCTATCAACCCAACCTTCTATCAACCCAACCTTCTATCAACCCAACCTTCTATCAACCCAACCTTCTATCAACCCACTACCTTCACCAACCCACCACCTCCACCAACCCACCACCTCCATCAACCCACCACCTCCACCAACCCACCACTTTCATCCCCCACCACCTCAACCAACCCACCACCTCCACCAACCCACTCCTCAATCAACCCACCAACCCACCACCTGCATCAAACCACTGCCCTTCCCAAACAGCGGCAATCCAGCTAGGAGCGGTGATGAACAATTGTTACCATCCGGGCGTGTGGATAAAGGCCGGAAGGTTTTCGTGCTGTTACAGCATCAACAAGAGGTCTCAGGGATGCCAGGACTCGCAAGCCTTCGATGAAAAAGGTGGGTTGGTGGGTTGAATGAGGGGGGTAGGAGAAGAGTGGGTTGAATAAAGTGAAGTGTGTGGGTTGACTGAGGCGAGGGGAGAAGAATGGGTTGAATAAAGTGAAGTGTGTGGGTTGGATGAGGCGGGAGGGAGAAGAGTGGGTTGAATAAAGTGAAGTGTGTGGGTTGAATGAGGCGGGGGGAGAAGGATGGGTTGAATAAAGTTAAGTGTGTGGGTTGGATGAGGGGGTGGGGAGAAGAGTGGGTTGAATGAAGTTAAGTGTCTGGGTTGGATAAGGGGGGGAAGGATGGGTTGAAGTGTGTGAGTTAAATGGAGGTGAATGGGTTGGTTGAAAAAAGGTGAAGACGTGTGCGATGGGATAGTCTAGCGGTGAAACGTTTGGCGTTCGACTCAGTAGCGTGGGTTCGATTCCTACCAACGCCCAAGTGCTTCTATGAGTCCTGCACTAAATGGGAAGAAGAATGCGAGTGATAAAGCAGGTTTTGAGTTTGTTGCGTGATTGGTTGGGAAAAGAGTTGGAGGGCTTGATGGATGTATCAATGAGTGGATTTATGGTTTAAAAAATAATAAATTATTGATAGAAATGTATGTACTTTTTTAGTAACTAAATAAAAAATCATTCCACACCTTCCACAGGTGTCAAAGTTTCCATTCAAAACCGTCCGCAACTCCCAAGCCCTGGCACGGCGAGTGTTTAATTTATTATTCATTTTTCCCCGAAATATATAAATGTTCGCATATCCTCCCATCAAAGCACACTTATCCACATATTCACATCCTCACACTCACCAGCCTATCAACACGTTGCAATGCACGCTGCTTTTCATCATTAAGCATCCATAAGCAGGAGAAAGAGAAGCACAAACTGCTCGCATTGTACGACTACACTCCGATGCAAGAGGGTGATCTGGAACTTACGAAGGTTTTGAAAAAAGAGTTTTATTTAAGAAAAAAATCAATTCATTCCACTATTATCTCTTTCTTTATTATCACAATTATCGACATCATCATTAAAAAATAAAACCATTATTATCATCATAACCATCGTTATCATCATCATCATCATGACCATCGTTATCATCATCATAACTGTTATCATCATCATAACCCTTATTATCATCATCACCATTATCACAATCATAACCATAATTTTATCATCATCATAACCCCCATCATCATCATCATCATCACCATCACCAAAGGGCGAGGAATATGACTTGGTGGATGAGATAGATGCGCAGTCGTGCTGGTGGATGGTTCGAAGCAAGTCTGGGTGAGTGATAATGATGACGATGATGATTATTATTATAAATAAAAAATAAAAAAATAAATGTCAGTTTTGTATAGCGCCCGGGCACGCAACTGAAGCGCCACTCACACGACATAAGTCGTGAAACACCGCATCATATATACGCTAGGTACATGATAGCTCACGGTTGGCTGAACAGGGATTGGAACTGGCGACCTTTAAGTTGCAGTTTTAACGACTTACCATCTAAGCCAACCCGCTCGCCAATTATGATAATCATCATCATCATCATCAACAACAACATCATCATCATCATCCTAATGAGATCAATAATTAATTAATTAATTATAAAATAAAACCTATTTGAGCCCACAAACACCACAGCAAGGTTGGCTACGTACCGACGAACTACCTCCAAAAAGTGTTCGGAGAGTGTCTCGACCAATATGAGTGAGGGAGTCTTGAGTAACTAATGATCATATCCCTATTTAATCCAATTTAAAAAATCTTTTTGATTTTACAGTTTTATAAATGTAATATATTTTCATCCTTTTATCTCATTTTTTCAATTCCATTTTCAATCCATGCATGCATGCATCCATCCATCCATGCATACAGCCATGCAGCCATCCATCCATCCATGCATACAGCCATGCAGCCATCCATCCATTCATCCATCCATGTATCCATCCATGCATCCATCCATCTATTCATCCATGCATCCATCCATGTATCCATCCATGCATCCATCCATCCATGCAGCTGGTACTACCACAAGATGAGTCGACACCAGAGTGAGGAGGTGCTGGAGAAGGATGCAAGGGAGGGGGTCTTTCTGGTTAGGGACTCGAGCCAAAAAGGATTCTACACTCTCTCGCTCTTCACTAGAGCTGTTGGGTTGGTGTTATAATATATGAAATAACGTTTATTAAAATAATTTTGCGATTTCTTATTAAATTAAAATTGGAAAAAAACATATTTTAATTTGTGATTTTTTGTTTAAATTTTTCACGTTTTTCCCTTTAAAATGTTTAGACAAGAAGAGAATAGAGTGAGACACTACTTGATAAAGAAGAAACTTGAGATGTATTACGTCTCAGAAAACCACCAATTCACCACCATACCGCAGCTCATTTACTACCATATGCACAACTGCGCTGGTGGGTGGAGTGTGTATTGAAGAGAGAAATGTTTAGAAGATGAATGATCGGGATAAAACACGAGTTTAGGGAGAATTAAGTGGATGAATAAGTTTTTGAATGAAAGAATGGCAATTATATTAAATAGATCAATTATAGTGTTCTCAATACCACTTACTACAAATCACGACTGTCACCCCACAAGATGTCATTATCATCATCAGCATCACCATCATCATGATCATCACCATCATCATCACCATCATAATCACCATCATCATCACCACCATCGCCATCATCATCACCATCATCATCACCATCATTATCACCATCATCATCACCATCATCATCACCATCATCATCACCATCATCATCACCATCATCATCACCATCATCATCACCATCATCATCACCATCATCATCACCATCATCATCACCATCATCATCACCATCATCATCACCATCATCATCACCATCATCATCACCATCATCATCACCATCATCATCACCATCATCATCACCATCATCATCACCATCATCATCACCATCATCATCACCATCATCATCACCATCATCATCACCATCATCATCACCATCATCATCACCATCATCATCACCATCATAATCACCACCACCGCCATCATCACCACCATCATCACCACCATCATCACCATCATAATCAGGACTCATAGTCAGATTAAGGTACCCAGCGGGCGACAAAAACCTCTTTAAACCAACATGTGGACTCGGCTATGGTGAGTTGGTGGAGTTAAAGAGGTTTCAGATTATATGGAACATTTATTGAACGTATTGGAAGTAATGAAGGCAATCAAATGGCTATCTACATTTAGATTCAGACATAATTAGGCTATTAATGGATGTATGTTTGTTTAAAAATTAATAACTAACTAAAAAATAATACTAATAGTATTACTATACTCATATTTAATGGTTCAAGTCTAATTAACCAATTAAATAATCAAATAAATAAAAAGGTTAATTCACCAACTATCCACTTAAACGAACTGTACAGACCTTCAAGAAATTGACGAAGACTCCTTGGAGATTCAGGATGAGTTGGGAAGAGGGCAGTTCGGGGTTGGTTTTCTCACTTATCTACCATTTTATGCATATATAATATAAAATAGCCATGCATTTATGATCATTTATTTATCATATTATGCCTATATTATGTATAAAGCCATAAAGTTTTTAAATAATTGAAAACCTTTGACAATGTTTCGGGTTTAAAAGATGTGATTCTCAACTGATTAAGTTCAATATTGTATAAGTTCATTGAAACTTAAAACCATAAAAAAAACCTAAATCTTTTTTGTTTCCAATATAGTATAAACTTAACCCCTCTCCCCCCTCCCCCCTCTTCACACTTTTTCCACGTTTTATTTTATTACGATACCCTTCACAGCAAGTTAACAAAGGTTTGTACCAGGCCAAAATAGAAGTAGCTGTCAAAATTATGTCGACTGGCGCTCTAGAAGAAGATTTCATCGCTGAAGCGTCCACCATGATGTAGGCTTGTTAGATGAAAATTGGTAATTTTAATTTTATTTATATAACGAATCTACAAATTAAAATGCGAGGAAAAAATAATTTTAAAAGATTTTGAGATTTTTTTACGCCTATTTTTACGTTTTGTTTTTTTCTTCAAGGAAACTCAGTCACATCAATTTAGTGAAACTGTACGGAGTCTGCACCAAAAACAAACCAATCAAAATCGTGACAGAATACCTTAAAAATGGCTAGATTTTTTTATAGTTTTATAATTGTTAATTCGTTTATCTAATCTTTTAATTACCCATTTAATTATTAAATTAGTCACTTAATTGTTCATTTAATTTCTGACTTATTGATTAATTCAATCCTTTTTTTGACCTCCCCTCCATCTTAACAGGCGCCCTTCTCAACTACGTGCAACTCCACAAGGTTCGACTGCAAGCGAATGTAGACCGACTTCTTGAAATGAGTTCTGAGGTGCTGATTATGATGATGTTACTGATGATGATGATGATGCTATTAATAATGAAGATGAAACTAATCAAAAAAATTATTATTTTTACTCTATACGAATACCAAAAAATACGGTATATTATTCATACTATTTAAAAACAAAAAACATTTTCCATTACTTCATACCCGTAAATACTTTTCCCCACAAAACCTAATTCTTTTTTTCCATCAGGTGGTGAGTGGCATGGAGTACCTGGAGCAACAGCGCGTCATCCACAGAGACTTGGCGGCGAGGAATTGTCTGGTGGACGAGAAGGGGGTCGTCAAAGTTGGAGACTTTGGTCTAGCCAGGTAGGACTGTTATCTTGACGCTGTAACTTTGTAACTTTAATTGTCGTTTTAAAACTATTATATTATATTTATTAATTGATTATTTTATTTCTTTTTCTATTATTGCAATTATTATTTAATTAATATTAATAATCTTGGTTTTGAAAATCTGCCTATTGTTTATCCAGTGCATGCACCCATTGCAGGTACGTCCTAGACAATGAGTACATGAGTTCTACTGGCTCCAAGTTTCCAGTTAGGTGGTCTGCCCCTGAGGTCCTTGGATTCAACAGGTTCTTAATGGATAGATGGTTGCATGGATGATTTTATTGGATTGGATGGGTAGTTGAAAAAAGGAGAAAGGAAAGAAGCATTTGAAAACTGAATAAGAACAGAAATAAGCGAATGGATGAATGTGGGAGTGTTTTTAAAAGATGCTCTGATAGACGAATAAATAAACATTTGAAAATGAATGAATGGCTAGGCGTGATGAGTAAGGACAAATGAACCCTCAACTCAGATTCAGCAGCAAGTCAGATGTCTGGGCGTTTGGTGAGCCTAAAGAGTTCCGATTATGATTTAATAAGTTTCAATTAGTTTTTAGCCAATAAATGGAGTCTCTTCAAAGCTTAATTTGGGTATTTTCATCATTATAAAATACCAGTGGGAATGATTATAAACTTTATAAATGATTAAAGGCGTGCTAATGTGGGAGATTTTCACATGCGGACTAACACCTTATGGAAAGATGAAGAACATGGTGGTGGTAGAAAAGGTGGGTATCAGATTTTTTATTTTGCTTTTCAATTTATAAAAAATATAAAATATATACATTTATTTGATTGATTGCAAAGCATCTAACATACTCAGTTTCTTTCAATCAATCACACATCCTTAACATGCTCACGTACAGGTGTGTGAAGGATCTCTTACTCTCGAGAAGCCAGAGGCGTGTCCAGCTGTGCTCTTCACCATTGTGGCTTCATGTTGGAAACTGGTTTGGTGACATTTTTCTTTTTGTGTCGCATTTTTTTAAAAATACGTCGATACTAAAAAGATGTTTAACTAAAAATAAAACACTTGGGTATTGATAGAATTAAAATGTGAAACTAGAACTTATAAACCTTTAAAATACTTGGAAGTATGGACCAGAACCCTTCAATAAGTTGGGAATATTGTTGCAGGACCCAGATGAACGTCCAAACTTCAGTGACCTGCATTTAAAACTCCACGAAATGCTCAAGAACAGAGACTACGAATGAATGAACGAACGGCTGGACTATAAGACACTTTTTCCCTCTATTTTGAACCAAAAGCTTATATATTTTAAAAATTACTGAGTCACTGGTAAGATATATATTTCTAGGGCAACCACAATGCAAAAACACAAACTATTTACTTGCAAGAACCGAATAAAAAGTAAATGTTTAATTTTTCATTTGATGTCAACTTCGTGCACTGGTGCCGGGTCGATGAGGTAGTAGATGATGAGGAGGAAGATGATGATGGTCGCCACCACAAGAACCAGCCATTTTGAAGAAGAGTTTGTGAACTCCTGTAAGTCTTTATTGCCACTTGCTGTGGTTTTGGAAAAGTTTAATAATAACTTTTTTTACATTTTTTTATTGTATTTATTTTTATTAAATTTAATCACTGATTATAATTAGAATGATTAAGATGATAATCCTGATAATAATTACCTTGATCATGATATCACCAAAACTCTTATAATAATCCAAACCGCCCCCCCCACTCCATTTACACCCACTCACGTTGCTGCTTCACCACCACCTTCTCCTCCACCTTTAAAGGTCTCCTGGTCAAACCTCCCATGCCACCACTGTTGGATCATTTCAATAAATTAGACCCATGAAAAAAATTATTCAAAGCTTTAGAATTTTTCGATGTTTTTAAATTTGTCAGTGGATTATGATATTAAGTGAATTTTTGTATGTGTATAAATTGATTAATTAACACTAATTAAATTATTAAACTAGTGAAAATGAAAACCTCGAGGAGTGTGGAGATAGGTACGAAGAGATTGGCGACTCTTCGTGGAGGAGACTGCTATGCCGCTGCCTGGTCACCTGGATGGAATCTGGTAGGTTTCCGAAAGTGCTGTGTGGAAAGGTCCTCTGTGGCGTGCTCTGAGCCACCACCCCCTTCTCGCCAAACAACCCTCCACTGTGGTCCCTCAAGCCAGCCCTGCCCCCGATCTCACCCATGCCACTGCCACCAAAACCACCACTATTCAGAGAGCTGTAAAGTCTACGCTTTTCTTCAACCAAATCTGCCTCCTTTCTTTTAGCAATTTCTTCCTCTTTTCTCCTCAAAAGTTCATCATTTTGCCTCGACGCCTCTTCCTCCTCACGCTTCGTCTTCCTTAACTCCTCCTCTCTCCTCCTCATCACCTCTTCCTTCACTTTCTCCCTCCTCGAAGCCCGTTCCTTTTCTTCTTGCTCTTGCTTCTGCCTCTCCAGTTGCTCTTTTTGCTTCTGAATTTCAGCTTTTTGTTGCTCAAAGATTTGTTGTTGCTGTCGTTGCTGCTCTAGGATGAGTTGTTGTTGTTGAAGTTGTTGTTCGAGCAGTTGTTGTTGTTGTCTTCTGAGTTGTTCTTGTTGGCCACTGCTCGAGTCTCCAGCTTCATTGGTCTTTTGGTGGTTTTTTGATGTAATATTTAAATTATTTATTACTATTAATTTATTAATAATTTTAATTATACTATTTTTTTTAGTTATAGCCCATTCTGGTGTACAAAGACTGCATACCTGTTCTCTGTGGTTGATTCCATTAGGGGACCTGGAAGACCTCTGATCATCTCCTCCAGCCATCAGCACCAACTTCATATACTTCTTCTCGTACAGAGAACGAGTAGTGACTAATAAATGGTTTTAACATTAATATTTTTTAATTTTAAAGATTTTTTTCAATTATGAGAAGACATATTATAACTTATTTGTAATATTTGAAACCAGGCCTCACCAGTAACAGGTCCAATTCTTTTGTCAAGCTCCTTCAGTTTTTCAAAAAGCTCTTGATCACTCATTTCCTTGACTAAAGCTTCTAGTTCAGGGTCTTAATTTTTGAATTAAAATTTAATGATTAAATTGTTTCATAATTTAATTAATTCAAACGAGACTTTTTCAACAAATTTATTTTTTCAAAATTTTAATTTAATGATTCACTTATTTACTAAAACTTTATTTGAATTTTTTACATGTAGTTTGAGCTACAAAACTAGTCTCGCTCCGACAAGAATCGAAACTACATCTAAAAAAATTAAAATTATTCTAAATCTATTAACACTTTTTAAAATAAAAAGATTAAACTACCTTTGAGAAAAGAGACGTCCATTTTGAGTTTATTTGTAACGAAAAGATCTTTCAAAAGTTGCACGAACCTCTAACTAAACACAACTTGTTTGACAAGCACAATATTTGTAAAATTATCGAACAAAATATAGATAAATAGGTTTTATAAAAAATGTTATTGCACTAACTAGCAAAAAATATGACGACTTATAAATTTTCACAATTTTTACTAAATGATTTTTTAGAAAAATTTAAAGCAACACTGTTGATACTGGAAATGGAAGTATCTTCACATTGCTCTCCAAAACTTTGTCCAGAAAATTCAAACATTTTTGTATCCTCTAGTCGGTTAAAGGACATATTTTTAGAATCATTCGAAGATTTCTTGAATTTAACTCTTCGATTTTGGAACCAGATTTTCACTTGCTTTTCGCTTAACTTAAGTTTTTCTGATATTTCGATTCTTCTCAATCTGGTCAGATACATTCCACCACTTCTAAATTCTCTTTCCAGTCCCAGCAACTGTCTGCTACTGAATGCAGTTCTCAGTCGCTTCATTTCATCTTGCCCCACTTCCTCATTCTTCTCTCTTTCCATCTCTTCCATTCCTACTCCTTCAACTCCTCTGGTTGTGGTGCTGACACAACCTGCTGTAATTTTTGAAAATGTATATTTTATATTAAATGCTAAACAAACGTTAAATATAAATATTTTCGATAAAACTTTAATAGATAGCTTCTAAAATATATTTGAACTCTTTTGAAACAAATGAAAAGTTTTAAAATGTTTTAAATGTGATTTAATCTTCTACTTGTCTCGGGACCGACGAATAGACCGCATGGAGGATCTAGCAGGAAAGAGTTAGTGGAAATGCCAACTCCACTCTTTCTACCGTATTCACCTCCACTTTCCACACCAACGCCATTGTAAATACTATTAAAGTTGCCAATTTCAGTTTTATAATTGTTTTTAGGGAAAATAGTATTCTTATTTATCGTTTGCGGGCAGTATTTCTCTTCGATTTGATTATACAATGCTGAATCTTCGTTTGTGAAGTGGAGGTTTGATTTATTGATTGGAATTTCATGAAAAAATTGGTGTTGGTCTTTTTTGTCGTTGTTGAGATTGTGGTCGATAATGTAGTTGTAAAGGTGGTTGTTGTCATCATTGTTGTTGTTGTCGTTGTCGTTGTTGTGGAAGTTATTGCTTGAACCACTATTGCGACCATGATCTTCATCTTCATCACCATCATCATCAAAATTAGTGGGTGTGTAATTGCCGTTTTTATCTTTATTGTGAGTGTATTGAAAAAGGACTGGATGCTTGTAGTGATCAGTGAATTGTTTGAATGGAGGATGGAGGGGAGCGGGAAAGTTTTGGAAAAATGATTTAAAGTAAGTTGAATGTTGGAGTGGGTTGATGGATGGATGAGTGTAAAATGGAGGTAGGCCGAAAAGATGGGTGTGGAAAGAAGATGGGTGGGAAAAACTAGGAGGAGAAGAAGTTGGCGGCGCTTGGAAGTGGTGTTTCTGATTAGCTGAAACTGGAGTATGAGATGATTCCTTTATTCTTGGAGTGATGATAGGCAGTGGCGGTGGTGGGGAAATGTGGTTTGATGAAAACGGCAATTTGTTAGAAAAAACTGGTGGAGTAGACACACCGGAAGTCTTGGGATGTTGATCGTTTCCGGTGGATGAAGATAGCAATCCCGTGAAGAGGTTGGAGGAAGAGGGTGTGGTAGTGCTGGTTTTACGGATGAGATTTTCAACGTCGAACTTTCTCAAAGTCATGGTGAACGAAGGAGATTGATTTTTGAATGGAACTATTTTCAAAAAAACTTTTTTCAAATTTAAATTATATTCGAATGAAATTGAAATATAAAGTTAATTTACTTTTTTTAATAAAATATTATCAAATTATTTTTCAAATTTATAATTAATAGAAATAAGTGTTTAGTTGGTCATTTGAGGCTAATCTTAATAATCTTCTAACTCCTCTTGTATATATAATGAAATACATATACAAATGAGCACAAAACAACAGTTGTAATATTAAAGCTATACATAAAACATACATACAACATTTCATAACATACAATTAGCTGATAAGTATTTCACTTTCAGCCACCCCACCCTCCAAACCGACCAATCAAAGAGCGTGTTTGGTGAACCATCCAACCAATCAGAACAGCTTCCTGAATCCTAGTGGTGTTGATGATGATATTTTATTAATCTATCGTTATTGGTTATGTAATGGAGAATGTTAAATATAATTATAATTTATTTAAATAATAATTATAGTTTATTTCTTTTTATTATATTTTTGATTTTTATTAATAGGCTTTAATGTGTTTAGAAATATAATTTTTGTATTTATTAAAGTTTTAAAATCTCGTAAACTAAATCTCGTAAACCAATTACCTAAATAAAAAAACCTTTTGAATTTTTTTCACTTAAAAAATTTTGAAAATGTATTATAAAAAGTTATAATTTCATTACACTTAAAAAAAAGTTAAATCAATAAAAAATAGTTGTACAAACATCAATAATTTCATTTTCATTCCTAAACCCTCCTTCACCTCCTTTCCCCCTCACGATCTCGAAGCTAATTGTACTTCTCGAGTCTCGAGTGCTGCCGTGCTGTGTGCTGGAGTTGTGTTTGTTCAGCGTTTCTACTTTCATCGCATTTCGTTGGAGGCGATTTAATTTGATTTTTTATATCGTAATTTATGTCTTTTCTTTTAATTTTTTGTGTTTCGGTGTTTTTTTATTTATTCTTTTAAGCCTATTTTTGTGTTTAATTTTTACTTTTTATACTGTCATAGAGCTCATAACATTTAATGGTATTTTTTTATAAAATATTGATTCAGTGTGATTCATAAAATGGGATCATCCTGTTAAGTTCATTTTAAACCACACACAAGTCATGTTTTTAACAATTAAAATCGCTAATCCGCTGCCTGGTGAGTATTAGAAACTTATAGAAAGTTCGGGCTATTTTATAATTACATTTTTGTACTTATTTAATTAAACAGAAAACTAATGACACCAATTGAGATGTTAATGATAGGGTGATTTATATTTTTTTATTTGATTTTTTCAAATTGAGTTTATTATTAATATTATTAATAAAATTAATAAATAATAAAACAAGTTTAATGTCATCAGCAACAATTAGGACTAAATCGTTTTTCGTTATCTTAATAATCTTAATAATCGGTTTAGGAATATTATTCATAAAAAAATAATAATTATTTTAATAAGATATTTTTATAACTATTTTTAACTACAAAAAGAAATTTAAATTTATTAAGAAATACAAATACCACAAAATTTAATAATTTAAAAATGAAATTACTAAATTAATCAATTATAACTGACTAAAACTCATTATTAATAATATAATTTTAGACTTTCTATTAACATTAATAAAACTGATTTTGAGCTTTTTGTTCGATGAATACTTTTATGACTTCTGATAAATATGTTTACAGTCCTTAAGTCACCAATCAAGAGGTACCATAATAATAATAATAATAAAAATACAAAATAGTAATAAAAATAAATAATAATAATGAAAAATATTTTAAAGTGAAAAAATACCTTTTTAATATTGCTACTTATTTATTTTTATCTAAAAAATTAACAAATATTGGATCTCAATTAAAATAAAACTTTTAGCAAAATTAAAAGACGAATATAATTGGTGTGGCGTGAACCCGAACGAGCTTCAAAACATTACACCTCAATTATTTTATCAAAATCATTTTATAAAATTTAATTAATTTTCCGAAAAATTAAAAATATTCATGCTTTTATGAAGAGATTATACAATAATTAATATTCATTTTATTGAATAAATTAGGTATAATATTTAACATAAATATTTACATGTTTTATATGTATGTTTGATAAATCCACATACACACATAAAAACATACAATGATACATACATAAAAGCATACATACATACATACATACATAGATGAACACATAAAATCATACATACAAAGAAGCATACATACATACAATCATGTGTATCTTTAGTGAGCGTGTCAGTGGAGTTGTTGAGAGGCTATGTGAGGAGAGGGAGATTGTGTCGTCGTTCTGATGGAGTATGTGTGTGTGTGTGTGAGGTGGGACAAGGGTAAGGGGATGAAGGGAAGGAAGGGAGGGATGGGATGGGGAATGAAGGAATCGGGGGATGAGAAATGATTGGATGGGGAAAGATTGATGAGAAGAAGTATGATGGGAAGGGAAGGGTGATGGGATAGAAGGAGATGTGATGGGGAGGAAGGGGGATAGGATGTTAATGGCTGGATTGTTGGTTGAGGGTTTAGTCAGTGCTTTAAAATTTGAGTTATCGAGTTTTTAGTTGAATGACGAATGGATAAATAGAAAATAAAATATACTTTAAATGAAATAAACAAATAACTGAATGAATGACTATGAAATGGGAATAGAGTTTCTAAATGGATGGGCGATAATGGAAGACAGCAATTAGGCCACTAGTAGCACCACCACGGCTGCCAATTAAGGATGTCTTGTGGCACTGTTAATGTCTTAATGCAGTGTTGAAGCTGCTTTTACTACCACAACCTACCACAACTATAAAGACTACAACAAGTTTGCTTCTACTACTAAAACTATAAAGACTGCAACAAGCACAACTCTACAATTTTCATAATTGAAATTATTACTCGGAGACACTAGTTAAAGTTGTTTTCATTGATATAGTTAATTTTAGTTGGAATGACAATGAAAAAAAGACATTACTTCTAATGATACTTCTATCGCCCCATGTTTAATTACACAACATCAATAAATCAACAAAAACACCACACTGCCAACGCTACAGCCTAAACAACCACTTCTAAATCAACCACTTATTCAAACTAAAACAGCAACAACAATTACAACAACAACAGCAACTTTAAAAAACAAAACCACAACATTCACAACAACAACATCAATAACTAAATCTACAACATGCGCACATATTTTAAATATATAAATAAAAGTAAATTTCTTTCTTAAAATTAAAATTCAATTCATATCGAGAGAGAGTCCAGGACGATGACGACGTTGATTGGTCGGAGTTGCGTCACGTGAGTGGTCTGATGACGTCACGACTGTATTGTGCACTGATTGAGTAATTAGTGGTTTCTATGGCGACAATTAAGTGGAGGAGAATGAGTGGAAGAGGCGATGATGATGACGATGATGTTGGTTGTGGTGGTGGGGTTGATGATGATGAGGATGAAGAGGGTGGTGGTAGTGGTGTTTATGATGGTGGTGATGATGATGATGATAATGATGGCGTGAATTATGAAGCTAATGATGATGATGATTATGCTTAACGACAGTGTTATTGGTAATGGTAGCAATTATAACGGTGAAATAGTTAGTGAGTGTAAGAAGCCCTTAAAAGGAGATGGTGGTGGTGGTAGTGGTATAGTGTGAAGATTTTGAAGAAGATGATGATGAAGAAGTAATGAAGGTGATGATGATGAAATAATGATAATGATGATGTGATGATGATGATGAAAGGATGATGGTGATAATGGCGAAGAATACCTTGATGAAACATAGAGAATAGATGAAGAACCTCCGTATATTAACAGAATATTTAATTTATTGAATGTTGTGGAATTATTTTTCAATAGATAAAAATAAAATACTCTTTAAAAGAGTCTCTTTTAATGTTTCTCTAACGTTTGCTCCATAAAAATGTGCTATTTTGCAGAGGACATTGGTCTTAACCGTGAATCCGACGAAATCCTTAATTGACGCGCAAGAATAAGGAATTGTGACACGGTGACCTAGATTTTCAGTGACGTCAGTATTTAGGTCAAGACAAGGTCAATCCAGTGATGTGCGTGTGTTTGAAGGAGGCGGGTGGTCAGTTTGGGGGTGTTGATGATGATGATGATGATGGCTAGCTTAATGCACACTCTTTAAAGAAGATTATTATATTAATTTGAATCATTTTAATTGCTTTCCACTATTATTACTTATACGGCTATTAATAAAACTTCGATTGATGCGGCTACTGCTAAAACTACCACTAGTATTACAAGACAGATTGTAGTACTTCTTATTCCATTTGAATTAATCTTATAATAAAATTGTTAAAAAGCTAAATAAAAAGAAGCAAAACTTTGTTTTAAATGAACTTTTTTGTTTCTTTTTATATTAATAACGTTAATTTTATTACTATTTCTATTAAATATATTACTTTTAATTCTAAAAAATTTAATCATACAACAACAAATGTATTAAATTTATTTCTCCCAGTACACAAGCTTAAGTTTTTCGACCCCCGGTCGCGTCCACCTCCACATTTGCAAAACACTCAGCACTGGCCAAAGCCATCAATCATCCATAGCCCCACCCCCTCTTAAATATGCATGAAGCCAAATTAGGAGTCTAATAATTTAGTTGAATATTCATAAAGTATTGGTTTATTTGATTGGTTTATGATTAGGTGGACAGACTAGCAGATGATTTTAGTTTTGGGATAATTTTTAAGTTAAAAAATATAAATTTGTTGAAATATAGAATCGTCTCTCACATTCCATTTCATTTCTCCACCCCCCTCCACCTCTTACTCTCACTCCTCTTCCATTCGCACTTAGTTATGTCATTTCCAATATAAGTCACCTTTTAACCCTCCCTACGTCACAAGTAGCAGACATTTAGACTTATAAATTCCGTAAAATTAGAATGACTTTTGAGAGATTACGTGTCGAGGATTTGTGAGTGAATTGGTTATTCGGCATTGGAAAAAAGAAGATGAACGAAAGTATACTGAGATTGAACGATAAGTTGTTAAAACATTTGAAAAAATGATTTTATTGAAACAATTTGACAAATATTTGTTTAATTTTTTTTGATATAACATCTATACATTTTTTTCCTTTTTTTTTAAATGACATCTTTGAATTTTTATTATTATTCTAACTGTGAATTTTTTTCTCAATCTGTCACCTTTACAAAATGAACCCATCTCCCCCATTTGCCACTATGCACTCCACACTCTTAATGATAATGCAAGAAATAATGAAAAGTATTGCGAAAATCAGTGAAACGAAGGGCTGGTAGGTGTCTTTGCAAACTATCACTCCAGTCAAATCTGAAAAACAGATATAGACAGTATCAAATGGGAATGGAACAATGACATTTTTCCAACTTTTTGTTTTGTTTACTAATTTGTTTGTTTAATATTTTGTAAATTTGAAATTGAAAATTACCAACTGAGAATGAAGGATAGACAAGTGAAAAAAGAGACCAGGCCTTGAACCTTGTTGCCTGGAACGTCTGCTGGAAAAATAGAAAATTAACTAGTAATAAAATTAATACAAGTTTTTAATCTTTTGAAAAAATATTTAATATATTTAAATAAAATTGATAAAAGTTTCTAATTTCTTTTGAAATATGTACATTTTTATTATTTTGTTATATTCTTTTGAATTCTTCCATTCGCTTCAACGGCAATCTTAATCAATTAGAAATGCTTGGAGCGATGTGCCATAATGCACACCTGAGAATAAGACCTGCTTTAAAGTTGACTGTAATAGAAACTATTTCAAAAAAGAATATTAAGTTGGGAATATATGTCAATTTAAGTGTTAAAGCCAATTAAATGCTCACTGAAAGAGCAAAAAAACTTAAAAATCGCCTAATATTAACAGCTTCTACAGTAAAAACTCATAACTTCTGAAAGCAAAAGTCGTCACCATCATCGGCAGATCCGTTAAACTGCTCCACAGTGAAAGATTCTTGGAATAACTTTTGGGGTTTGTTGTTGTTGTTAGTGTTGTTGGAGCTTTTGTTATAGTTGTTGGCTATGTTAACACTGTTGTTGGTGGATTTTTGCTTGTCTTTGGATATCAGTTTGTAGTTTTCTTTGAAATCAGTCATTCGAACAATGTTCTCGATGCTGATAATGATTTCATCATCTTTTTTATTTTGTGTCATAACTGCTTTCAAAATCAAGTCTAAAAACGAATGAATTGATTCAAGTATAACGTTTTTTTAATAAAAAAAAACGTTTAAAATGGTATTTAAAGTTACATGAAGCGACTGAAAATTAATTTATATACCATCACATATCTTCAATCAAGAGAGGATCTCTTCTACAAGAAGCACACATACGCGCTGTAATGCAAGGTACTTGGAATGGAAAAAACATGGAAACTTTGAAGAAAAAAAAAGATTTGTTGAAAACATCACATAAAAATTCAAGATTTCTGTTCCATCAAGTGCATGTCAATATTCAAGTTGTCTTTATCACCGTCAAATCATCACTCTTCCTCCACTAGACCATCATAATATAATATCAAAAAAGAATAAAAAGTTGGGAATATATGTCAAAATCACTATATCACTCTGACTATTCTCTACTATAATTTTCCCCTAAACTCCATACACTTGCCCAGATCTTTTTCTTTCCCGTTAAACTCTCTCCCATCTTTTCATTCGTACTTTAGTTGCGCGTCGTTGGGACCAGCGTCAGGCAGGATGTACAGAAGCAAGACAGCTCCCAGCACTGTCACCAAGATGAAAATCACCGCCAAAAAGTTGTTGAAAACGTCACCGACCTGGAAATTAGTTTGAACGTTTTTTTCCATTTCAAATTGTCATAATTTTAAAATTATTTTTTAAAATATTTATATTTTGGAAAAAAATGTTATCATGGCAAACCTTTAACCAGAGAAGTTTGTTGATGAGTTTGTTTGACTGAGACTCCAGTTTGTCAGCCTCCAACAGCACCGCGCTCATTTCCCTGACACTCAGGCGTTTCTTCTTGATCACAGCCATCATATCTTTCCTACCCTTCCCAGCAAATCCACCGCTTTCGAATCTTCTACTCCTACTGAATGCTTTTCTATTTTGGATTTTTTCAGCGTTCAAGTCCGAATGATAACCCCTGGGACTCGTTTCGTTTAACTTTGGTTTTTTATCATAACCAGTTCTTTCAATATCTGTTTCAACCACTCCTAGCTCACGCGTTTTTTCTTCTTTTTCCGTGCCATAAGCCATCATGTATTGAGACACAATGTCGAACAGCTTAACTTTCTTGATACTCTGTCCAGCTTTCAATTCACTCCTCGATGCTTCTTTCCTCAGTGGAGGTTTAATCTTTTCGGCTTTGACACCAACGGCAGTACTGCTACTATTGGCAAAGCTGTTACTCTGTGGATTGGGTTCAGTGCCATAATCAGTCACTGACTCCAATCCCTTTCTGAAGTCCACTCTTCTTTTCCCCGTATCTCCTCTCCTTCCAGCTCCAGCAACACCACTACCAATTCCAGCACCATCGCCACCACTGCAATCATTGGAAAAAGCCTTCTGGATAATATTTGACTTGATATTTTGGCTTAGGTGCCAAGTTGTCTTGTGGTTTACAGCGAATATCCTACCGATGTAGTGTAACACGAGTTTTCTGAGCCAGGCAGGGGGTGGGTTGGCGTCGTTTTGGTGGTGGATGCTCAAGACGATGATGGAGGTGAGGAGCGAGGTTGACGACATGAACATTACGAAGGTGACGTAAATGGCTGTGGTGGGTGGAATGGGTTGGATTGGATGGAAATGCTTCTAGAGGTTATTTAAAATATCAAAAAAGTATTTTTTTATTATCTATAAATATTCCAAAACAAACAAAAAAGTTGTTTCAAAAAAAGTTAAAATGTGTTTTGAATCAATTCAAAAAGTTATTTACAATAAAGTTAACAATTATTCAAAAAAATCCAAGTGACCGACTGAGATAGGGTGTATAGTCGGAGGTTTGCGGCAGAAGTTTCGACATGTTTGCCAGGAAGAGTGTAAAGGCGAGGATGACGGTGATGCTGAAGCTGATTTTCTCTGATGAAACTGACGGCAACATGAAACCAATCAAGACGATCACGGAGAGAAGAACGCATGGATAGACCAGTGTTGTCGCGTAAAAGAGTGGATCCTGGTGGTAGTGGTTTGCTTGTAGTGGGATTGGTTATGGACCATAACTTATGGTTGTGTTGGTAGAGTAGGAATGGTAGTGGTTGTGATTGTAGTGGAGTGAGTGGTTGTGGTGGTTGGAGTTTTAGTAGTCGTGGTGGAATGATTTTGGCGGTGATGGTTGTGGTTGTGATAGTAGTGATAGTAGTGGTTGTAGTGTTAGTTTTAGTAGTGGTGGGAGTCGTTGTGGTGGTGGTGATATAAGTTATAATGATGGTGGTGATTGTTTTAGTAGCAGTGTAGTTAAAGGCGGTACTGTTAGTGGTGATGGAAGTAGTGAAAGAGTGGTTCATAGCGTAGAAATATTCCGAGCTGATTCATTTTTTTAGATGAGATTGCAATGAGGTGAAGCTGGAAAAAAGTCGGTTTAGAATAAAAATATAATGATAGACTGGAATCTTCAGCCTAAGCTTTTATTAAAACTGAAATGAAGTATATTTATTCAACCACCCTCTTGAAAAAGAGCTCAAATGACAGGATGGAAAACTCGTCGGCTGTGGCGAAGGTAGTTGAGCCCTCTCGAATCTGTCAATACCAAGTTGGAAAAATGTAAATTATTTTATTGAACATCATTTTTCAAGTAAAAAAATATTTTAAAAAAGAATGATAAAATCAGATGTGGTAACAGAGGTGTTGGTTAGAGCCCACATCTCGTCTGGGGTGACATATGCTGTAACGAATGCTCCTTGGCTCAACACCACCTGTCGATGAACAAGTTTTAAGTTTTTTTATAAATACTTTTGCTAACAAAATAAATAAAAAAGTTAACAAAGATTTATTTTAATTTTGAAAAAATGTGTTAAATTAAACATGAACTTGAAACTCAATAAAAATAATTGGGTTTAATTAAAAAGTTTAAGCCACAACCATTTAGGCATATTTTCCCAATAAAACCGCTTCTAAAACCAAAGCTTCTACAGCGGAAAACTACTAATTTTCCAACTATTAATACTCTATCGACCCGTACCCCTACCATGGGCACTAACGGTTTTGGTGGTGGCAGACCAGCTGTCCAGGAAAATGTAACAAGCTTGAACATCAAACGGAAAGTAGGTGTGGTCCAGACGACAGTATGTTTTTATAACGCCTGTAGTAGTGATAGTTTAACTGAATAGTTAGTAGTAGGGGTTTGGTGGTGTTGGTGATAATGGTCTTTGATGGAGGGGCTATTGGTTCAATTGATTTGAGAAAGATTAAACATACTAAAACTTCATTAAATTATAGCTTTGATAATATTTTTACATTTGAAAACCTTTTTTCAGTATTTTTAACTAAAAAACGTTAAATTTTCACACAAGCACACACCAATGATTTCAAAGTTGACCCATCCTTTATTGGTGACAATCACTTGATGCGAACTCGTTTCATTCACGTCGTCAAACAACGTCTCTGCGCTTTTAAATGAATTTAAGTATTTAACTATTTAAGTATTTCAATACTTTTATAAATATTAGAGAATGAACATTTTTTGTGGTATTTATTTAATTTTTAATAAATTAAATGACTAGTTTGAGACCAAGTGTTCAATGAGCACTATTCATCTTCCAAATGTAGAACTTGGGAGCTCTGTGAATTCACTATCTGCCCAACCATCGTACATATGCTTTTCTATTCACCATTCAATCAATCTAATCCTCCATTCTCCCACCTGTGACGGATGATGATGTCAGGTCTCCAGACAGAAAATGCTGGAAGAACAATCGAGGAAAAGTTGTAAACGTTCATGTCCCACGCCAATCTCCCATCTTCCCAGTCCTGCGTTAGTGGATGAGGATGTAGTAAGAGAGAAAAGTCATGAAGTTTGTGATAAACTAAATAAAAAGTTGTTGAATAATTAAATTTAAATTATAAAGTAAAACAATATAATCGATTTTAATTTTTGACTGCATTAAATGTACGCTAAAATGGCTGAAATGAAAATGTGGTGATTACCAAAGAGAAGACGCCATTTGTGGTCATCAGTTGAGTCTTTTCATCCTGTGACAAAAGAAAGTGAAATAAAAGTTTAAAAGAAAACACTGTAAACAGTTTTTTTATGATTAAACATTCGAGATTAGTTTCTATACCTTGAAATCATTACAAAAGTTACCAAACCAGGGAGAATTGAATTATAAATTAAATAAATTATAAATTGTTTAGGATCTCACAATGTTCACGACGGTGAAAAGAACGAACGTGACGAAGACTTCTGTTGGCACTTGTGTGTAGTTTGCGAAGTTCGTTTCGGGGTTGTTGTTGGGGATCGGTCTCACGTCTGCTCGGTAGTTTTCAAAGATTTTGTTGAATAGTTCTACCTCCATTCTTTAAGTTGTCGTTGTTGTTAGTGCTGTCTTTATTGACAGTTTCGTTGGGGTATTTAATTTACTTGTAGTTGGTGTGTTAGAGTCGTATTTTTAATTTTTATATATAATTGTTGTTTGTCTTTTTTCAGTTTTTGTGCATTTTAACTATTCAATTCATATCGCTCTGTTGATGATACCTTCTTACATATATTCTCGTTTAATCTCTCACAGTTCCTTGTCAATATGCCGAAGTGAACGGCTCAACATCTGTATATAATGAAAATTTTTGTTGAGGAAAAAACATTGAACAATGCAGTTTTAATGGAATATTCTTTAACGCATGCTTGCAAGCAATGCTTGTTCCGGATTTAAATACTAAGTATTGATTGGGAGGCTCAAACCATTCTTGGTTTTGCGTAATAATTCCCACAGCTTTGTCGATATCTTCAAACTCGATCCAAAAAAATGATAAAAAATAGATTTGAAAAAATAATTTATTTTGAATTCTATAATAAAAACAATAATATGAACATTTGTTTAAAAACATATTATTATAAACAAAATGAACTACACATTTTTAATTTGGGAAAAAATATGTTTAATGAAGATGAACTTGGAACTCAATAAAAAATAAACCTGTGAATGTAAATGGATTCTTGATACTAAAATTTTATACGTAGAATGAATGTTAAAAAGATTTAAGAATTATAAAATTGATTTTTAAATTGTAAACTTTATTAAAAAATAGTTTATTGCCTTATAAACAAGCACAGAAGTATACTGTAAAGTTGTTGCCAAAATAAAAATTTATGAATCGGAAATATTGTGAAAACATCCAGAATGAAAGAAACTCAATATTTGAAAATTAAACCACAAAAAACATCGTCATCAAGCAGAGCATAAAAACATAAAAAAAGAATAATTTTGTCAATTTGAAGAAAATTCAAGGTAGAACGAGTAAACAGATGGATCAATTAAAGAGATTCGTCTATCATTTCCTCTTCACTCCATCACCTACTCTTTCCTATGTTCATGCACACATTCCAATCAACCTCTATAAGAATGCCATCATATATACGTTCTTAAACCTCATCGTCATGTGACATATAATGATATTATATATTAGATATTTTATATGATATAATATATCTAATATATAATATCACTACAGAGACCGGGAAGATTTTATATACAAATCTGCACTCTTGCTTGCTGTAGATGAAGGACGATTTAAAATGTTTATGGACTGAAAGCAGTGATAAAGATGAATTGTCAAATGTTGAACTATTGTAAAGTTTTCATCCTTTGTTTCGCATTGTTTTCCAGCCATGTTGCAGAATCTCGAAGTGAGTGGAAGTCGCTTTGTTGTCGCTTTATGCAGCCTATAAAATTAGAGCAATAATCATGAACATTATTATAATGGATTCTAACCCGATCGGGCTTCCGGGCCAATTTGAATACCTTATTACAACTTCTAAAAAAGCTACCAAAACAACTAAAATGTGGGCAGCTACTTGAAATTTTTTTTTAAAATCTTGAAACCACCTAGACGAGCCTTCGAACGCGGAAGAACTGTTGATAGAAACTTTATTTCAAGACTACGACTCTAAGATTCGGCCAGTGGAAGGCAATAACACAGTGCTTGAAGTGGCGTTGGATTACTGGTTTGTCTCGCTCCTTGACATTGTGAGTAATGCTGATTGTATTGGTGAGTGTGGTGGTGGCTATTTGTGAGCCAAAAACATTAGTTGAAAAAATTATTTTTAAAAGCTGAGATTTTTTGGGTATTGCTTATAATTTAAAAACATCAGGAAGAACGATCGCAGTTACTTTCGGCTTTTGGATGGATGCAGTTGGTGAGGATTAATTTTAACATTTATTTTCATCCGGTTTCATCCACTTTCCTGTGAAGCATCCTCGCTTTGATACTATCCAAAAAATCACTTTAAGACGTGGAAAGACGAGTTTTTACGCTGGTCATTGGATGATTACAACCTAACCTATATGGTGGTGGATGTCAAAGACCTTTGGTACCCTGACTTGGTGATCAGAAACAGGTTGGTAGAAATTGAGTGAAAGGAAGGGAAGATGGAAAAAGTATGGGAAAGAGTGGTTGAATTGAAAGATGAATGAGTGAATGAAATTGTAGAATTGAGAATGGATGATTAAGAAGCTGATTTGCAAGTTATCAATAATTTTAAATATAAAAAATATAAATAAAAAATGGAAAACTAAAAATAATTGGAAAAAACATACTGTATTCCACTACAGCGCAGAGGCAATTTACGGTGATATTTTCGATTACGACAAATACAAAGTTGTTCTTTTGTCAATAATGTGAAATAAAATAAATTTCATATTTATTTAGTTGTTTGTTTTTTCTACCTTTTTACAATCTTTTCCCAATATATTAAAGATCTTAAGAAACTTTCCACAGTTCTTTATTTCTTCTATTTTTCACTTTTTGCACCACTCACCCTCCTTCCAGGCTCCCATCTACCACGACGGAATGGTCTACTTTTACACCGCAGGACAGACGAAGACCTTTTGCCGCCTTGATTTGACGTTCTTTCCGTTCGACGTGCAAGCTTGCTACATCCACGTCGACAGCTGGACCTATTCCATGAAACAACTAGTTTCATTTAATATTTATATATTGTGTTTACATTATTATATTTAATCTTTGAAAATACATTTCACAATTTTTAATTTGAATTTATTAGTTTAGCAATGAATAGTTTCAACTAATAAATTTAATAATGAATGTTTTCAGTCTCCTAGTTTAATAATAAGATTTAGTAATCCACTAATTTAACTTTTTTCAGTTCATCTCTAACAAGTCAACCGTACGCACTGAACTCTACAACCCGAATGGCCAGTGGACCTTGTTAAAGACAGGGGTGGGTGAATAAAACTTTTTAAAAATCATTAATCCGATTCAAACGTTTTTGGTGTAACCCTTTTTGGAATCCACTATAGCGCATAATATCCATTATAGAAGAATATTTTTTATTTATAAAGTTATTATCACTTAAAGTCTCAAAAAAATCCAACAACACCCACACTCCAACCAACCAACCACCCATCCACACTCCAACCAACCAACCACCCACCCACACTCCAACCAACCAACCTTCCATCCACACTCCAACCAACCAACCACCCACCCACACTTCAACCAACCAACCTCCCATCCACACTCCAACCAACCACCCATCCACACTCCGATCAACCAACCTCCCATCCACACTCCAACCAACCAACCTCCCATCCACACTCCAACCAACCAACCTCCCATCCACACTCCAACCAACCAACCACCCATCCACACTCCAACCAACCAACCTCCCATCCACACTCCAACCAACCAACCACCCATCCACACTCAAACCAACCAACCACCCATCCACACTCCAACCAACCAACCTCCCATCCACACTCCAACCAACCAACCTCCCATCCACACTCCAACCAACCAACCTCCCATCCACACTCCAACCAACCAACCACCCATCCACACTCCAACCAACCAACCACCCATCCACACTTCAACCAACCAACCACCCATCCACACTCCAACCTACCAACCACCCATCCACACTCCAACCAACCAACCTCCCATCCACACTCCAACCAACCAACCACCCATCCACACTTCAACCAACCAACCACCCATCCACACTCCAACCTACCAACCACCCATCCACACTCCAACCAACCAACCAACCACCCATCCACACTCAAGCCAACCAACCACCCATCCACACTCCAACCAACCAACCACCCATCCACACTCCAACCAACAAACCACCCGTCCACACTCCGACCAACAAACCACCCATCCACACTCCAACCAACAAACCACCCATCCACACTCCAACCAACAAACCACCCGTCCACACTCCGACTAACAAACCACCCATCCACACTCCAACCAACAAACCACCCATCCACACTCCAACCAACAAACCACCCGTCCACACTTCAACCACACGCCAGTCCACCGTTGAATCGGACCACTTCAACGGGGAATCCTACTCCGAAGTTAAATTCATTTTCTACCTCAAACGAAAACCTCTGTACTTCATGACGAACCTCATCATTCCTTGCTGTCTCATGTCTGTCATTGTCCTTTTTGTGTTTCTTCTGCCGGCCAATGCAGACGAAAAGATCTCTCTTTCCATCACAGTTTTGCTTTCTTTCTCGGTTTTCCAACTCCTCGTGGTTGGAAGCATGCCCGAAACTTCCGATTATGTTCCTCTGATAAGTTAGTGTGCACTTGTGGGGCAGTAAGCTGATAGTGGTCATTTTGTTGTGGTTGAAGTCTATTATAAAAAAAGAAAACCATACTTTATAGCCTTCAAAAATTCAATTCTGTCAATGCAACATTATTATTGCAAATATCACTTACAAATCTATTTATAAAATGACCAATGAATCAATTGAAAATACCTAATACAACCCTTCCTCTTGCACCACAGCAATTTACATAACTTTCGTGATGTTCATGTCGGCTACTTCTCTCTTCTCGACGATCATCGTTCTGATGCTGCACCACCACAACCATCTGGAACCACCACCCCAGTGGCTCAAGACGCTGGCCTTCAAGTACCTGGATAGAATTCTCTGCACCTCTCTGCCATCGTTCTGTAAGAAAGAATCGAAAGGAAATAAGGCGAGTCTTTGAGAAAAGGAAAACATTGAAAGTGAAATGGATATAAGAAGAAGAGGAGAAGAATGAAAGTGTTTTTATTGAAATGATGCAATAAAATCTTTATTTATAATTATTAATTATTAAAAAATATTAATTAATTAAATCATTTCAATTGTCTTTTTAAGATTGACCTTGTCAGCAGAATAGCATCAGTCCACCACACTGAAATGCCCTATGAGATGCGACAGCATGATGATGATCCTTACAAAAATAGCGATGGTGCTGATGGTAGTAGTGGCTGCTACAGCGGAGGTGGTGGTGATAATAGTAGTGGAAGTGGCGCTCAAAGGTTTGAAGAACAGCTTCCGAACTCAAATAAGAAAGATTACTGGCTGAAAATAAAGAACACAAAACTGCCGAATCTGAAACAGAAGGTACAGTCTAGTGATTGCTATGGTGTCGAGAATAAGGGTTTCACTAATGAAAGCAAGATAGAAAATGTCCAAGAATCAGGGGGTAGACTTTATAAGAAGCAGTTTGAAGCTAGAAAAGATGTGACTGGTGGTATCAAAAAGGATGTGGACAGGGGAGGAAGGCTGGAAGAGGTGGTGGAAGAAGGATCGCAAGACGAATGCAACGAGATGGGTGATAAAAAGGGTTAGTTAGAGATTTTAAAAAATTAAAATTGTTTTTATTTATTTATATTTTTTAATGTTTTTGTTGTTTCATTTGAAAATATTTCTACCTATTTCTATTTTTGAGTTGTAAAAATGTTTTGCTTCCACTTAACCTACCATTTAAAACACCCCTATTTGCTACCACTACAAGGCACTGCCACTTTAGACAAACGAGGGAGGCTTTACCGTCAAGAGCCGATGGAAAGAGAAGAAGACGAAGATGAAGAAGAAGATGCAGAGGAAGAAGAGGAAGAAGAAGAAGGAGAGGAAGAAACAAGAGATAAGTTCAAAATGTCGTCGATCTTTGAGCTGGTGACGACTTCTTTGGCGCGAATCAACAGCGAGAAAAGGGGAGAGGAGGTGAAAAAAGAATGGGCGCATATAGCTGTCATTTTCGACCGTCTTTTTTTGGTGGTTTTTTTAACCATCACCCTTGGTGTTGCCGTCCTTCTTTTGGGAATAGCCCCTTATTTCGGACCTAAGCTTGTTGAGCCTTTGGTCGTGTCTTGAGTGTTTTGGGATGAGGGTGGTTGGCAATGGCGGTTGATTATGGATAATGGTAGTGGTTGGTGAGGATCGATAATGACTCAAAAGGAAAAACTGGGAAAAGATTTTATAAGAAATATTTTTGAAAAATTTGAAAAGTTTACAAAATGACTATATCAAAAAGCAGATGTAAATCTGTTGAAAATGATGTAATATTTGAAGCTTTGCGAATTGACAATATATGTTAAACCGTTAAAAATTAAAACAAAGACTGATTAGAAATACTTGAACTTTCGAATCGACAATAAAAATTATTTTACTACTACTCCAAACTAGCTTGGACCATATAACTACAAATATCAATCTACTCCTTCACATCATTACCACAACCACAACTTCAATCAACTTCTACCAATTAATCATCATCAAAACAACATCAATACATTTTATTCCAGTCAACAGTTCCGGGAATTTCAAGACCTTCTACAAATAACTTGTATTTCTCTTGCACTTCCTTTAAGAACTGAAATGATGGTGATTTGAAATGTAAGAAAAAAATTAACTTTTTTTTGTGTGCAGTCTTTTAAAGTAAATTTTTGAGAAAAAATGCGCTTTATATTTTGTTTTTAAATTAGTTTTATTTTAAAATAGTTCTCGTCACTATTATAAACTTTATAAAATATTCTACATTAAAGAAATTGATCACTGATTAAACTCCTTCAAACGTCACAATAACAACAAAAATTTTCACCACATCACCATTGAGGAAAAAAACCACAAAAAAACAAAAAAGCACAATAAAAAAAGACTTGGTAAACTTTTTTCGTAGAAAAGGCTCTTGCAGCCACGTGGGGTAAGATGGTGACGTCGTCACGCAGCCAGAGGGGGCTTTCGCTCGGGAGAGGTTCAACCGGGAAGACGTCCAACAAAGCATGACTGATCCACTTATTGCTGGCGGTGGGGGAGGCAGAAAATGGTGGGAGAGTTTGGTTAAAAAAGCTAAGAGGGTGATTATAATAATAATAAATTATATTTTTTACAATTTTTTTTAATTAGATACTGTTGAGATGGCGATTATAAGAAAAATACGTTTTTAATAATATTCTTGAAATATTTTTTATATATATATTTTTATAGTTTCTCACTCTAGAGCTTCTAAGATTGATTCTTCTGAGACAACATTACCTCTGCCTACGTTCACAAAGACCGGAGACTTCATGGTGAAAAACATTCTTAAAATTTCTTTAAATCATCATAATAATTATATTTTTATGGATTTTATCACTAAATAAAATCATTTTAATTTAATAATTCTGAATAAAATTATATCTTTTTATTAATTTCGTTATTATAATAAGATAAATATATTTAATTCAATAATTCTAAATAAAATATCATCTTTAATCGTCTCAAAAGTTTTACTTGATTCCGACAGTGTTTCAGAATCGACGCGTCAAAAAAGCCTGTCGTTTCAGGCGTTTGGGGGAGGATCGAGATGATGTAGTGAGATGAAGATAAGAGGGTGGGTAGGTCAGAGGTGGTTCTGGGGGGAGTTGATGGGTGGGTGGGCTGGTGGGTGAGTGGGTTGGTGATTGGATTGAGCTTGAGGGGGGGTTGGTGAGTGGGTTGGTGGTTGGGTAAGTGGATTAGTGGGTGGTTGAGTGGGTTGGTGGTTGGATGATTGGGTTAGTTTGGTAGATAGATGATTGGGACGGTTGGTGTGTTGTTGGTTGTATGGGTGTGCTAGTGCGAAGACAAAATTAGTTTCTGGGTCGGATAGAAAGTCTATTGGTAATTATTTTGGTGATGGGTTTGTGCGGAGATGAGTGGATTGGTGTTATCCTTTAATGATTATAAATTTTTTTTTCGTTTATCTTTCATGTATTAAAGGTAATAGTAAGAATTTCTTTATAATAATTACTTACTCAATATTTCCTTTTTCTACCTTGCCACTATTACCATTACAAGTCGTCTAGAAAAATAATTACCATTTAAAATAAATAAATTGAAAATGATATTATAACTGAAAACGCTTATAGTTCACGTTTTAATAAAAGAGTATTTGAAATTTCAACTTTTTCATCGCCTTCTCTTTGGTTTTCTCTCACCAATGCCACAACACTCATTCCCCAATCCGTACACATTTTAGCCACTGAAATGTCAAAAATTAAATTGATATTTATTGATTAAAGAATCAATTGACAAAAATCTAATTAACTTTTCATTTTAATGTCTTTTCAAATATTGTTTACACAAGATGCACTTACATTTCTTTCCTATCGATCCGTATCCAACTATTCCCACTACCACTTCATCCAATGATCTTTCCGGCACCCAGGACCTATATTGAAAGTACTTAATTATTCATAATAATGTTATCAGTCGTATGCCATATGATTATGAATACTAATAAGGCACCTAAAATATACACTTTCCGATTCCCTTATCTAACCTAAATCCCACCCAACCCAACCCACTCTGAGCCAAAACCAAATCAAATTTTTCCACAAAAAAAACCATACCATATCTTAAGCGCCTGCTGCTTCACATAGTCGTGCAGTCGTCTTTCCCTCAAGCAAATCCAAGAGAGCAGCAACTGACAAATTTGATCGTCATAGAAACCGACATTACGGGTGAGGATGAAGTTGGGTTTAGGTTTGTCCCTATAATGGTTTACCACTCTATCCACACCTGGAAGGGTAGGGTTTGACGGTGATAATGTGGTGATGTGTAGTGTCAAGTATTCTTATATTATGATGATATAACAATGTTTTTTAATGAATAAAAAGATTGGGAACGAGTTTTTTAACCTCAAAATTTTTTTTAATCGTTAATATACAATTTAGCTTTACTGAAACTAAAATAGTTTTTTAAAACTTTTCAATTCTCGTAAAATTAAATAGTATGTTTAATATTGCATATTTTATTTATAGCGACCCATTGACCTTTAGTCCATGTCTATGCACAGAAATCAAATGAGTATTGCGAAAACCTGCGCTATAGAGTTGCAGCCATTTTAAGTTGCCTAGACAAGTGAAGATTTGAGGGTTTTTGAAGGTGGTAGGGCACGTGACCATCAAGTCTAAGGCTTCAATTCGTTTCCTTTCTTCGTCACTTATTTCATCTTGACTTTCTAAGGGGTGGTTTTGGAGAAATGCGTAGTCTAGATTTTAAAATTTAAATAAAGTTTAGAAAGCGTGGCGAAAAGCGCTGTGAATTAGTTTCTCTATTCGCATTTTTAAAATCCAGAAATGGTTAGAAACTAATTAAAAATCATGTACTTAGGTAGATGACGTCGCCTTTGAAAGTTGTAAGTGAGGGTAACCCTTTTTCCAGAAGCAACCAAATCTCGCCCAAGAGGGGTGGAAGGAGAGACGAGTGAAGAGAAACAAACCCTACTTTGAGAGACATACTGGAAAACAATATTGCAATCAGTGAAACACTTCAAAACAAGAGTTTTTTGGACAGATAAATATATATCGAGAAGACATGCGTATAATATATTTTATATAACATATATTTTTATATATATCTACATTAAAATTTAAGATCCATTGTGTAATATCTATTATATCTCTTATAGTTTGAAGCTACTTTTAATACAAACTTTGAAACTTACACAATGTTCAGTACGCGTGTATGTTTATATTATTATATAAACCTCTTGAAATTTATAAAAATCTCCATTTTAAAGATAAATCCAACAACAACTGTCAAGAGATCTGAAATAATCTTCTAGTTTAAACTGTCACATTTCAGAGATAATAGCAGAAGCATCAATTCAAAAGCCAACATCGATTTCTGACGCTTTCATTTTAAAATTCTATTTACTAAATACCTTTATTTTTTTTGGTGAAGCGATAGAAAGCTAATTTCATAATGTAAAGTTAGTACTCCAATGACAGCTTTAGGCCTGGGTGGCGGTTCTGGGTGAGCTCTGGGGGCTGAACCTATCCCCCCCCCCTCCCCCAACTTTTTGGAAGTGAAGAGGTCCGCCTTGATGGGAATCTTCAACTTTTTTTTCAAAAACATTTTGATAATCTTGTTTTGATATGAGCATAATCGCCAACCATGGCATAAAACATTTTGAGTATGTGTAGTTTTAGTGATAGCTGTCTAAAACAAAACTATTCTTTGCTTACTTGAATATTCGTATAAAAAAAGTGTTTAAATGTTTTTTAAGTGGGGGGATGGGATCCAGACCCAAGGACCCTCCAAGATTTGCAGCAAATCACCTCTCCTGGCTTTAGGCCTTGCTTGAACTTTTGTCATCTTGATTTGTCTGACAATTGCATGGATTTTGTTATTAAACCGTTGACGGTGATGATGATGATGATGATGACGGTGATGATGATGACAGTGATGATCATGATGATGATGATGATAATGATGATGACAATGATGACGATGATGATCAGATGTAGGAGAATAAATTTCTGCTAGGCTCTCTATGTGGATGTAAAATCCATCTTCATCATTTTATTGTTGTTTATAGAGCTTTTGTTGTATTGTTATTTATTGTTGAGGTTGTCATAGTTATTGTTGAGGTTGTCATACTTATTGTTGATGTTGTCATACTTATTGTTGAGGTTGTCATATTTATTGTTGAGGTTGTCATATTTATTGTTGAGGTTGTCATATTTATTGTTGAGGTTGTCATATTTATTGTTGAGGTTGTCATATTTATTGTTGAGGTTGTCATATTTATTGTTGAGGTTGTCATATTTATTGTTGAGGTTGTCATATTTATTGTTTTTGTAGTTACTAACAATGCGATTATTTTTTTAGTTGTCTTTTCGACACAAGAAACTTTTCTTTGGTTGTTGTCGTCGTTGAGTTGAAATCTTTATACCTGGTTTTATAACTGAGTTTTTTGACATTTTGTTTTTGCTGTTGTTAGTACTTTCCTATTGTATCATTTGTTGTAGCCATCATCATCATCACTCTCCTTTTCAAGGAAAAAGGCTTATGCCTGTAACATAAAATTGACAATGCTAATTAAGTGTCCCATCAGCAGACTCCTCATGTTTGACGAATTAATAGTGGTAAAAAGGTTTGCCTCAGACGTTCAATCAATCACTAAATAAATCAAGAAATAAATAATTCATTCAATTAATTAATTAATTAATTAATTAATTAATTAATTAAGCAATATATCAACCAACCAATCAATGGCCTTGATCATGCACTGTTTCAAAACCTACTTTTTTGTTTCTGCTGACTGCACAAAATGATCTGAAGCTTCTTCGTCAGTGGGAAAGATTGTTTAGTTGGTCAAAGAAGGGCTAAGTTTGAAAGTGGTCAACGAGGCGCGGCTCCAGTACAAGCGATCAATTGTGTGTTGTCTAAACAAAATGATCAAAATCAATTCCTGCTCAAAATGATCAAAAACACCAGCATGAGTATCCGAACTCTGACAAACCATATTTTGATACTGCTTTTGTAGATAAATAAATTAAAAATATAATAGTTTCAATGTTTATTTGTTTAAAATGTAGCTTTCTGAAAATGAATATAAAATGTGAGATAGTGCAAAACTTTTGTGCGGTTGCGACACCGAAATATTTAAATATCGATTGAGACTAAGTTTATTTTACTACAAAAAAAACATTGTATTTGGAACAATAGTTTTTTTAGTAAAACCTAAAATGTATAATTTAAAAATACTTTACAACAATTATTTTTTCTAAAACAATAACTGAATAACTTAAAATTGTTTAAATAAATAGATTAATCTGTACAACAACATAAAACAACTAAAATATCAAAACCATTCTACTATAAAATTCAAGCTATTTAAAATAAACTATGAATAAGACTAAGTGTTGATTCAATCAACCAATCTACCAATCAACCAATCATCCAATTATCTAATTAAAATATTCTAAGAATCTCTACTTAGATTTTTAACAAGGGCGCCTTTGTAATCAAGAGTGCATAGATTGTGTGTTGGAGGTTGTATAGATGATTTGTGTGTTCTAGAAGTTGCAGATAGACTTTTTGGTTGTTGTTGTTGCTGGTAATTTTCATTAAATGGTTGTTGTTGGTAGTTTTCAGAAGTTGGTGTTAGTTGTGTTTGATGGTTTTCAGAAGTTGGTGTTAGTTGTGTTTGATGGTTTTCAGAAGTTGGTGTTAGTTGTTGCTGTTCTTCTTTTGAAAACTGTGAGTGTTGTAGTTGTTGCAACGTGTTCACATGTTGCGGTAGTTGCTCAACATCCAGCTCAAACGTTCCCGAATCTCCTGAAATCATCACCTTATCGTCTTCACTCTTCACACGCTCCCCTATCACCTTAGCGACGCCATGTAAAGGTTTAGTACTTTTATTATTAGTATATTTAGTATTATTATTAATATTTTTATTATATTTCGTACTATTATTTCTGGTATTGTTAATTTTTATATTACTACTACTACTCCTTCCAGAACTCAAAGAGGTGGTGCTAGTAATAGTCGCGAAACCAGGAACGGTGGAAAGTTGCGTTAGGTGTTGACATGTCGATTTTAAAGTATGAATAGTATTATTACTATCATCATCATCTTTATTATTTTTATTTTTATTATTCATATCGCTTATTATTGTCTGGTAATTATTATTATTATTATTATAGTTATTATCGCTGTGCGTGGTTTCGGGAGAGGGTGTGAGGGAGCAATCATTCAAAACGCTCTCAGATCTGTCGTCATGACAACTATCATCATTATCATCGCCACGCTCATCATTATCATTACCACCATCATTATCATCACGAAAAGCATCAAACTTGAACGTGTCCTGTGGATTTATCAATAAATTCACTATAAATTAAATAATAATAAATATGGAAAAAAATGTGAATTTTTTACAAAATGAGAGTCAAAAAATGAATTACTCTTTTTTCCTCCAGTTTAGAAAAAGAAGGGTGAGGGGAAAATGGAGATGGGGGCTGTTGGGTGGTGGTGATTGTGATAGTGTTAGCAGAAGTGAGATGCCGATAGTGATATCTATTTATCCTTCTTCCATTTAATGTATATTTAAACTTGTTTAATCAATTTTCATGAAAATATTGCAAATATGCCACACACACACACACTTGCATCTTCCATGACAACCACCACCACAACCAAACGAAACCACAACCAAACGAAACCACTACCAGCACGAACCCCAACAGATGACTTTTTTCTCTCTACCTTTTCTGCAACACCAGCCTCGACATCACAACTTCCTGCAAGCACGCATTTGCGCATGCACAATTAGTCATTAGCCATTTTGAAAACACTGATTTGATTTGATTTTGACTTTGGCGTTTAATGAGCAGAAATGATTAAGCATCAAACGCTGATTGACGAGCGGGTTAATGAAACCGGTAATTAATATCTATTAATGAATCCGTTCGTATGCGTTAAATTCTGTTTAAATATTAGAATTTAATAAGACGATATTAAATTTAAACTAATGCTAAACTTAATGAAATAATTTAAATTTAGTAATACATTTAATGATACATATAATTCGACGTAACATTAAATTACATTTAATAGCATTTAAAACATAAATTGTTATAAACGAAGCGCTTTTCACACAAACATAAAAGATAAAAAAAATAAAAACATTTTATAGAAACTCACTGCCTGACAAGCAGACGATTTCGGAGAATGTCAAAGCGTTGGCATCGTCACTAACGTACGACGAATGCCTTGACGGAGTTCTCCGGACCTTGTGAGGATGCTGCGGACTCCTGAACAGGGAGATTTGGAAATATAAAACCTTATTATTTATTCCTTAATTATTTGTTATTCTCATCGCCATCATCATTCCTTACTATCATCTTATTAATCATCATCATCAACCTCCTCATCATTCATTATCATCATATATGACGAAGAAACTGATAATGATGGTTATGATGATGATTCTGATGATGAATGGTTATGGCGATGATGATGATGGAGATGAATTCATCCATTGCATTCATCCATTGCATTCATCCATAGGCCTTCCATCAATCAGCAATATCGGCCTAGATAACGGCCAGGTTTGGAATCTAGGCCAAAGCAAGGCGGCCATTGATGCTATTGCGTTTAAATTGGTAATAATAAAAATAATATTACTGAAAAAAAAATTATATCTAATATAAATATAAATAATAAAGGCAATTATAATTAATATAAATAATAAAAAATAGATATAATTAATATAAATAAATTAAATAAAAAATAGATATAATTAATATAAATAAATTAAATAAAAAATAGATATAATTAATATAAATAAATTAAATAAAAAATAGGTATAATTAATTAAAATAATAAAAAATAAGTATAATTAGTATAAATAATAATGAAAAGATTTTGTAAAATTACTTAAATTTAAAAAGAAAAAAACAAAAACAAAATTACTTATGAAGGATAAAAATGGTGGTAATTGCCTTTGAGTGGAAAGCAGGAAAGATTGGCCAACTCTCAACGTATCATTATTATCAAAAGTATTACTATTACTATTATCATTATTATTATTATTTTCATTATTACTGTTATTAACATTATCATTATTACTATTTGTATTTACGCTTGAACTTTCTATTGTTTCTATGCAAGTATTAAATAAATGTGTTCTAGATGTGTTTGAATTATTATTTTCATTATTATTATTATTATTATTTTCAAGATCATTATCATCAGCATCATCGTTTATGGTGAGTGAAGATAGTTCTTTGGTAACATTTTCTCGCTGACTCAAAAACAACTTGATTTCTGAGTGGTCATGGTAATAGTTACAGTATACATAATATACAATATACAATTTACATAATAAATACATTATTAATAATTAGAAAATAATAATGATTAATAAATTATTTATAACAAATATAATGATAATGATAATAATCTTTGAGAGAATTCATTTGACACCGATCAATAAATTAATTGAAGTTTGTACTCCCCCACTTTTTATCCTCACCCATTCACCATGCATCCATCCACCCCTCTCCATCCATTCATGGGTTTCTACCTACACGACCCATTCATCACATGCTCCATGAATCCCCATCCAATTCATCCTACATCCGCCATGCATTTCCATCTATTCATGAGTTTCCCCAACCACCACCCATTCACCACATCCCACATGCATTCACATCCAATCAAGTCACCGCATCCTTAATGCATTTTCCATCCCATTCAATTCACCATTCATTCATATCCACATCCACCACTCCTACCAAAAGCACCATATTCCACACATCCTTCATTCCTATCCCATCCCATTCCATTCACCATGCATTCCTTCACCATGCATTCCTTCACCATGCATTCCTTCACCATGCATTCATTCACCATGCATTCATTCACCATCCCCCTCAAACATACGTTCTTCGCTGAGGTCAGGCTGTGTGAGTCTCCTCTCGATCCTCTTCAGATTCCTCCTGCCCTGATGTACCCTCTATCGTCATGATGATGATGTTGTGGTGGTGATGATGATGATGTTGTGGTGGTGATGATGATGATGTCAGGTGGTTATGGCATCATGATGATGTCGTGGCAATGATAATGATGATAGTATTAATGATCGTTGGAGTAAATGATGATGATGATGCAAACAAAGTGAGATTAAAGGAATGTAGAGAATATGACAACAGCAACCAGACTAAAACAGCAACAACAACACTAAAAATCCACAAAACTATGGCAACAACACTAGAACAACAGAAACAACACATCAACACAAACATCCAGACGATTTCTCAACTCCTTGATTCGATGTCTTTTCGCCTGAAGAGCGTTGCGCTTCTCTTCAAAAGATCTTAGAAACGGAGTAATGATGGTGGATGTGTGTCAAAAAATGTATTTTTATTATTTAAGCTTTTATCTTTTTTATTTGATTTTTCATAAATGCAAGTTTTAATTTTCAGATTTGAAATGAGTTAAATATTGTTGAAGGCTTGTTTCATACTTTGTAAGTTTTTTGGAGCGATTCAGATCATTTATCTCAACTACAATCTTGCTCTCTTCCGCCAACGAAAAGTTTCTCATCTGCAAAGCATGTTGCAGACGAGAGATCTTTTCCTCCACCATTTCTAGATTCTTGTACTTCAAGTTGGAGCGCACTTGACCCAGTTCATTTTCCTATAGGATGCCAAAAATATGGTTTTTATGGTTGAGTATGGAGAACCATAAAGCTTTTGGACTTAATAAATGTTTTAAAATATCTAATTTATTTAAACTATTTATTTATTACAATAGAAATTCTCATGCACACCTCTGTCATGATTTCTTGGTTGAGTTTGCGGATGGCAGCGGTGATTTTGTCGATTCGGGGGTCTTTTTGTCTCGCCATGTTCACTGATTGACTCCTCTCAAACCTACTTCCCTGCAAAAACAATGAAGGTTAAATGGAGATAAGAAGATTTTAAAATATTTCATCCTTTCTAATAATACACTTTAACTTTTTAACTCCTTAATAAATAAAAATTAATAATTTAAATAATTAAAGTCTAATTAAAGCCAAAAGACTGGTTAGAAACCTGCATTTCGAAGATGTCTTGAAAATTCTATATCTCCGATTGCACAATGTTTTTCTGTAGTTTTTGAAAATATATTTATTGTAATTTATTTTAAAAATTTAAAATAAACTGTTTAAACCAGCATGAAATTGTTACGAAATTTTATGCAATACCCACATCAGGTTTTGATTCCATATTGTAGTGATCGTTATATAATGATTTTGAGAAATTATATAATTTATTTTTTTTACATTTTTTAACAATATATAAGTCGTAAAAATAGATTTAAGTGGAGAAAAGGTATTTTTAATGTGCAATTTAGCAATAACTCTGAAACTCAGAAATTATTAGTGCGATACTATTTTATATGCAAAATTATATATATATATATATAGGTAGCAAATTTATTATATTTAAAAATTAAAAATGATTATTCAAGGTGCTTTAACAGTTAAAACTTTCAATAAAAAAACGAAGACTAACTTTTACCAGCATGCGTCTAACTGCAGTGAAGTTAGCAAAATGGCTTATGATTTCAAAATATAGAGTAAACTCGTGATAAAAATTTTAGGTGTGGTCCAGTGGTGATGTTACTTAAATTTTTTTTATCTTTCTTTAATCTATAAAGCATAATAAAATTTATTGAAGATTTTTCTATTCTTAAAATTAAAATTGTTATATTCAACTAAATCAGCATGGAAAACCAGATTTATTTCTTAGAAATGTACTTCTGAAAATGACTTCAGATGAATAAATGAGCTGATATAATAAACTCTCACACAATTCAGCCAACATTAATGATATAAAAAAGTAAATCTGTACAAATATTAATCCTACAATATTTAATGAGGACACGATGCTTGTAAGGGATAAATGATGGTAAATGTTAACTACAAAATTCAGCACTATCACATTCGGTAAGTAGGGATGTAGCAAAAGAAGAAGCTTGATATCTAACTTTACAACAACCACATTCTCTACAACGGAACACTTATTGATGAAACAACTTTTATCGTCAGAATTATAGATATTAATTGAACGCCTCATCAAGTAGCAGACGACGATGTCTTGGTTGAAGTGAGAAGAGATGAAATGGCGCGAGTGGGTGATCTTTCACTGGTGGCTTCTTCGCCCAACACAAACGAACATCTCGACTTGGCATCACCCTTACTGACGCTTCCTCTCTCATCCACACTACTTCCCTTCGTCAGTAAACTTTCTCTCCTATTCTGACTCACACAAACGCTTTTCGCCCCTTCTTCGTTTCCACTGGCATTTCCACCACCACCTTCCGTACCCGTAGTTTCTTCAAAAACTTCTTCATCGTCGTCACCACCCTCGAATGGACTAGAAGATTCGGGAATGGCTCTGAAGAAATAGTCTCTGTTCATCTCCAGAGTTTCCAGAATGTCTTGGCATCCGGGCTGGACAAGTTCTGCCAACGTGTCCCATAGCGGATGCACTATGTAATCAATGAAGCCGACCTGAGAAGAAGAAGGGGGAAGAGATTGAATGAAATTGAGATGAAATACGATAAAACCTGTTTTTCCAATAACTGAGTCGTTTACTTAAGTTTCATTATAATCAAACTAAAAAATCAATAAGATCAAAAGTAAGTATTTATTTCCTTATGTACCATCATACATTCATCCAATTGCTCCAAACCCCTTTCCACTAATCTCCCAACAGAACCTGGTATTTTTCGACAGTAGCAGTGAGTCTATCACACATTGGAGAAATGTCCAGTTCTTGTGTTCTTTCCAGGTCTCCCTGCCGGAAAAACTCTTCCATTATCAAATCCAACCACCTAGAGAGGTTGTGGATTGAAGGTTTAAGAAAAAAAGTTGGTTTAATTAATAAATAGATGGATGGAAAATCATGGATACAGATTAATACAATTTATTAAGTATTTATTAAGATTTATTATACTTAAGTGTTTAATACTTAAAAATTATGGAAAAAATGATGGCTCAAAACCTTTGATAGAGTGGCAGGGGCTTGGTTGGGTTGCTGAGATCGGCACAATGCACCAAGTGCTGAAATAAATGTAAAAACAAGTTTTAAGTATATTTTGAAATAATGAAAATTTGAAAAATTATCGAAAATAAATATACGGAAATATGCACGTAAATTTTTCTAATACACTATTTCGATCTCCTCCATTCATCTCCGATCTTTCTTTATGGCTTCACATTTTCAAAATGAAGATTTTCCCATCAATAATCCAAATATTTTTCCATGTTGGAAAAATAATCCATCCTTCCATCTTTGAGCATTTTAACATTTTAAACTAGTTCAGGAAATGAAATTTTCACTCAGAAATCTCCACAAACTCAATGCCCAAACACTCAACTTCCACCTTTGCACGTTACACACAAATGATTTTTACGCCTTTGAAACCCCAATCAATGAAACTCGAAATGCTTAACGATTAATATTTTTTTAATCGAAATTAATCGCATGATTTTAAAATGTAATCAAAATTAATCGTACGATTAAAAATGTAAATCAAAATTAATCGTACGATTTAAAATTGTAAATAAATTCGTGTTTTCACCCATTCACCCCAATAAGATCCACGTGACTTTCTTGGTTGAGGATGTCAGCCCTGTTCAGTCTCTGAGCCTCAACCATCGCCTTCAGATGAGCCACATGCTCCATGTGTTTGTTCATGTCGGTGGCTAGAACCTGAGAGAGAGAGAGAGATGGGATGGTAGTGGTTGATTGGTGAGTGGGATGGTTGAAGGATGAGGATGGTTGAGGGGTTGGATGGTGTTGGGATGGTGGTGGAAAAGAGTGAAGTGAGATAAAAGTTAATCGGAGTTAAAATAGGTTTTGAGAAGAGTGGGTTAGGATAAGGTTGGTGTAAGAGAAGTGGGATGGTGGGAAAAAGAGTGTAAAGGGTGGGAGTTTAAAGTGAATCGGGTTAAAGTGTAGTTTTGAGGTGTAAGAGGGATGGGTTGTTGTAAGAGGGATGGGTTGTTGTAAGAGGGATGGGTTGTTGTAAGAGGTTGAGCAGTTGATGGATCTTTTATGGGTGACGCATGGTAGGCGAGAATACAATCTGGGACTTCTGATTAGTATTTTAGACGTATGGGATGGTGGGAAGACTAAGAAATAATATATGGTGGGTAGATAAAGAAATGTATATGGTGGGTAGATTGAGAAATGTATATGGTGGATAGATTAAGAAATGTATTTGTATAACAGTGGTGGATAGGGGTGGAAGGGAAAACCACAGCTGCTCACGATGCTTATGACGTTTCTTCTGAGTGTCTGACGGGACTTGCTGGGCAGACTTGCCAGGAAGTTGCAGTCGTCCTGCTGCAAAAGCTTGAAACCCACCGCCAAATGGTGGTTCTCGAGCACTGATTCGTCGTTGTACATGAGAGCAAGGTCGGATCCTGAAGGGGATTTTAGTCGTTTGTGGGATTTTTCGAAAATTAAATTTTTGTGAATTGTTTTTGCTTTTGAATTGTCTCATTGAATTGATTTTACTTCCAATTGTTTTAGTGAATTCCAAAAAAGATTAACGTAAGGGATTTCTTAGCACAAGGAAAAACATGTGATAGATTGAAATTAGAACCGAAAGAAGCATTCAGAGAATCAGAGTGCTCCTCCGAGACGGAAGAATTGAAAGCAAGTAAAAATTTAATTAGGCAGACAAAATCTTGTAAGAACTGAAGAGGAATGCTGTTCCATTATTCATTTTGCGAAGAAAAAGTTTTGTTCTTTTTCTTGATAAAAGTTTTTTTTTTCTAATTTACTTTTTTCCAATATTTTTTTATATTTATATTTTACTATATATTAATTTCAATCTCTGTTTGTAATCATTTTGCCTGAAACCTTACTCAACAATCCATAATTTTGCATATCTTTTTGAATTTATACTTCCTTCTCTTCTCTCAATTCCCTCATTCCAACCCCTTCAGCCATCCATAAATTTCATCTATAAATGATTTATATTCATCCTTTTAATCCTGTTCCACCAAGACACAGCCCCTGACCAGTGTTTATGAAGTAGTTGTTGGTGAGGCCGGGGTGGTCGACGTCGTGGATCGAGCAAGCGAAGATGGTGCTCAATATCTCCAGATCAGTGAAGAGATTCTAGAGAAAATAATTTTAAAAAATTGAAAAATAGAAAGAAAAATAAACAGAAAGAAAATGGATTACAAGATGATCGGATTAGAGAGTAGGGTGTGGTTGCCAGAATATTTATGTTACGATGCTAGAAATAGAAGGTATAATCAAATGAATGCAAAGGAAATGCCACGCCACAAAGCAATATCGTCCTAGAAACGACTTTACTGCTACACAAAAAACTCAATTATATCTCAAAATAGTTTTTGAAACTGAAAATTATCATTTTAATAATTTTAGAATTGTAATTTGAAAACCACTTAAAATTTTTCATGTTTCAAAAACGTTTTATAAACGTATCATTGAAACTTTTTTTTAAATAAATGTTTTAAAAAACTTTTTTTCTTAAATGTCAATAAAATTATTTTTTTTAATGTCTTTAAAAACTTTTTCCTTTTAACATGTCTTAAAAAACTCTTTAAACTCTCAAACCCTCATTAAACCCCCTCCCCCTTCCAACTAACCTCAAAGACTGGCAGATTAAGTAGGACGTGAGCGGATTGGGTGACATCGGCTGCGTGGTAGCTGTTATGGTAGGGTGTCTCGGGTCTGTAGTGGTCTTCCAGGGTGAGGAGGTAGTTGAGGAGAGTCGATGGGGTGATGTTGAATGTTCGTAGCAATCCACGTTGCTGTGGGTGAAAGGGGGGGGGGTAGATTGTAGTGAAGTGGGTGAGAGGGAAGGGTTGAAGTTGGTAGGATGGGTGGGGGAGGATGGAAGAAGGGATTGTTTGAAGGGTGGAAAAAATGAGAAGGAAGTCGTGTCCGTGGAGTAAAGATGCGTATTTTTTGTGTTTTTAAAAGTTAAAAAAGAAGAGCGTGAGTGGTGCTGAGTAGATGCTATGGAGAAAATGGTACAGAGAGAGAAAAAATGTCAGGTTACTTAGATACTTATTGATTCAAACCATCTTAGTATTTGCGGCAACATCGAATCCACATATTTATATATTTATTAGAACTAAAATATATGTAAAAATCTCGAAGAAAGCTGCAAAAGTATTATAGTAAACTCCTTGGTCTTGAAACTCGCTCGGGTTTACGCTACCATAATAATATCCGTCGTTGTATTGTATCTCATTGTATTCAGACTTCTGTCACGTTAATAAAGTTGAAGTCATGAATCTGCATTGAAGCTCTGAAGACTGATCTACCGGCATATGCATCCAGCCATTCCGACGAATTTAAGCTTTTATAATCTTTCTAACTTCAATAATTCTATATAAAAAACTTTTTAAAAAGATAAGATTATTTTGGTTTAATATTTCTTTTTGTTCAAATTTCACTGAAACGTAAATTTCTTTTTACATGTCGCGACAATTTATCTTCTATAAAACTTTGTGAAACAAAGCATTACAAAGAGTGGACTGAAAAGATCTATTAGCGAGATGAAGAGCGTGTATGAATAATAGTAGAAATAGAAAAACATTCTGGATAAAAATAGTGGACAAAATCTAGTCGAAAAAACGGATATAATAAAAATATATTATGAAAAATGATTAAATAAATTGTTCAGAGATTTTTTCGAAACGTGCAAAATAGTACGAGAAATGTAATGAAAGAATTACAAAAATATTATTGAAAAAGAACAAAATGTGTGTGGGAAGTTGAAAAAACTAATCTTGAAATTGATTCAATACGTAGATAATTGGTAAGATTTCATAAGATAAAAGACACTAATGGATTATAGGAAAATAAAAAAAACGTATTAATTCGCAAATTCAAAAAAAATATCGCTGAAACACGTGGGAAAAGAAACAGAATTAGAATAAAAATACAGCTTGAAATGTAGGTTAAGATTCTAAGTAAAAACCGAATTTTTAATTTTTTCAATTGGTTAATTTTGAGAGTAACACTTTAGATTATTAGGATTCTTAGAACAGAAGAGAAAAAAAATTCGGAAAAAAGCGAAAACTATTTGACAAAAACAATTGTAGTATGGAGTGTTTGGATAAAAAAGGATGTTGAGAATGGAAGTTAAAAGAGTTTTTTCAAAGTAATGGAAGAAAGAAAAAGGCTTAAAGTGGGTGATTTTAAAGGATGGTTGGAATGAGTGTTTTGGAGTGGATGGGTGGTTGATAGTGAGTGGGTGGTTCAGAGTGAGTGGGTGGTTGAGAGTGAAGGTTTTGAGGTTGGTGGTTGAAAATGAGTGGGTGTGTTAGAGTGGGCGCTTGTGTGCGACATGTGAAGCCATAAAAGAGATGGCCCTTCCGAGTGTGGCCGCTATTATCGCCTGCAATGCTCGAGCTTTCCGTAGATAATATCATCATCATCACCATCCTCATAATCATCGTCATCATCATCATCATCATCATTCTCATCCTCATCATCATCATCAGCCTCATCATTATTATCACCATCGTCATCATCATCATCATCATCATCTTCGTTCCTACTCACCATGAGAATGTGGTAGGTGGTGGCAGTGAGGGGTCGATTGTTGGTGAGAGAACCAATTTCAAAAATGTCCAAACCCCATCTGTCTATGCCCCCCATCCGCTGTGAAGTGGTGATGATGATGCTGCTGCTGATGATGATGATGGTTATGAAGATTATGGTAGTGATAACGGTGATGATGATGATGATGCTGATGATGATGACGATGATGATGATGATGAAGATGATGATGATTATGACGATGATGATAATGATGACGAGGAGTATGATGATGAAAATGATGATGGTGATGAAGATTATAGTAGTGATAACGGTAACGATGAGGATGAGTTAATAGAGGTTCAGTTGACTAATTATCATCATCATTACTATCCCTAATCGGTTTGAAGAGAGAAGAATTGATTAAACATAAGCTGAGAGTTTAACCTCTTAAGTGCCTTCCATTTTTAAAGATTTCAAGAAAGTTTTTTTTAAATGACATTTTTATGCACTATTCAGTACAGCGCCTATTTATTTTAATAGTTATAGTTTTTTATTTTTATAGTTTTTAATACTTTAAAAGAGTTTTTATGAAGTATTTATTTTTTATATAAAGTTTGTATATACAAAAATTATTTTTATGCCAAATTGTGCCAAATATACAACTTAATGATAATATAAACACAACAAATATTACTACTGCTACTTCTTGTACTACTAATACTGCTACTCTTAGTTCGAAAGTATTCTTTCCGGTGTCGGTTCATATTGCATCCCTGCTGGCATTCATCAACTTGCAAACATCTGACTTTCTTGACTCCCCTAATCGACCATTGCTGCAAATAGTTTTTCCCAAACTAAAATTTATTACTTTAATTTACTTTTTTTTCAAATAATTTTTTTACAAAGTTCTAGTTATACTAAAGAAGTTATTTGATTTTTGATGATCACATTATTCTTTTCCCATCTTTTCTATTTATTTTTCTATTCTTTTTCTGAATTTAGTTTTCTCTAATGGTTCAAAATCTTTAATTATTTTTTTCAAATATTTTTCTATTGAATCTCTCACTCATAATTTCATGGGTTTCCAATTTCACCCTTGCAATTTCCCATGCGTTATTAAATATCAGCCCTGAGTCACGATCCTCCAACAAGCAAACAAACACACACACACACACACACACACACACACACACACACACACACACACACACACACACACACACACACACACACACACACACACACACACACACACACACACACACACACACACACACACACACACACATACACACACACACACACCCGTACACACACACACACCCGTACACACACACACACACACACACACGCACACACACCAGCTTCCTTAAATCGATATTTTGGAATAGGGCTGCGTTTTGTGTCCATGCTGGTAATTGGTGTTGCCTTTATCCATCCCTAAAGTAACGGATTCAATCGCTAAGTGATCGATGGTGACTGCTGAAAATTCGTAAATGGATCTCGTTTGCTTTAAACCTTGCTGACTGACAATGTGTGAATTAAGGTTTGATTAATGTTCTCAACAAAATCGACGCATCACGAAAAGAAGTTTGCGACAATAAAAAAACGCCATTAATCTACTTAAATGAAAATAAAAGCCAACAACAAAGCCAACAACACTACTAATAACACAATCAACAAAAATACCACCAACAACGCCACTAACAACACCAACAACAACACCCTTAAAAACAACATTAAAAACACCATTAACAACACGACCAATAACACCACTAACAACAACGCAACCAACAACAACAACACAACCAACAACAACAACACTACCACCAACAACAACACCAACAACAACAACAACACTACTAAAAAACACCAACAACAATACCACAAACAACCCCCCCCCTACAACACCAACCTCATCCAGTAGTTGTTCATCTGTGGAAGAGACTCCGTATTTGGGGAGGGAGTTCGGGGTAGAGGGGGTGATGGATGGACGCTTGACTCCTGTTATCTCCAACATGGGCGACTTACGTTCCGAGGTCGAATTTTTGCTGTTGTTGTTGTTGCTGTTGTTGTTGTTGCTGTTGTTGTTGTCTTTTTCTTTGGCGTTAGTTGTTGTGTTTGCAAGGTTGTTGCCACCATTTTTAGTGTTGAGGTTCTTATCGGAAGGAAGAGGAAGTAACTTTTTAGAGTCTTTTGCTCCATCACCGTCGAATTTCTCTTCTTCGTCGGTGTGATCTTTAATACTTTTTTCTAGGTTAACACTCACTTTGTTGTTGCCGTTATCCTCGTAGTTGTTGTTTTTGTTTTTTGTGTTGTTGGTGTTTTTAGGAGTTTTTTTATTCGAATACTTTTCCACGTAATTGTCTTCTTGTTTATCTGAATGAATTTGAGAAATTATCATGATATTAGGATCTTTCATTCAATTTTTCTAGCATTTTAAAGCTACTCTATGCAAAATAATCCCTCAACCAGAACCCTCAGCTCATCACATTATTTTTTGTCTAAGCTAGATCCTGTCGCTTATAATGTCCGCACTGAAAATCTCTTACAGACTTAAGATCACGTTTCATTTAACACTGTGAATAATTATTCTCGAAAATTAAATTCAATCGATTAAAAGACTCTTTTAATAAATAAATAAACTAATTTCTCAGTTATTTTTTTCACCTACATTGCAAACTCATTACAAACCTTTTATTAAACTCACTGACCAAGGAAAGTGGAGCTGATGTACTCTGAAATCTGGTTTCCTGCCTTGCTTGAGCCAGCAAACGTCAGCAGTTCCTTGTTCAGAAGCTTCTTGAACTGTAGAAAAGATAAATAAATGATGAAAAGTTTGATTTTCACCAGAAGTTGTGGATTTGAGGTTTAATGGGTTGTTACAAAAAACAAAAAATCCATTATTTTAACCCATGACACACACTCACTCTTTCAACTATTCAATCCTTCACCCAACCATCAACCTAACCCATCTTTCTACTCAAAGACATTTATAATAATGAGACAAGATCGATCCTTATCATTGAACTGATTTATTTCTTTGCAGGCATCCTTTCTTGCTTTATGTATCCCCCTTGCTTCCCATGCCCACATTTACATTTTTTTCTCATAAAATAGTTTTTTAAAGTTTTATTTTAGTTCTTTATACAAATATTTTTGTAAAAAAAATGTTTTCAAATTTTTTAGGTTTAAAAAGTAATTTTATTTTCGATTAACTCAAAAGTTCCAGTTGGCCACTTTCTTTTTATTGACTTTTTCAATCGTAAAAATCCTTTGTGTTTGCACAAAAATGCTGAAAACTTTTTTATACAAAAAAAGTTACTTTTTCCTAAAACATTTTACTTTTTCGTCCATAAACACTTGGGACGTTTTGCATACATTCATGAGATTCCGAAATTTTATCATTTACTCTTTTTTCACACCTATCCTTCACTCTAACTTTTTTTCTACCCAATTCAGCACCACCCTCTACTTAAACCCTTTCTCTTTCCACCCCTCTTTCTCTTAAAAATCCACCTCCTCTCCATCCTTTTTCCACTTAACCACCCATCCCCCTTGCCCACACAATCCCATTCACTAAACCATTTCTGACTTTCCAAATATCGTTCTATTTACGGACTCCAAGTTGCATATTAAAAAGTATGCATAGCTATTTATTCCGATTTAAAATTCCTCCTCCAATCATCATATTTCATCATAAGCCTGCTTCCTTCTGTTACGGCGTAGAACCATGGTACGATGTAATAAAGAAATTATGCCATTTATTTTAAATTATTTACACATAAACACAATCTTCTCAGATTAAACTCTTTAATGTTGTCTATTTTAAAGATTTGAAATGTTCCAATTTTATTTTTTAAAGCGCCTGGTTGCGTTAATCCTTCCTTTATCTTCAAACACTTCTGTGTTTAAATCCATTGATGGTTGATTGAAATATGAGTGGATGAATTGTAGATGGCTTATAAATAGAAGATTTATGAAAATAAATAAACAGACAAAAAAAGAAACAAACACAGCTGCCTAACAGCTTTCCTATAAATAAAATGACATCTCAAACATGAAGTAGATGAATACAGTAGTGCCAAACACATTTTAATCAACACTACTTTCTCAATCAATGCCACTCCAACGATCTCCAGCTTGTGGCATAATTAGGCAAATTAATCACCTCAACCTTTTCTCCATCTATCATCATCTTCACACGCTCCTAGTAGTTAAAAACTCTGAGAATATGAAATAATTCAGTTGTTATTTCGCATTTTAATAGGATAAAAATCTTTTACAAGATGATGCCGTCCTATAAAGGCTTCTATCCTAAGCTTAGTTATTTCCGTTTATTAAAAACTCAACAAGCGAAAATTGTCTAGTTTATTCAAAATGTGATGTTCAAAGCAAACAAAAATATTGATAAAAATATGAACACCGGAAAAGCTCATACAACAT
>OX030965.1:3979002-4046502 GCA_943735955.1 Piscicola geometra | reverse complement strand
CACACACACACACACACACACACACACACACACACACACACACACACACACACACACACACACACACACACACACACACACACACACACACACACACACACACACACACACACACACACACACACACACACACACACACAAACACACACACACACAAATACACACATAAAACATCGTATAATTTAGTGCACCAAAGCCTCTTTGCTCTTTGCTTCCTTGTTATATTTTATGTCGAATTTATTCAGAACTAATGGCACCTGCGTAACATGTGTTTTTCAAACAAACATTTTTTTTTCTTTGAAAGCTAGTTTACTACTCTTTCGTCAATCACAAAAAGAGCGTAGCTACGCTAATAATCTCAACATCAAAAATTACACCAGGCCTAAAAACAAAAACATTAGCAACTTCAAATTTTATAACAATATCTACATTAACTGAACATCAACGTTAACAGCAACAGCAATAAGCTTCATGCTAACAAAAAGACATTATTAGCAACATCTACAACAACAACAACTACAAGATCTACAACAACAACAGCAACATAATCACTAGCAAGATCTACAACAACAACTACCTTGACTCTGCAACCTGCAGGGCTGCCTTGGAGATGGTGAGAAAACTGCTTTTGACGGACTTCAGACTGTGAACCAACTGGGCAAATGGAGTCACTATCATTTCTTCCGAGTGTCTGTGGGTGAAGTTGGTTGTACGTTTTTTGGGGGTGGGTTGTCTAGTGGGTGAAGTTGCTAATAGTGTTTTGGGGTGAGTTGTCTTAGTGATGGAGTTGGTAATAGTGTTTTGGGTGGGTTGTCTTTTTGGTGAAGTTGAGGGTATATTTTTGGGATGGGTTGTATTGATGGTAATGTTGGGTAAAAGGTAACTTTCTTGCGAAGTTTGTTTGACAAGTTAGAAAGCCTTTTGAGGGTATGGTTATGAAGCTGCTTCGGTGTGAATTTTAATAGTGGACTTCATGAACTAATCAAAATTTTCCCTATCGATCTGTTCTCACTCCTTCTTCCTCACATTCTTCTTCCTCTTCATCATCATCATCATCATCATCATCATCATCAAGCTCGACTCTCCCAATTCCTCACTAAACGACCAATTAGTTATGGAACCAAACACACATAAAATCGCACTTTGAGCGAACTCCACGCCACATTTATTCAAGTAATTGAGTCGTAAACAGGAAATTAATCACCGCCGAACAATCACATTTATGTAGTCACACATTCCTTTTTTAGGTCTTGTACTGCGTCTTGGTCGAATTGGGGAAGTTTTGTTGTTGATTAGGATATTATCTTTTTGATTATTATGATTTAATAATTAAATATGATTAGGTATTCAGTGAATCTGAGTGATAGTTATATTAAATGGCAATGAAGCCTTAAATTAAAACTTTCCTGATCATCATTACCATCATTATAACCATCATTATAACCATCACCATCATCATCATGGTCATCATCATCATTATTAGCATCGTCATTATCATCATCACCATCTTTATCTTAATAACCACTCCATTGTCATCATCATCATCATCATCATCATCATCATCACCATCATCATCATCATCATCATTCAAAACTTCCGTCACTAAGATCTCCATTGATGGCATACATTTGACTAAAAATTGGAAACTTTTAGCCAAATTGGTTCCAAGGGGCCATTCTGAACAGGACTCCTATCACTTGGCATTCTTCGCTTGCTTCAGTCTTGTGCGTTCTCACGAAAAACAAAAAAATTCTAATTGTTTCGAAGTGATTTGGAGGATCTTTTGAGTCTTTGTGGATGTAGATGAGAAGATAATATGAAATTGATTGTTCCATTGCAGACCTCGAATCAATGTAATATAACATTTCATTTATGTAGCTCTCACTCATTTGCATCATTATTAGCATCATCCTTTATTAATTTGTTTAACCGTAGATGATAATTATTATAATTGAACTATAATGACTACCATCATCATAACATTCCCAACATTATCCTCAACCTCCTATTATAATCATCATTCCAACATCATTATCACTCTAATTCCTGCTTCATCCTCACCATTACCTCTCAATCGCTATCACGACTTCTTGATAATCATCTATTAATGAATTTTGTTGTGCGAGCTGAAGAGGCTTGCTGGGCCTAGCTTATCGACTCTTAAGTGTCTCAGTGTGGTGGTTTGTGTGTGTGTTTGACACACCTTCCTTACATGAATACACATAGAAAAGCATGGATGTCTAGAATTCCATGAGAAAACACACGCACACACACACACACACACACACACACACACACACACACACACACACACACACACACACACACACACACACACACACACACACACACACACACACACACACACACACACACACACACACACACACACACACACACAAACACACACACACACACACACACACACACACACACACACACACACACACACACACACACACACACACACAAAACCACACAAAAATAAAACACAACACACCTTCCCGCTTGAAAAAACAAATTTTTCTTCAACATGCGAAGAGCTCCGGTACTCTGTGTCCTGGTGATACCAGTGGCGGGCAGACAGAGCGTCGGGAAGGGAACGGGAGAAAGTGAGCAGGACAGGGGGGATGAATTCCTCGGGGACACCGATGGAGATGCATCGATCTTGATCGGGATCGATCGACTAGTAGGCGTGTTGGACGAGTCTTGAAAATTCACTTTTTTTCTCACGCTCGTGGGCGAAACTTTAGGTGATCGTTCGATGGTGAAGAGGATCGGAGACGATTGTGGTGATGGGTTGTTGCCGCTCATCATAGTGAAAGGAAAGAAGAGAAAGAATGGTATTCCGTGAAGAATTTGAACTATGTATTTTAGGGAAAAGCTACTCAGAACACGACATCGTAATCACTTCAAACGCCAAAAGTATCCGTTACGAAAGTGGGTCAATTAAACGCCTAATGGCGTAGTAATCAATGCTAGACGCAGTTCCAATGGTAATCAGTTACGCATACAAATGCGTTATCTTCAATTGACTAGGCTTGAGTTGCACCAAATTTATGCCTCCATCCTGAAGGCAGACTGCCAAAAATTGAAACTTTAAAAATACTTTTAGTAGGTAATACTCAGAGGCCTTCTTTCACGTTGATTCACACCACGTAGGCTAGCAGTAACGAAACTTTCGATGCGTCTCGCATATAATTATCGAGTGTGTTTATTTACATTCGAATATGGCAGTCCTCAATCTCCATCGTCGATGACGTCAATGCGAAACTTTGGGTTTCCATCATGGCACCATTAGAAATATTTTTTTAACATTCAATTTAATTTAAGTTAATTTTTAATTGTTTGTTTATTTATTTCAAAAATGGGTAAATGCAAAGTAGCTTTGAAACGTGTAGTTAGGAATAAAATTGTATAATTTTAACAGTATTTGCAAATTAAATTTTTTAAATGATTATTCAACTTTATAGTTTTTCAATCAATCATCTATAAATCCCTCTACAACAATCTCATCACAAACCTAATTTCAAACCACTGCAACTCTCACAGCTAGACGGTTAAAGAGGGTAGGTGCTAGGTACCAGGCCCATATACATGCATGCGTGTTTGATAAGCCATTGCATTATATCGACTCAAAGCCTCCTCCTCTGCTTGCCATTTATAGCAGACTTTCTTATTCCGTCTTTATACTTTGTTTATTGTTTATCTTTGTTTATTTTAATTTTCTTTTTCCAGTTTCATCGTTTATTTTTGTGTGTTTTTGTTTTTTCTTCCTGTTTCAATCGTTTATTCTTTTTCTATTCATTTTCTTTTCCAGATTTTATTGATTTTTAAGCTCTCTTTTTTATCGTTCATCAAATCGCGTCAGAGCTATAGCGTGCACCACCAGGCGCCTCATGCCATTCAAAAAACTGCAACACGGGAACGAACTATCCAGTTTTGATATAATTTTGAAATTAATTAAAAACTTGTGAAAAAATTGAGGTTTAATTTAAAGTTTAAATTAAATAAAAAAATTTAATTATTCTTTTTCAGCTTGGTAGAAACTTAAAATAATTGGAAATCTTTTCTTGGAATTCATTGAATTGAAATCCTGTAATCGCCAGAAGCCTTCATGAAGTTTAGATTAGAACTCTTTTTAACTAAAAATTTGAAACCAGTGAGTTTGGACTATATTCATGAGAAATACTTTTATTGAAGTTTAAAGGGAAAAGTATTAAATATACGCAACCTTAAAAATAAATAAACTTCCATCATTCGCTAGAGGGCTCGTCATTTTACAAACAACATTTAAAATACGCAGTACCAGAAATACCAGAGTATACGGCATAAAAAAATAATCCAAAAGATAATTTGTTTTAAAAACTTTTTTTTCATGACTTTCCAACCTGCCTATTGGGTAAACCAGATGATACAGCCATCATTCCAGTTTGAAAGGGTGTCATTAGAGGCCAATTGAATGCATTCAGGCGAATTCAATTTGCCATAAACCCTTTCAAAAAAGCTGACGATGTCACATTTTGGATTTAAGTTTGCAAAGATACAACTGATAAAGACCGTTTATGCATAAATAAAAAGGTTTATAGAAGCAATGTGAAATCAATGAAAAAAACGGACTAATAATAAATGGAGAATAAAAAAATAATGGCCGAGAAATAAAATAAATCGATCGTATGAAGAATCAATAATAGGGTAATTAAGTGTTTAAAGTTGTCGTATGAAAGGAGACTCGAGTACAAATTAATAGGGTGCCCATAGGCTTTGAAGCAGGGCAAAACAATTGTCTCGCATATGGGCTCGGAAAAGTGAAAAAGTTAGCACAAAAAAGTATTTTTGTTTGGTTCTTTTGAGTTTTATTTGTTTAAATATTTTCTAAGAACTTCAAATATTTAATTGAATTTTTGATTGTTTTTTTTACCCTATGTTTCGGTGTTTGTTTGTTTGTTTTTACGAGTGTTCATAAATGCTTGAAAAGTCGCTGATGGCCCTTAAAACTAATTCGAAAAATCTCATCAAACATTTGACAAAAATGAAAACTTCAGTTTGAAAAAAATAGTTTTATTTAATTTTGCAAAAACACTTTTCTAAAGCCAGAAAGTTCGTTGATTTTCAATATATTAGATTAGTTCTTGAGAGCTCATTATAAAATAAAGGTTTTAGTGCATTCATTTAGAATTTCAAAACTTTCAAAAACTTTTTTTCCTTTTTATCCAATTAAAGTACATCGTTTGTCAAATCTTTTTTTTCTGTATTGATGCTTACACAACCCTCAATTCATTCTTCCATTTTCTAATATAAGATTTAGGAATTTTTCACGTAATGAAAGGTATAATTTTTATATTAAAAATGACTTATAACTTTTAAGATTTATATACATTTAATAAAAGAGATTAAAAAGAAAATGACCGTTTGCAAGAGCTTTATTGATTTTATTTCTAGTTTGCAAGTAAAGTATCGAACTGGTGCAGGATGAATAAAAAATGCAAAGATTACGACGTGACGAAGGTTTCATTAATCTGATGAGAATTCTTCAAACACCATTAATTCTCGAAAACATAACTTTTTGCGATTTTAGTTTCGACATAAATTTTATAAATAAGTTTTTTTACGGTAGTAATTATAGCGAATAATAATCTTAACTGAATTTCAATAACATTTTGAATAATTTGATTTGACTAAGAATAGAAAGATTAATAAGCAAAGAAACTCAATACGTAGAAAAAAGAATTTGTACAAATTATGAGATTTTTCATTTCTATTTTCGTACATTTGAAAAAACCATTATTCAAGAGTGTGCGAATATATTGGTATTTTACGGTGGGTTGTTTGTTTTTTGCATTGCGTTATTAATCTTGGACGAAACACGATTGGATCCAGGAAGACACTTCACGGAATATCGCCTCAATAAGAGCACTCGAAACTTCCAAGTGATTCGTAATTCTCGGAAACTTTTCGATCGAATCTTCAGCGGGACTGCTCCAACCCCACTAGGTCATTGACGCCTTTTTCATTAAAGAAAATAAAAAAATACATTTGAATCTTGCATTCAGCCACTGATAAAATTGCTAAATTCTGAGAAAAAAAACGTTGTAAATGTTTTTGAGTGTTTTTTGTTGTTTAAAATTAGACGAAGATTTTTAAAACTTTTCTTGAAGAATAATCTAGAGGATTAATGTTTCCAGGATTACGAACAAACATGAAAAAATGTCTAAACCGCATTAAAGAATCAAAAAAGTTTAATGAATAATTTTTAAAATAAACTAGAACCATCATTTCAACGCAAAATTTTTTTATGTAACAGAGTTACATTGTAACTCACTAAAAATAATTCTTCACAAACAACTAAAATCACAATAAATCTATAGAGCCCAAATTAGATTTCCCAATACGCGCAAAGAGCATTTGTTTGTCAGGGCAACAGTAGCCTCAGTATTTACTGTCTGGGCCATATTAACCACACTCCATAAGTTCTTGACTTCAACCATCATTAACCTATTCTTATCAGCGCCTCTTCACTTATGCGTCTATCTTTAGTTCCGCGTATACTTTGAAATTCAAGTATGTTTTCCAATTTTCTGATTACTAATCTAAATATATATTTTTATATTTTTTAATCCTATTTTTATTTATTTTAAAATCAGAAATTCAAATTCTTGACGATGCCATTAAAGTAGCAATTAAACTACACTCAATATCTTGATTCCGGAAAGTGAAATAATCATTATCAATAGACTCTTAGTTTAATCTTCATCGCCATCATCGTTGCCATCATCATCTTTATCATCATCAACATCATCACCAACCATCATCAGTATCATCCCCACCATCCCCATCCTCATCGCCTTCATCTTTCACCAACTCATACAGTATAAGCCCTAACACAAACAATCAGATTCATATTCATGCATCCACAATTTCCTTTAATTGCGATTTAATCTTCGCATCCATCCATCCATCCATCATGACAACCAGGGTTCCAGGAATGTTGGAGTGGTTGCCATGGTAACCAGGCAATCGACCAGAAGAGACACTGAATGAGTTTACGATCGGCCATTAAGAGTGGAGTGCAATTTAGACTAAAATTGTTTAGCTTCTTTTTATCTCTCCAACTATCCCGGTTACTTTCCCTCCATCGATCCAATCCTCATTCTACTAATAAAAACATCCAAAAATATAGTAAAAATATTAATAACATTACTACTACTGCTACTACTACTTAGTAATAATAATAATTCACGATAATTTTTAGTTTTATTATATTTAACAGCCCACACGAGCAACAAAGCCATTTTAAAGGCTTCAATCTCAACCGTGTCTGAGCTGGAATCGAGTCGACGACCAAGCCACGGATCGTTAACCCTCCGCCACTAGTTCATCCTAAAGTTTATTGACAAATCTACTCACTCACCTTTTCACTCACTCACTCATTCACTCACTCATCTTCTCACTCACTCACTCATTCACTCACTCACTCACTCACTCATCTTCTCACTCACTCACTCATTCACTCACTCACTCACTCATTCACTCACTCACTCACTCACTCACTCACTCACTCACTCACTCACTCATTCACTCACTCACTCACTCATTCACTCATTCACTCACTCACTCACTCATTCACTCACTCACTCACTCATTCACTCACTCACTCACTCATTCACTCACTCACTCACTCATTCACTCACTCATCTTCTCACTCACTCACTCACTCATTCACTCACTCATTATCCACACGTCTCTTTATGTTTTGAGAAGAGATGAGCTTGACAGGAGCAAATTAAGCCCCGTAAATAAAAATGTGGAAAAATGAAACTCTTTCCCCATGACTTAAAAGTTTAATATTTTCACAATTCATGCATTCACATATCAATTCATTCTCAAAGCCTTTCGACGCACCCTTGTTCAAGCGATGAATTCCTCGAGATTGAATCCCTGGTCAGTGAATGGTTCATCATCTCTTCTGACTCGTTGTCATAGTAATGGGTGAAGAACGAATCATGTCTGAGGGTTTTTTGGTTCAGCGAATCAGGAAGGGTGAGGATGGAGTGGGCGTGAGTTGTTTGTTGGAAAGAGCGTCTATTGGCTGAGTATGCCTTGTTGTTCCCACCAATCAACTTGCTGGAGGGGTTAGAAAGGGTTTGGTGGCATGAATAGTTAATTGAATAGTTCTCTTTTATAAAATGGAATGTCTAAAATATTAAGATAAATGGCTTTAGGAAACTCAATGTACTCTAAATTAAGTAGAATAAAGAAAAAAATCATTTTGGACACCTGTCATTATTCACAAAGCCAAGAGAAATTCTTATGTTTTTAGAATTTATTTAACTCCAAACAATGAAACCCATTAGTTATTTCGGTAAAATAACAAGAAATAAATGAATTCTCTAACTAATAAAATGTTTTAAAATGGAAAAATAGTTATTATATTATTTAATTATATTATTAAATGCTAAAACTATTATTAACATTTTTTTTAGTACACAGTGAAAAAAAAAACACAATAAAATACCACAAACTACAACAGTACAAAAATATAAAACTGTATTACAACAAAACGGAACATAATACAATATAATTACAAGACAACAAAAGTATATTACAACACAGCTCAAAAACTAAAAGAATGTATAAAACTCAAACTAAAAAGTCTCTAAACTCAAGGTCAAACGAATCATCATCCACGCGACAAAAAGCCTTAACGACTCGGCCATTAATGAGTTCAGCTTCCAACGGACTTCACTTTGAGCACGATCATTGCAGCAAAAACAATTTTTGAAATAATTTAGAAAAAAATATTCAAGAAAGCAATTTTAATTAAAGCCAGAATGATTAAAAAATAATATTTTCTATGTTGTTAGAGATGACGTAACGACAACGTCACATTTACTGATCCTGTTTTGAAACAACAACACTCGAAAACACGCAGGTTTTTTGTGATTTTATGAAACTCATGAGCACATATAAAACATAGCTGAGTATTTTTATTGCATTTTAAAGCTTCCAACCTTCGACGTTTATTTGCATAGTGTTTGAGGCTTTTATACTTTGCGCTATGTGAATTTTAAGTAATTATTTTAGATTATATTAATTTAGAAAATGAAGAAAATTACCATCATCATTCCTCGATAACTACTCGTTCATCGCCACCTTTCACCCACCATTACCACTTCACAAAAACACCACAAAAAGTTTGTGCTTATTAAGCACCCCATCCTCATCAACCCACAATGCTTTAAGCACCACCCCATCACCACTTTGGTATGCTTGCCGAAATATCAAAAGAGTCATATTTGATTTTGAAAGTATATGTATTTTCAAGCTCAATTCACAGAGGTGAAGTATATTTGACGGCATTCAAGCCAAAGCTCATAAATTTGAATGCAATAATAAAAATAAATTATGGAAATAAAAAGTTATAAATAAATGAAAAAAATCATCAATGAAAATATCAATAAAATTTAATAAAATATAAACCATAAAAATTAAAAGATATTTTTTATAATGAATGACCAGGGTAAGATTGTAATGAGTGTATGAATTTATGACGAGAAGCAATGAAGGTCGAATGAAATATATTAATAAAAATTTTTAAAATTAATTTTTTGCGTAGGCAAGAAAATTTCGACTTTTTATCCTGCATGGTTTTTTTGTATTCCAAAAACTTGACCGAACATGGCTACAACAAAAATACTTTCAGCTAAATCAACACTTAATAAACCAACAACAACATCAACTCCAACAGCACTCTCACAAGCGAGACATACATTAACAGCAACAACACTATAAACAAAATCAACAATAGCATCATCTCCAGCTACACTCCCACGAACTAGACTTACTTAAACAATGAGGCCATCAACAACACCAACAATAAAACCAACACAACGCCAACAATACCAACAACAACACGACAGATTGCTGTTGACTACACAAGAGGCCCATTGATGTATCCAAACACCTTACCCTCGAACTTCCAACACGGCCAACCACCCCCGAACCACCCACAGATGCACCAATACCAACAACAAATGCTCCAGCAACAACTGATGCAACACCAACACCAACTACAAATGCAACTTCAACAACAACAACAACAGCAGCAACAACAACAACAGCAACAACAACACCAACAACAGCAACACCTCATGCCGGCCCAACAACAGCCACAAGCGCAACAGCCACAGCAGCAAGGCATGAATATGTACAACAACCCGTACATCAACTCATCCCTTATGGCCAACAGTCATTTGATACAACAACTTCAACAACAACAGCAGCAACAACAGCAACAACCAGCCTTTCCACAACCACAGCCACCACCACAGCCACAACCACCAAGCACCGCACAGCCACCACGGCCCGGAATGCTGGGTGGTGGGAGCTTAAGGTTTTCTGGCATGCAGGGCGGTATGCAAGCCGCCGGCATGGGAAGAACCTCAAACGAAAACGACCTAATGAATATGCAACACCACTCGATTGGTAACACCTACCTGACCCCCTCGAGTTCCCTGAGCCCTATGGTCAGCAAGACCTACCCCATGCCTCCCCAACAAGCCAGCCACCCGCCCATGATGCAGCCCATGATCAGCAAACCTTACATGCCAGCGCAACAGCCCGTGCAGCCGCAGCAGCAACAACACGGCTACATGCAGATGATGCAACAACTCAATTGCCCACAACGCGTCGGTCACCAACCAGCCTATCAACCCTCCTACTTTTCGCAACAACCACAACACGCCATCATGCAACACCAAATGGCGCAGCTGCAGCAGCAACCACACTACCGCAGTCACATGCCCCCCAAGCAGCCTGACGCATCGGCCAGACAAGTTCTCCAGCCTATTAACCGCCAATAATAACCCTGTTTCTATTTTTTTCTTTTTTCCCCTTCTTTTATATTTTTATTCTATTTTTAATGATTTTTAAGTCCTCTACCTAACCATCCTGTGATTCTATTTACCTTGCTACAGTCATTAGTCAACTTTGTTTTCTCCACTAAAAGATTAAAAATCTAATCTTCTCTCCGCCCACCCATTATCCACTTCATCATTCTACTTTTTTTACCATCTAACATCATCCGGTCACTCCTAATCAGCATATGAGCATCGTTTTTGTACTCATTTATTGAACTTTTCACGAATAAAAAGTATAAATAAATGTAAAATGTTTTTTTGATATATTCCAAAGGTCCGTTTTTATATTTTAAATTTAAAAAAACGATTTGATCTCGAATGTGACCTAGAGTTTGAGAGTCAAACAAAATAGCCTATATAAAACAAAAAAACATAAATTGTATTAAGTTGAAAAAATAATTTTCAGAGAAACTTGAATGACTCACATTATTTCCACCTTGCAAATCATCTATTCAACGCTCAAGCCCTGAAATACAATCCTGTCGCTTCCGAAATCATTTTTATTGCAATTTTTACGTCAAGAATGTATTTAAATTCTTAAAACCTGAAATAACTCTCATTATTCATACTTATAGAGCTTCGACAAAAGCTGTCAGCACTGTTCTAGAAAAAAGATTAAAACCAAAAGCGAGATTGCGGGTTTTCTAATAAAATCCTAGATTCTAATGAAAAAAACATTTTGATGATTTCTTTTTTTTTATTCTATAATTTCTTTTTTTCAACCCTATAATTTTTTTTCAACCCTATAATTTTTTTTTGAAATTTAGTCTTCAATTCGAAAAATGTCAGTCGTTTTCAGCACGATCCCTCGATACAATTGCACTTTGCGCCTACCAGCTTTGCCATGCAACGATCAATCCTTGTACACCTTCTACGTGCCATTCCCTGGGGCATCATCCACTTCTCCAAAACCATTAACTCTTAAAAATTTTAAGTGTCAGACAAAGTTCTTACTTTGAGAGTTTTGGAGTTTTCATGAGGTTTTCAATTTGAAGTTTTTATGATTTTTTCATTTTGGAGTTTTGATATGAGCATCAAAGTTACATAAAACGTTTTTTCTAAACTTAAATTTTAATGACGTTTCAACTTCAAACTAAAAATTCACAATTAACAAAATCAAGTCAGATTACACCCAGATTGGGCAGATCAAAAAACCATTTAAAAATTGCAAAAAGTTCACTATATTTACGTCTTTTGTAAAAAAAAGGAAAAGACGGTTTATAATATTTCTCGGAAATAAATTGGACAGCTGCATCCTGCTTTGCCATCTCACATTCAGTTCATGAAACTTCCTATGAAACAAAAGTTGTTAAATAATGCAAATTTCCAAGAGTTCCAATTACTTATATAGATTGAGACGAAATAAAACTCTTCAAGCAAACTGAATCATTGATTGCTAGCAAGTTCTAGTTTCCAAAGCCTCATTCAACTCCACTAACTCTCATTATTTTTTTTTAAAAGAATTGTTATCTTTATCTCCTTCAGGCATGAATTCAAGGGGTGCATTGGGGGCTCGTCTCTTTTCAGCAGTTGAAAACATTTTTTTCGTGCTTTTTTGTCGAACGCATCAGATGTTATGACGTTTTTAGATTCTAGCTTAAGTGTTTTTCACAAAAGTATTGATCTAAGATTGAATTTTCTGTGATTAATTTTTTGAAAGTTAATTTAAAACCAAGTTACAAATATTTTGTTTTTCAAACTAGATGAAAGAGAACAGGGTAGAACAAAGCAAAGAGTTTATTAAATCAGTCATGGAATCGAGAGGGTGACGAAACGAATAGGCAATTTGAAACGGCAGCAAAAAAAATGTCGCCAAAGCAAAGGAAAATGCGTGTGTGTAGATTTGCTAACGGCATACGACAGAGGCCAAAAGAAGAGTATTTTCAAGCTGAAAAAAAAGGAAAAAAGTGGAGAAAAAAGTAATACAAACTAAAGGAAAGACAGTGGAATGGTACGTCTGCAGGGATAAGTGTTGAAAAAGATGAAGTATTTGAAAAGTTGGACACAAAGATTCAAAAAGTTGTGCTTTTCTTGGACCTTCTTTTGACCCTCCTTGGACCTTCTTTAGACCCTCCTTCGACCCTCCTTGGACCCTCCTTAGACCCTCTTTGGACCCTCCTTGAACCCTCTTCGGACCCTCCTCGGACCCTCCTTGGACCTTCTTTAGACCCTCCTTGGACCCTCCTTGGACCCTCCTTGAACCTTCCTTGGACCTTCTTTAGACCCTCCTTGGACCCTCCTTGGACCCTCCTTGAACCCTCCTTGGACCCTCCTTGGACCCTCCTTGGACCTTCTTAAGACCCTCCTTGGACCCTCCTTGGACCCTCCTTAGACCCTTCTTGGACCCTCCTTGAACCCTCCTTAAACCCTCTTTGGACCCTCCTTGGACCCTCCTTGGACCCTCCTTGGACCTTCTTTAGACCCTCCTTGGACCCTCCTTGGACCCTCCTTAGACCCTCCTTGGACCCTCCTTGAACCCTCCTTAAACCCTCTTTGGACCCTCCTTGGACCCTTCTTGGACCCTCCTTGGACCCTCCTTGGACCCTCTTTGGACCCTTTTCAGATCCACTTTTACCATTCGTATTGGAAAGGTTAGTGAACAAAACGTGCTTATGGAATCAAAGATAATTCAAAAAGAAAACTCGAATATAATATTGGATTCGATGAAAAGGAAATAAAATTTAATAAAATATAATTTTCGTAAGGACTTTTTAGATTGCGAAATACTCCCATTTCGAGACGTCGTGTGGCGTCTCAACGAATAAATACTTTCTTGGTAGAAAAGCCCTAGGAAAGTTTATTTTGGAAAATAATTTCGATACAATTATTGGAAGGTATTAGAAATGTGTCTTTCTTGTATACAAAGTTACTTTTTTCTCATCATTTGTTAACTTTTGCTAACGTTTGGAAGTTGTATAGGTGTATGTTTGCATTAGGACTTTCTTGAGCATAAAAGCAAATATAATTCTTAATTTGGCTTTTAGCATTACTCATGTCATCGTTATTTTTATTGTAGGTTTTATTTTTATTGTCAGTTGGCTTTTCATTTGTTCTCTTAAATTCTTTTAGATCAATCTTTTTTTTTTTCAAACCAGTTTTTTCATTAATTATCGCGATTTTTAATCAACTTTATTATCTATATATTCCTAGTTTCATATATTTTTCATTTGAAATCAACACTCATCTCTAGAACCCATCAACTCTGCAGATCAATTATTTACCATCAATTACACCAAAGACGCACTAACTTAATCACCTCTCACAAAATTCAACCTCAATCACCGAGTCCATCTCATTTTTTCAGCATCTTCACTTTTCTCTTTGCCAGTCACTTTACTTCATTTTTCACTTCACTTTGTTTTTCATTTTATCTCCCACCCACCTTTTTTCGCACCCACATCCTCTTTTCACCCACCACTTTTTTCACCAACCTCTTTCTACCCACCCACTTCTTTCCCACCCACCCACTTCCCTTCCCAACCCACCTTTTTCTACTCAAATTCTTCTTACACTCACATCTTTCTCCTCCACACTCCGGACACGATGACGACGTGACCGCGCAGAATGAAGGACTGCACGCCGATGCATTACGCGGCGATGATGAGTTATACGACTCTATAGACTTCAACGCCGAGTAAGCATTAGACTCTGAAGATGGCTTAGAATTGGATCGGGATCGGAAATCGTTCGAGTAGTAGTAGTGGTGCTGGTGGTGGCTTGAAGAGGAGCGGTAGGATGGCTGGAATTGCGAGGTGGAATGAATGCTTGGACGGTTCGATCTTGGAGTTTGCTTTCGGCTTCCTTCGGTCATTCGCTTGAAAAGACGTTGGCGCAGACTGGGTCTTTTGGATTTGATCATCTGTGGGTGGGTGTGTAGTGCTTGGAAGTGAAATTCTGGATGTATAGTAGTTGATCATCTGTGGGTGGGTGTGTAGTGCTTGCAAGTGCAATTCTGGATGTAAAGTAGTCGTGGCTATAGAGCGTGTATGGATCTGTAAAGAACTGTTGACAATGGTCATAGGGTATGTGGTTCCAATCGAAATTATGACTGATCGTTTTGCTATCATGCTATTTTAATTTTACATGGAATAAATATTTTCGGATTCTAAAAATATAAAAAGACTTGGAGTTAATAGTCACGAACAAAATGAATGACGAACACTTTTTCATAATAAGTTTTACTGACGCACAAGCGAGTAATTGAATTAAATCTTATTGCATTAAATAAAGCTAATCCGGTCACTTTGATGGGGGATTGATGCTTTGCGAAGTGCTGTGGTTCCTTGTTCGCGAGTTTTATGGTAGTCGACAGTTTTCTCGATGCTGCTGTGGTTGTGGTGGGTGGTGGCTGAATCACGGGCGGTTTGTGGAAGACTTGTGTGGTAGGTGTAGCTGCCTTCATGGAAAGCGAAGAGCGTTTGGTGTTGTTGGAGGCGGGAGAAATCGTCGTTGTGTCGCATTTGTTTTTCAAGGTGTTTGATTCGGTTCTTTCTTTTTTCCCGCTGATTGTGAGGAATGATTGAATAATCGATGATAAAGTCGCACGTCTGTTTCTGATGAAAGTAGCATCGTAATCCGTGTTGGACTGACCAGAATAGATGTTTGGGAGTTTTAGGTCTTTTTCCTCATCACCTCCATCGCCACTAAAATTATTATCGTCACGGTTACCAACTCTTTCTCCACTCTGAGCACATCTGCGGCAAGATTTAAAGCGACTAAAAGCGTCTCTGATCATGCCTCTGTCTTTCCTCTTTGCTATTTTTGATCCGTTTTGATTATTAGCTTCTTCTTTTTTGGGAATCTCTGAACTTTTTAGACTTTGCTCAATTTCTTGGACGCCATTTTGTTTAGAGCTCATGATGATGATGATGATGATGATGAGGATGATGATGATGATGATAATGATGATGTTGATGCTGCAACGGATGTCGAATGGTTTCAATAAAATAAAAGCCTCAAGTCCTCATCAAGCCTTTCCTTTCCATTGGGAGTGCACACAAACAAACATTTCTATTTTCAAAGTTGCTCATTTAAGCTTTTAAAGCTAAAAAACCTTTCTTGAATACGAGTGGTTTTTTGCAACAAGTTTGAAAGTCTTTTTAAACAGTCTTTTCTTTGTTGTGACCCAGGCATTCATAAAACACAAGGGATGGGTAGTTGAGTGTGTAACGACTCTCGGCTTGAGCAACGGTTAACGGTCCTGGGTTCGAGTGCAACCGATGCCCTAGTAATCCCTTGCGTAAAATTCCAAATTGGCTGGAACGATTGATCATATAGATGTGATGCTGGAATCGAGGCTTTACGTGCTGTCTTTTTAATACTTAATTCATACCTACTGCCTTTAGCGCGGTGTGCATGCGTCTTTAAAAGAAATATGCTAGAAGCAAAGGTGTGTCGGTATATATATGTTGGAAGACTGAATGAAATAAGGAATAAGGAGTTGGATTGAATAATTAGTGGGTGAGTTAATGAGTGAGTAAATAAATTAATTAATTAATTAATGGGTGACTGAATGGGTCAATGAGGGAATGGGTGGATAAAATAAAAATAAAATAGATATAATGATTAAAGAAGTGGATGAATAGATAAGTGAGTGAAAAAATTAAATATTCATGCTTAGAGGGATGAGTGAATGAATGAATGAAGGATTGAATGATGGATGAGTGAATAGATGAATCAGTGATGCAGAAGAAGATGGATCACTGGATGAATAATTACTGTATAGATTTTATAAAAACAAAAGAAAGAAAACTAGATAGAAGGATGGAAAGTAAAAGAGTAGAAAGATGAAGAAGTAAGAGACATCTGGTGTCGTCATGGTTGTGATACTGAAAAAAACAATAAAAATGAAACGCTGCGGGCTTCATGCTGTAAAAGTTTTGTTTAAAAAATGTTTTTGCACGTTTTTTTGTAAACTATTTTTGCAAAAAGTTTGCAGAAAGTATGATGTAAAAAAATTAAATATAACTTAAATGTTATACGAATAAATAAATAAAAACAAGTTTTTAAATAAAATTTTTTTAAACTTGTTAAATAAATTGTTTAAAATTATATAAATCAAAGAATATAAAATGGAAACGATAAAAAATATTCGGTGCAAACATGGTGTGAGGTTATTAACGTTATCAGGCCAATGCTGTAGAGATAAGAAATGGAATTTAAACTAAAAGTAATTGGATTTAGTTTATTTGAAGAGTTTTCTTTAAATCATTTAATTATTAGATTGGATGCATTTCCAGGAAAACGAGCAACCCAGACACCAAAGATAAATTGAGATCATCATCATCATCACCATCATCATCATCATCCTAAGCGTACAGCAAGCAAGCTAACTTTAAAAACTTCACTGTCTTTTTTTAAACAATTTTTTTCTTTATTTTCACTTTTCCATCTCCTCTATTATCATTTTACTGCATTCTTAATCATTATTTTTCTTCTAATTCTATTTTTCCATCTTATCCTCTTTTTACCCATTTCCTCTTCCTTCCTTCAGCTTTTCCTTCTTTTTATTTATTTCTTCTTCCTTTCTTCCTTTCCTTTCCACTTTCTTTCCATTCACTTGGAGGCCGCATCGATTAATCCTCCATATGACGTCACGCCACCAATGACGTAGATTATTTGCATATGTAGAAGTGTGTCCGTGTGTGTTTGCTTATTTGTGTGTGTGTGTGTGTGTCTGTGTCTGATTTAGTATTATATGTGCGTGTATGTATGTTTGAATGCATGTGTATTTATACCTATTTGCGGGTCTAGGGTTTATTTAAAGACATAGAAAAACTACAATTATAAAAATTTTAAAATGTAACTTGTATATTATTTCTATTCAATTAAATATTAAATGAGTATTTAGAGGATAAAAGTTTTGATTGGTGGAATAATAGAACAAAAGAATAATAAAAAAAATATAATAAATAATTTCAAACTTTAAATAAGAATCAATCGCTAGAGTGTGCTGAAGTTGTCTTCAACCACACTTCGAACTTGTTTGATTTGTTATTTGGTACTCACCTGGATTTCCGACGTTTTGAAATTACGTTTAGATACGGAATTTGCTTACGAATTTGGCTACAGTTGTAGTCGTTTTTTATGCTTTAGTTTTGCTTTTGGTATTAGTTGTGGTCAAGTGGTTTAACTTTTTTTTTAGTTATAGTGGTTTTTCAGTTTTTGAAATTTAGGTTTAAGCTGTAGTTGTTAGTAGCAGCCGTGGTTATGGTTAATTTTATATTTATGATTAAACCAAAGATTGTGACGTTGATGAGTAATTATTTTGCTTGCATTTTGAAGAGACGTTTTATATTCATGAGCTTTAATTATTTAAAGCTACCGCGTATTAAAAATGGAAATTTAATTTAAATATTTAATTTTTGCACGTAAATTGTAATCATTTTCAAAATTTTATGCCCAGATAATAACTCATAAATGCTATTACTGCCAAAATTAACTTCTAATTTTATTCATCAAGGCCATAATGCCAGAATTTCGAAAGATTAGGGTAGCTTAAAGGGAAATTTTGTCAGAATAATTTATTTCATATCCACTTGAAATGAATTCAAAGTGAGTCGGAAGACTCATGAAAATTATTTAAAATTTCCTCTTTTTATGCCTAATTCTCATGAGCGTTTTGTAATCATTATTTACTTGTTTTGTGTTTTTTTCTATTGCAATTTTTTATTACAAAAAAAAGAATTTTTATGCAATAGTTTTAATATCTCAATTTGTTTATTGCATCCTAAATTATTAATCAAACTCAGCATTAAGGTTCGATGGCGTGAAAAGTATTTACAATAAAAATCTTTAAAAATCACTTTTAAGATAACTTTCTAAAATAATTTTTATTATCAAAATATAAAAAGCATAAAAATAAAATTCTAAATTAATGAGTCCAATAATGTTCAACTTTATGAAGCTTCATTACTCAAAGCTCTCAGTCCCTCGAGACACAGTTCCATAACTTCATGCAAGAAAAGTCATTAAAACGCGTGCACCACTCCATCACTGCATCTCTCGACATCAATTTGATAAGCAGGCATTCTAATGGAAGGTCTTCCACTTTTTATCGGCATTTTCAACTCTTTAAAATTCCGAGACACGCGCCTTTATGAATGCATTTCCATGCCGCTCTAGCGTGACAAACACACGCTTTAAATGCCCGCTTCAGACGTCAAGCTTAACTCCAACTGAAAAATAAACCCGATAAAAAATAGAAGCTAACACTCATTTAATCTTTCATGGTACAATATAAGTTATTCATTTAGAATTTCTCTAATCAATCCGAAACTTACCATGAGCCGGAAAATTTCACAATCAGCGCTAAATTAGAGATTTTCTTTCTAACGCTTCCTTCACAATTGCTTCTAGATGCATCGCCATTCCTTCTAATTCTAACACTCTTAGCCGATAAGAATTATTTAGAGCAGTCGTCGTTTGGCAGTATTTTCTCGAATGTTTGTTTTCAATTTTCGTTCGTTTCTCGTTTGCCTTCGAGGCTGTGATAGACGGCTAATTAAGACCTGAGCAGGCAATTTACTTGACAAGGCCACTTCGCAAACTGCATCCACGTCACAACCTCTGTTCAAACACTTCATTTGTTTTTCTCAAACTCAAGTGAAATAAATTGGAATAAACACGAAAGAAGTGGAATTTTTTGTGTGAATTTAATAAAAAAAACTCTATTTAAACTCAAAAAATAGTTATTAAATTTAAAAAATGGTATTTTGTTGGTTTAAATATAGTTCTGTTTTAATTAGCAGACGTGTGACGAGTTGTTTCACGCGGTGATTCTGAGAAAACTTGAAAGTAAAAGGCATACTTTTAATCAAATCTTTTTTTGATTAATGCCTCGTAAGGTGTAAATCTAATCAAAAATCTTAATCCATCTTATTGCAACGCAAACATCGCTTCAAAAACACAAACACGCAAACATGAACACGCCACAAACACAAAAACAAAAACCATCTAAAAGCATCATCATCAAAAACAAAAAGCACCAAAATAGATATTAAAAAAGCCACCGCCATCAAAACAAAAAGCATCAGCCAGAGCAGCAGCCTTTTGGATCTTGTCGAACATACATTGCACGCCGAGCAGGTGACTGATTAATGGTAATTTAGAGATAATCGCCCTGAGAAACATCATCATCACCCCTCCCCCCCCCTCCCAAGTCTTTGAATATTCTATTAGAGCATCCTTGATGATGATGATGATGATGATGATGATGATGATGATGATGATGATGATGATGATGATGAGATGATTATGAGATGATTATGATGAAGATGGGGGTGGTGGTGGAGTTGGTGGTGTTGGTAGTGATGGTGTTGACGATGAGGATGATTATGATGAGAAGGAGGAGGAAGAAGAAGAGGAAGAAGAGAAGGAAGAAGAAGGAGGAGGATGATGATGATGTCCAAAGAAAAAGTATAGAACGGAATAAAATAAGAAGACTTAATTCAAAAAAAGTTTAAAAAATAAAAATACGTTTGAAAAAGGAAGAAAGTGATGAAAATAAATTCTTTTGAATCTGCTCAAAGCAGTTGTTGCAAGTGTGAAACACGATCTTTCATTTATGTAAAAGCACCTACAAAAGAGCACAAACACACATTCACAAACAAACATACACAAACACACATTCACAAATACACAAAAATACAAAAAGACATACACAAACTTACACAAACATACGCAAACAAAGAGATGGTTTAAATTATAAAAGGAAAGTTGCGTGCGTTCAGAAAGTAGCCATTTGAAAATTATATTTAACGTGTAAGCCAGTGCGAAGTTCTGTGGGGTTGTTCAACACCATTTGCAAAGGTTATGGTTGTTGTTTTGAATTCGGAAAATTATTTTACACGTTGTATCAAAGATTTTGGTAGTGATTTGATGTGCTGTGGGAGTTTTCGTTTTGTGATGACTGTGGGAGAGTGGTTGTTGTCGGTGGTTGTAGGTGGTTGAACTATGGATTTAGTGATAAATAAAGATTTATTAATGGTTTAGAACGCACTGTAAGTTGATACTGTGTATTTCACAGCCGGTCGTATGCAACACAAGAACAACAACAAAAATCCCAAAAGATGCATTCTTAACGCCCTTTCATGCGAAAACGCCTTTCAGAATTCATAAAAGATTTTTCCATAAAGTTCTAAAATTATTTTCTGACTAAATAGCTTTAATATTTGATTAGCTTTTATTTGACAAGACAATAATTGCAACAAAAGAGGGAAGAATTGAATACCTAAAGTAATTTCCTTCGATAATTTTAATTTAACTTATACAATTTTATAAAATTTTATTTTTTGTTTTATTTTTATATTTGAACAAATTAATTGTTACTTTTAATACTTCACCACCAATTCTTTTCAAATAATTGTATCTTCTTGATTAATAACTTTTTTCCAAAATGGCTTCGTGCATTTTTGCGTTTTCCTTTCTCAAGCAACGGATTTCTCCTTTTTAAAGTTTTTATTCCCCTAATTGACGCCTTAATCCAATTCTGTCACTAAATTTAACTAATTTACCTTGAAAATTCTTTTCAAATTTTCCCATTTTTAATTCTTTTTTTCCACAATGCCTTCGCCGCGAGTAACAGAAGCAGTTTAAAAGCTCCGTCGAGTCTATATGCTGATTGCGAGGCCCATAAATTAATGAATGCTGCGTGTATGACAATGGCAATGATGATACAGTCGACAATGCAAACGATAATGCTGCCTCCAAAGTCTATACAATAAAATAATCATTAAAATTATTAGAAAGATCGTATCTTTAATGGAAATTATTTTGATAATAATCTTAGTAATACTAACTATATAATATGTTTGGATAATTATAATATAATATATTATAATATCATTAATGGTAATTATTGTGATAATATACTAAGTAATATATAGGTGATAAAAAAAATAATAATTATAATAATACTTATTATTTTTGGAGATAATTTAATAACAATAAATATTACTCTGACTATTAGTTTCATTATTGTCACTTATATAAATATATACATTTTTTCATTGTTTTACAAAAAATGTATAAAAAAAAATTTAAAAACAAGACTGACATCTGCGCAGTATAGACTGCCTTGCGATATTAGCGGAACGACCCTACTAATTAATGGATTGTGTGCTTATTGTTGCTATAATTGTTGTTTCAATATTTGGTTTCTTATTGCCATTTTTATATTAAATATTTTTTGAATTTTTAATTAATTAATTTATTTATTTATTCATTATTTTTTTATAGTTATTCTTATAATTTCATTTTCAATTTTAGCTTTTATTTTATTGACTTTTTTGAAAATGTATTTTTTTATTGTCATTCTTGATTTTACAATCCATTTTTTTTGTTTTCTGTACTGTTCAAAAACTAACTTACAATCTTCTTTTTTTCTAAGCTTTCAAAAAGAACATTCTTTTACCGTCGAAAAACAAAAACCCTACACTATATCTCTCCTCCACCCATCCATCACTACACCATCTCCCAGTTCTAAAGCGCGCAAAACAATTTTTCAAATTATAGCCAACGTTCGACTTTTCCATATTTCATACAGAGCATCACTTACAGCTACATTTGTATTCTTACTAAAAGCACCTAGAATTCGAATAAATATGCATTGTTTAGCCTTCCCTAACATGCATTTGTTTGCTCGGTTATTTTTACCAATTCTTAATTAAAACGAATCTTTTCGCGTTTTTAAAATCTTTAATAAGTTACATTTAGCGTCTTTTATTTGCATGAAAAATAAACTTCGTGTTTAAAAACATTTTTCAAAGATTTTTTTGAACTTGCAAAACGTCTTTCACATGTGTTTCAGCCTGTCGGAATATAAAAACTGAAATCTAAAAGATTTGAATATTTTAAATCTAAACGATCTAAATATATAAAAAGAAATTTTTTAAAATATAAAAACTATAAAAATACTGCTTTGAAAAATAAAATTCATTATTTTTTGGAGATTTCAAATGTTAAAAAACACAACAGGCAAAGTTTTATAAATCTTCATAAAATTCTCAAAAAGGTTTAAAAAAAAGAAAAATAAAAAAATGCGTAAAAGGACATAAAAAGTGTTTGGGGTAGAAGGTAATCTTTCATTTTGGCTTGATCCGACTTAATGCACAGGGATTTCATAGTGGAATGACGGGTGTCGTGTGACCGGTTGCTATGCTGTTGATATGGTTGCTATGGTGTTGAAGAGCTGCTTGTAGTAATCGTGTTGTTGTTGTAGTGGTGGTGGATGGGGTTGTTGCAGTAGTTTGGTTTTAGTAGTGATGAAGTTGTCGTACTAGTGATGTTGTGGTTTTAACTTTATTGTTGTAGCCACTTTTTGAATTCAGTTGTTGAGATTAGATAGTCGGATGTTGATGAGGGAGTGATAAAGATGTGTTGGTTTGATACTTTTGGCGACAATCCACGAGCATCATTGCAGCGTTGAGAAAAGATCAATGTAAGGCATTGATTGGACCGACGTCCATCTTCAGACATGTCTTCAAAAATGGATGTATTATCCAGAATTTTAAAAAAGTTAAAAATAAAAAGTTTTTTTTTTAATAATCAGGCTTAAACAGAGATGAGAGCACGATTATGAAAAAAGGATTATGTATATTTTGAAAAATAACTAATTGAAATGAAAAATTCATAAAAAACTGGAGAAAAAAAAATAAATTAAAACAAACATAAGCTCTGATGACGTCATGAATGTCGACTCGAGTCGCGGGTGCTTGATGACGTTGAAGGAATGATTTTTGGCGACGTCATTGATTTTTGATTGAGTGAATGAGTGTTGAGTGATGGAGAAGCAATGGAGGAATGATATTGGAGTGAATGAGTGTAGAGTGATGGAGGAATGATGGTGGAGTGAATGAGTGTGGAGTGATGGAGGAATGAGTGTGGAGGGATGGTGGAGTGATGAGATGGGGATGGTGATAAATACAAAGAAGAAAGGAGTGTATAGATTTGAAATGATGAGTTTTTCAACAACATCAAAAATAAAACCATACAAAAATTCATAGAGAAAGATATAAACTAAATAAAAATTATTTTTTTTAACTTATAAAAAAGAAATGATGGAGAGAGATGTGGAATGCAAAGAATCGAGAAAAAAAAGATGGCGAAGTTTGAAAAATGATCGTCGTAGAAGATGAAAGGGTGAGTAATTAAGCGGTGAATTATTGATGCATTTATGAGTTTGATGGAGGAAATAGTTTAAAGAACGGATGATTATTTCCGATCTTTGGAATTATTTTATTGCTGCGTACTGTGGCGTTTTATTTGTTTTGCTTGTGTGGTAATCATGAGTGTGGTTGTGTGGTAATTATGAGTGTGGTTGTGTGGTAATTATGAGTGTGGTTGTGTGGTAATTATGAGTGTGGTTGTGTGGTAATTATGAGTGTGGTTGTGTGGTAATTATGAGTGTGGTCGTGTGGTGGTTTATGAGTGTGGTTGTGTGGTAATTATGAGTGTGGTTGTGTGGTAATTATGAGTGTGGTTGTGTGGTGGTTTATGTGTTGGGGTTTATGTGTATTGTTTATGTGTGGGTTGTTTGGTATGTGGGATGAAAGCTTTTGGTGTTGTGTAAAAATGTAGTTGGGTGGTGTGAAAATGGCAGTATCGAAATGGTGTATCGAAGGATGATTGTTGAATTAGAGTTTTTGTGGCAAGTCTACGCGAAAAAAGTTTTTGTTTATAGCATTTCTTGTGTGGCAACAACATATGAAACAATAAATTCAAAGAAAAATAACAAAAAACACAAACAAATGCTTCAAAGAGAACAACAAACAACGCAAACAAATACATCGAAACAAAGAGAAGCGGTAGGTATGCATAATTGAATATGAGTTATGAAGAGCTCAGTGTTGAATGCAAACTTGAGCAGGAGGGGGGGGGGGGGGTTTGAAAAAATTATAAAAAAAGAGAATGGTTTGAAAGAAGTGAAGTTGAAGGGGGTTAAGATGGTCAAGAAATGGGGATAGAATTGTTGAAGGAAGGAAGTAAATAAGGATAATAAGGGACGAGGGTGGTGGTGGTGGTAAGAAACAGGGTTGTTTCGGGAATGGGGATGGAGAAGTGAGAGAGATGCTCATGGTTATGGAAGGTTTGGCTTGGTGTAAGAATTGGGGTTTGCAAGAAAAAACTGTTGAAAATATAAAATATCATCTGATTGTTGTGCTTGAAATTAAATGAAATTCGTGCAGTAATTTTGGAAAAATAGTTTTTGATAGTGTGGAGGGATTAAGTGATGAGAGATGATGATGGAACGATACCATTCAGATGATGGAAGGAGAAAATAGGATGAAGGTGTGATGTTAGGTCGAAAGAATTCGTTTAAAAGTTGAGAATTGAAAGGAAAAAAAAGGAAATTAGAGAACCGAACTTGATTAAAACGCTTAAAACCCCTGTTCGCGTGTTTTAAGACTTGAGTTTGGTTTTTAAATGTGGAGTTTTTCTACTTTAAAAGTTCGTGAAAACTCTACAAAGTTTTGAATGTTCGTGGAAAAGACCATAAGAGTTCGAAAAAGTTTTCTTAATGAAAGGTTCATCAATGGTTGTCTCTAATGACTAGTTATAATACAAAATACTTTCTTTAAGATTTTCGTTTAAATGAAAAATAAAATAAATGTCTAAAAGGAAGAATTCATCGTGCATTATGTGGAAAATGATTTTAAATCATTTATAAAAAATAATTTGAATTATTTCCGGAGATTACACTCGAAATGCTTTTACGTTTTTGATTTAATCAACGTTTTTATTTGAATTCTTGTTTTTTCAAGTTTACATTTTTATTTTTTTTTATATATCTATTTTTCAAGTTCAAATTTGTATTTTTCCTTCATATAAGTTTTTCATTCTCATGAAAAAATAAAAAATAATCTATAAAAATCCTGTTTATTTTTAAATTTGAAAAAAATTATCTGAATATTTAATAGTTTTAGCTCAGATTTATATGAAAAATCTTTGAATGGATTTTTCCCCACAAGGCAACAGATGGAATTAGAAAATCAATCGTGCAAAGTTTTGCCTGTATGCGCTACATAAAGCACCTGTTTGTATGTTTTTTGTTTTTTATTTTGTATTTTTATTAGTATGTTTGCTTGTAGTTTTAATTTTATTAATTTCGTTTTGTTTCCTGTACTTTTTTATATTATATTTTTTGTTTTGTTTTATCTTTTATCTTGAAAAAATATTCCCAATCTTTTTCTGAGACCAAAAATAACCATAATCGTTTTTGTGAGGGTTCTTTTTGCTTTATCTGATTGAATCAGAAAAACTATATTTAATTCTATCAAACCGCATTATATTTTATCGTGTTTCGCCGGCTTTTATACATAGAAAAAAGCAAAACAATATTTTTAAAAACGTCTTTTATACCTTTTGCAACATCATTCTTGCTTTTTTCTAAAGATAAAGATTTCTCATTTGTTGAGTTTTTCTAAACAACCTTCTCAAACCATTCCAACTTCTTCTACCACTTCAATCGACTGTTTTATTCTCGTTTGACGAACAATAAACCCCTCGTTAAAGTATTTACTCTTTTAAAATTTTATAAAACCATTAAAATAAAAATTAAAAGTCAGTAAAAAGAACTTATTGGATAATCTCGAATGTTGAACTTAGGAAGTATTTTGGAGTTCATAGAAAGATTGGAGATAAATTATATTTTATATTTTTTTAAAATAAGTCAATAGATTGTATATTATAAAATAAATTATGGAGAAAAAATTTCCAAATGAAATTTACTTAGATGCCATTTATTCCATATTTGTATTTTGCAGGGGCGGCGATCTTCTGAAAATCTTGGGGGATCCTACCCAGCATGGACGATCCTGGGAGGGTCCTGGGGTCCAAACCATTGAAGTAGACTCCTTCACCACCAAAAAGTGGGAAGGTCTGGACCCAAGGACCCTCCCCCAAACATTAAAGCCCATGGTATTTTGCTCTGATAGCTTGAATGTTTGTTTTTTTAATATATTCATAAAAAAAATTATGTTTTCTAAATAAAGTTGTTTTTTTAATAAAATTGAACTTCGTTTCGTTGAACATTTTCATTTATAATCTTTTGAAACAATTATAATTTTTTGTGTTTAATTTACTTAGGAGTTTCGGGAACAGTCAAAAACTCGATCAGATATCCAAGAAGTTTCTATACTTATATCTGTATACATATATAGTATAAATATATGGTATACATATATAGTATAAATATATAGTATACATATATAGTATAAATATATAGTATACATATATAGTATAAATATATATATCGATCAGATATCCAAGAAGTTTCTATACTTATATCTGTATACATATATAGTATAAATATATGGTATACATATATAGTATAAATATATAGTATACATATATAGTATAAATATATAGTATACATATATAGTATAAATATATATATCGATCAGATATCCAAGAAGTTTCTATACTTATATCTGTATACATATATAGTATAAATATATAGTATACATATATAGTATAAATATATAGTATACATATATAGTATAAATATATAGTATACATATATAGTATAAATATATAGTATACATATATAGAATACATATTTAGTATACATATATAGTATACATATATAGTATACATATAAAGTATACATTTGTAGTATACATATATAATATACATATATAGTATACATATATAATATACATATATAATACACATATGAATATATTTCTGCAAACAAATTTAATAAAAAACGAACTAGAACACATGTTATTTGGACTCGTTTATTGAGGCAAACACACACAAAATGACAGCGTCATCGTCGTTGACAGCGTCATCGTCGTTGACAGCGTCAGCGTCTTTGGCAGCGTCATCGTCGTTGACAGCGTCATCGTCGTTGACAGCGTCATCGTCGTTGGCAGCGTCATCGTCGTTGACAGCGTCATCGTCGTTGACAGCGTCATCGTCGTTGACAGCGTCATCGTCGTTGACAGCGTCATCGTCGTTGACAGCGTCATCGTCGTTGACAGCGTCATCGTCGTTGACAGCGGCTTCGTCGTTGGCAGCGGCTTCGTCGTTGGCAGCGGCTTCGAAGCAGAGTTTGTGAATTTAAGTCGAACTGAGGCGTTACGAAAATATACGCTCACTTCAGCAGTGTTTTGCGCTAATGTTCAATGAATTATGTTCAATGCAGGTTAATTATATAGTTATTTTTACTTTTAAAATCAATTTTAAACATATATTCAACAAATAATTGTATTATATTACTGAAATTAAACATCAATTCATCTGTCTTTATCATCATCACCACCACACCATATCATCATCATCACCACACCATATCATCATCATCACCACACCATATCATCATCATCACCACACCCTCACTACGACTCCTCCATCGAATGATCTTAACTCACAAATGATGGGTATCTTGAATAAATCTCAAATGAATCACTTCTTCAAAACGCTACAGTGACGTCACAGCAAATGGCGATTGAAAGAATGGCAAGATGAATTTAAAAGTGGATCAGAACGAATGGTTTTAACATGTTTTTTGAACGATTACTTCGTCTTGTTTCATCATCATATTATCGATCACTAATCCGCGCACGACATAATCTGAAAATAGTAACGGTCGTTTTCGACAACAACCAATGAGAGTGCTCCTCCTCCTTCTTCTTCGACAAGCAATGTCCGAGGCCATTAAACAATACAAGGAGAATGTAAAACGCGATATTACACACCGAGAGCGTAACTATATTCAAGGTTGGGGTTCAACATAAAATTTATATTTTTGTCATATTATACATCTCTTTGAAACTGTTAACTAACCTTTTTTGACCCTTCCCATCTTCCAACACCCTTTCAACCACTTTTCACCCTCTTCCTCTACCACCCTTTCAACCACCTTCTCCACTACTCTTCCAACCACATTTTTTACCACTCTTCAACACCCTCCAGCCTCTTCAATCCCACCCCCCCCCCTTCCTGACAAACTTGTTTAGACGACCTTAAAATGACGGCTTTGCGACAGACGTAAGTTCATGCAAGTACTATGGAAATAGGAAAAAGAAAAAGTTGAAATAAAAACAAAGAAAATCATAATAAATGAGAATGTGAAAAGATATCAATAAAAATGTCATTGACAATGAGTAACCGTCTTTTTATGCAGCTTTTATCTTTGTCAACTTAACACACGCACTTAAATGACACAAACACGCACACATATATACACAAGCATATACAAAGATACAAAGAGTGACACAAATAAACATATACACAAACACACAAGTATATACAAAAAGTGACACAAACAAATATATACACACACACACACACACACACACACACACACACACACACACACACACACACACACACACACACACACACACACACACACACACACACACACACACACACACACACACACACACACACACACACACACACACACACACACACACACACACACACACACACACACACACACACACACACACACACACACACACACACACACACACACACACACACACACACACACACACACACACACACACACACACACACACACACACACACACACACACACACACACACACACACACACACACACACACACACACACACACACACACACATACACACACACACACACCTATGCAAATACACACACACACACACACACACACACACACCATTGCAAATACACACACACACACACACCTATACACTAACACATGACTTGATCAAAACTATTACTACGAACGTCACGTATGAATAACAAATGTCAGTAACAGGGAATGTGTGTCAACCAGAGATGAAGATGCTGATGATGATGCTGATGATGACGATGATGAGAAGGAGGAGTAGGATGATGATGATACCGATGATGATGATGCTGATGATGATGATGATGACGGTGATAATGATGATGATGATGAGAATTACGATAATGAAGATAGGTGATGACGGTTATAAGAAAGATATAAATAACCAAATAATAATAATAATATGTGTGCTGCTGATGATGATACTGAAGCATGTATCCATGACGAGGTCACCCCTTCACTTCATCCCCTCTATCCCATCCCACGTGAGAGGAATGGTGGTTTGCGATTGGTGGGTGGAGGCGGGAAGGGAGTGGGTGGTCTCTAAGCAGACAAGGGTTGCTACTGAGGGGGTGGTAGTGGTGGCTGGAGTGTTGTTGTTGCTGTTGTTGTTGTTGTTGGGAGGTTTGGTAGCTTTGTTGTTGTAGTTGTTCTAGCAGAAGTTGGTGTTGTTGTTGTTGTTGTTGTGCTTGGTCGCTTAGGAGAGTGCAGAATGTTGGAGTGGTTATGTTTTCCATTGAGTGTTTTTGTTGTGGTTGCTGTTGCTGTTGTTGATGGTGTTGTTGTGCAAAAGAGTCACATGTGTGACGGAAATGAATTGGATAGAAATGTGGTTGTTGCAGTGTCGTGTCTTCGTCCATGTCATCGTCAATGCTTCGTTGCTTGCTTGAAAAGTCTTGAATTTTGGTTGTAGTTGCTGTTGTTGCATTGACTGCTTCTTTTGGAATGTTGTCGTAGTGTTTGTTGTTGTTGGTGGCGTTAGGGTAGTTGTTGGTACGGTAGAAGCTGCGTGAAGAGAAAATGAAATTGTATAAAATTATATTATTTTTAATATTTACAATTAAATTTTTAAAAATGGAAACACTTGGAATGCTCGTTATGAAACTTACTGCGATGAAATTTGTGTAAATTTTTTTTTAAAGTGCAAAAGTGCAAGAGCCAAAGTGATGCAACATGTGCGCGTGGCAATTTATTTTTCATAATTTCTATACATTTTTAATATATTAAACCTTGATAAAAACGTAAAATAAATGTGTGAGAAAAATTGTGAATAGATGTTTCACAGGGTTTTTTATCGATAAATTCATTTTTCAAAGCAAAAATGTAATAAAAGAATAAATAGATCATTAATTCAAAAAGGAAATACGCCAAGAAGCCAGATGAATGATTGAGGAATGGGGGAGTAAGGCATATTTATTGAATAAGACCATGAGTCTTTTGTTGAATAGCTTAGTGAAAACTGTCTTTTATGAAAAAGAATATGAAAAATAAATTAATATAATATGAAACTAAAACTAAATAAATGAATAATGAATATATAAAATAATTGTAAAATAAATACAATAAATAAAAGAAAAAGTAAATAAATGACAAATAATCCGAGGTTAAGAAGCAATGGCGAAATTGCGAAAATGGTTTATAATGTCTAATAAAAGAGTCATAAATTAGCGTATTCTTGCGATATTGAATCGAAAAAGTCGTGAATTAATGATCTAAATAGCTTAGTAGCAAAATTATGAAAAAATGTTGCAATAAAACTAAATTAACTTTGACTATCAAACAAATGATAACAAAACAATTATCAAAAAGGATCAAACAAAAAAAAGTTGAAAATTTTTAAATATAAAAAATATCTAAAAAATTATAAACATCAACAAAACCATGAGAATCTTTTTCTTGATATAAAATAGTTTTTATTATCAAAAAAGAAAAACTTTTATCTGCAAAGAACCTGAAGGAAGAACCAAAGAGGCATGCATGTTTGCTCAATGGAGGGAAGCCGGACTGATGAAAACGAACAAATCACTGACATCTCGGAAACGATTCAAAGAAGCATTTGATAACGACTTCATACTCAAGACATAACGTAAGCATTCCATGTTCTTTATCTATAAGCGTCTTTGAAGTTTCATGTCCGTTTTTAGTTATAGAATTATTTTTAAAAGATTTGAAGTACATTTTGTTGAAAACGATAATCTTTTTTTGTTTTTTAAATGTCTTTTCTAAATGGACAAAGGAATGAAAAACTGAATGGTGAAAATAAATATTTGGAAAAAAAAGATTTACGATTTTGAAAACACAATGGGAAAAACGAATTGAAAGCGAAACCGGCATTACCAAGACAAATAGAGGGATTAAAGAAAGATTGTAGAGAGTGTGAAAAATAAGAATGGAGAAAAAATATGAATAAGAAATTTGATGAAAAAGAAAAGTGAGTAAAGAAGAAAAAATCGGTAAATAAAAAGAATAATAAATTAAGAGATAGTTGAAAGAGAAGGTTCCAATAAAAAAAATGATTGGCTGTTACTTCAGAAAAACGAAAATATTATCTAAAAAAACTTCAAATTTAAGTAATAATCATATTAGTACTGTTAGTTATGTACTTATTTTTAAAAGATAGTATTTTCCGTATAAGTATCCTATTAGTATTTTTATTTAAGTACCGTTTCATGTAGAAGGCGACTAGTGACAGCATCAGACCACCAGCCAACACGCCCAAAGCCACACCTATCGCAACCACCAGCAGGATCCCTGTTGGTTGTGGTGGTGGTGGTAGTGGTGGTGGTGGTGGAAGTGATGGTGGTCTTGGTAGGGTGGTGAAGGATAAAACAATGGTTGTGAGGATGGTGGTGGAAGGGATGATGACAACTAGTATTATTATTATTAGTAGTATAAATATTAATAAGAACACTAATATTAAAAATACTAGTTATAAAAATACTATTAATAAAAATACTATTTATAAAAATACTAGTAATAAAAATACTATTAATAAAAATACTAGGAATGAAAACACTAGGGATGAAAATACTAGGGATAAAAATACTATTAATAAAAATACTAGTAATAAAAATACTAGGAATGAAAATACTATTAATAAAAATACTAGGAATGAAAACACTAGGGATGAAAATACTATTAATAAAAATACTAGGAATGAAAATACTATGGAAAAAAATACTACTAATAATATTAATAGTAATAATAAGAATATAATAATAATAATACTAATAATAAGAATATAATAATAATAATACTAATAATAAGAATACTAATAGTAAGAATTCTACTTATAATAATCATCATAATTACAATGATATTATCATAATCATAATGATAAAATAAAGTATACAAATCAGCCACAACAACAGCAATCGACAATGTAATGTTGCATCAAATCGATGATTTATTTGAATGGCATTCTCTGCATGTTATTGATGGCGTGGTCATTAGTTATTGTTGATGCTGGAGCTGTAGTTGTTTTGTGCTTGTCGTTGTGCTTGTCGTTGTTTTGTGCTTGTCGTTGTTGTGGTTGTCGCATTCACATTTATTTTTCACTTGACCGACCAATCCTGGAATGTGAGTCCTTTTTCCAACTTTTCTCAGAGCCTCAGCGTCTTCCCATAGGCTCTCAGGCTTAGAATGCAACCTCTTATCCTTGTTCGTCTCAGACCATCGGGGCATGTATTGGTCAGCCCGATAATCATCTTCGCAGCTCTCTTCTGTTCCCTTTCCAAAAGGTTAAACTTGGAAGCACTTATCCATGGCATCCAGCTGGCGGCAGCATACCAGAGTACTGACTCCACCGTGGCGTTGTAGACCTTCTTCAGCGTCGCAAATTCACATCCCCAGTCCTTACCAGTGAGTGATGTGATCACCTTTGTTCTTTCACGAATGGATGCTGCCACCAATAGGACGTGCTTACCAAAGTTGAGGCCATTGTCAAACACCACACCAAAAAACCTGCAGTGACTACTGAAACGCAGCTAATACTTCTACTATTACTACTACTACTACTGCTACTGCTACTACTGCTACAGCTACTACTAAAACTACTACTACTACTACTACTACTACTACTACTACTACTACTACTACTACTACTACTACTACTACTGCTACTACTACTACTACTACTACTACTACTACTACTACTACTACTACTACTGCTACTGCTACTGCTACTACTGCTACTGCTACTACTAAAACTACTACTACTACTACTACTACTACTACTACTACTACTACTACTACTACTACTACTACTACTACTACTACTACTACTACTACTACTACTACTACTACTACTACTACTACTACTACTACTACTGCTACTACTACTACTACTACTACTACTACTACTACTACTACTACTACTACTACTGCTACTGCTACTGCTACTACTGCTACTGCTACTACTAAAACTACTACTACTACTACTACTACTACTACTACTACTACTACTACTACTACTACTACTACTACTACTACTACTACTACTACTACTACTACTACTACTACTACTACTACTACTACTACTACTACTACTACTACTACTACTACTACTACTACTACTACTACTACTACTACTACTACTACTACTACTACTACTACTACTACTACTACTACTACTACTACTACTACCGTAGGGAAACGTCTCTTGATAGAAAATATTTTTTCCACCTTCGTAGTGCTTCTGTTGTGACAGCACTGAAAAGAAAAAACAACAATTTACTTTTTAAATTGATAAAAATAGAAAAAACTATAAAAATTATTTTTAAAAAAACACAAAAAAGTTACGTGAACTTGAAAAAACATTAAAAAATAATTATTGTAGTAATCTTTATCATCATCGTCATCATCATCCTCTTCATCATCATGATAATAATCATTAATATCATCATCATCATCACCACCACAATCATAATCATCATTATCATCATCACCACCACAATCATAATCATCATAATCATCATCACCTTCACTGGAACAGTTGTAGTTGGCACCGTGCCAAAGCCCTTTGATGCATTTCAGCTTCCATTCCTGATTGGTGGAATTGCAAGTGAAGACCGCCTCTCCTCCATTCACCCTCACGCGCCCCCTCAACGGGGTTTCCGGTGCCCTACATCCAGTAGCTGGTTGGGTGGGTGTGGCTGATTGGGTGGTTGAGAAGGAAGAGGGTGTAGCTAATTGGGTGTTTGAGGAAGGAAGAGGGTGTGGCTGATTAGATGGTTGAGGAAGGAAGAGGGTGTGGCTGATTGGATGGTTAAGGAAGGAAGAGGGTGTGGCTGATTGGATGGTTGAGGAAGGAAGAGGGTGGGGCTGATAGGGTGGTTAAAGGAAGAGGGTGTGATTGGCTGATTGATTGATTGAAGGGTGGAAGAAAGGGTTGATTAATTGAAGAGAAAAAGTAGAGAAGGAGGAAGAGGAGGAGTTAAAAATGATTGATGGTTCGAGTGGGATAAAGACTGCATGGGTTAGTTAGACAAGGGTTAGTGCGTGACGTGGTTTGATGTATTTCTTGGAGTGATGATGATTATGAGAATGATGGTGATGACAATGGTGATGATGATGGTGATGATGATGAGGATGAGAGTGAAAGTGAAGACGATGGGGATGATGATGATGCTAATGATAATGATGAAAAGAATGATGGTGAAAATCATAACGTTGATAATATCATGATGATAACGATAATGGTGATGATGATGATTTGAGGCTTTTCAAAGCAGTATTTGAAGTGTGCATTTGTCTGTAGCGAACGGCCCGAAAAAACACGAAAAGTTCCAAGAGAAAAAGACTGCTAAGCCACGCGTGCAAATAGCAATCAAATTCAAACTGGAAATTGCATCATCGTCATCATCATCATCATCATCATATGCATGTGCCATAAAAATCAAAAAGTGAATATTTTGGGGGAAAAATCGAATGAACTACTGAAAGTAAAGATCGTTTTTCTATTACATTTTTTTGTCTATCAATCGTTCATTTTGTTATTCGTTTGGATTTTATTTTTCAAAGTTTTTATAAATGTAAATATTGTTTTTTTAGAAATAAATTTCAACAACAAAAAATATTTTTTGTTTTTCATTATATATATCTGTGCGTGCGTACATTCTATTTTTTCTGTTGAATTTATCGGAATGCTGGCGTCGCGAGACACATGAGTCAAGTAGAATTCAATGGATTAATGTAGAATTCAGTACAACGAAGTACAATGAAGTAATGTAGGACTCCACATTGTAGAGTAAAGTACTCTATATTATATAGGACCCTACATTGTGGAGTAAAGTACAATGAAATAATGTAGGACTCTATATTGTGGAGTAAAGTACAATGAAGTAATGTAGGACTCTATATTGTGGAGTAAAATGAAGTAATTTAGAATGCAGCTCAATGAAGTAATGGAGAGTATTAAAGTACAATGAAGTAACGTAGAGTACAGTGCAATGGAATAATGTGGAATGCAGTACTGTGATGCAGAGAGTCTACATTGTCGAGTAGTACAGTAAAATGAATTAATGCAGAGAATAGTTCATTGAAGTAAAATATAAAGAACAAGAGGAATGAAAGTAGGAAAAAACAATAAATTCCCCACAGCATAATGAAGTGAATTAAACTACAATACAATAAAATAAGTTAAAGTACAGTACAATACAATAAATAATACTATAGTAAATTCCAAACAGTAAAACAAATTTAAAACATAAGTACGATACACTTTATAACTGTAAACTAAATTATCGTAAAGTAAAAATTTAGCGGCGTGAACGGTCTTTAAGTTTTTTGTCTTAAAATCTTTTAAAGCTACACCCCTGACTATAATGTCAGAGGGTTACTGGGTGGATAGGAAAGTATAGGAGGAAAGAAGACACGGTTAATATATATTAAGAATCATATTCTACAGTATTTTTTGTATTGGAAATGGATTAATAATCATAGAAATTATTGAATGGGAGTTTTATGAGAGGTTTGATTTTGAATGCGGTGTTCTTGCTTTAGTTATGAGAATGATGAGTTATTGTTAGTTGTATGATAAAGTTGGTTTAAGAGTCAGTGGAGAAGATAGAGGGGGAGACAATGCAGCGAGGGGGTGTAATGGAGGGTCTCGCACTGGAGATGCCTGTATGCTGTCTTATCGATCAGTGATCCAATGGCAAGATAAATGTAAACTTGAATTTATATATTTCAATAAACTTTGCACACATACATTTAAACTGAATCGTACATACATATGACAAAATAAAGAAAAACACACACAAACATGCAGACATACACACACGTACACGTACACACACACACATACACACACACACACAACACACACACACACACACACACACACACACATACACACACACACACACACACATACGTACACACCCACACACCCACACACACACACACACACACACACACACACACACACACACACACACACACACACACACACACACATACATACACACCCACACACACACACACACACACACACACACACATACGTACACACGCACACACACACACATACACACACACACACACACACACACACACACGCACTAGCACAATATCAATTTATGAATGATATAAAAATATGAAATAATCTGATAAAAGTGCATTCAGATGTGAAAAATAGATAAACAGACGGACATAGGCGTGATTTATTTAATTTTGTAGCGCACAACTCAGTGAGGGTTAAGTAGAGACACTTTGTCAAGCTCCTTCCATGAATCAACCTCTGTAATCCGGCAGATAATGGCGGGCTTATGGTGATTGATAATTATGATGAAAGCTTCAGGAATGCCGTGTTATGTCAGCGCCTTGATTAATGGAACTGTAAACAGCGGACGGATTGTAGAGGGCTAAGCGGGTGGAAGTGTGAAACGGAGGTAATCGAGGAAGAAGTGGAAAAAAGAAAAAAAGAAAATAATAATAATGGCAGAAAAAAATGTCAGAAAGAGTTGTGTGGGATGGAATAATATTGATGGATAAAATAGAAAAATGTTTTTAAATGTTTAACAATTTATGAAATAAAATAAATTTGAAAAAAGATTTCTCGCTTTGACTAATCTAGATTATAAGAGTTGAAGCCATTTTGAATGTGAGAATAGGCTTCATAGGAACTCAAGAAAGAAATTTAAATTGAAAATTATCATGTTTCAAAAGAATTAATTCAATTCAAAATTTTTAAAACCGAATTCAAATTTCTATTCATTAAAGTTTTTTTCAAACGATATTATTCACCCCTGCAAGTTACACGGTCGTTGGCACGCTGGCAAGGTTACTAAATGCATTGCTAGAGCTTTCTCTAGTATTTATATGTGTGCACTGGCGACCTCGATACGTCTTCATCGCATTCCAATGAAGGGTTTCGGAATATTGCTCGTTGCGGATTACAATTTAATTTGATTAAAGCCGACCGTCGCGCGCCGGCGAACTGATTCAATTAGAGACCCTCCATCTCAGCCAGGGTTCGAACCTTTTTTTCGATCAAGCATCTGTTCATCCATCTCTTGATTGTTTTATCAGATAATTCATTTATCTATTTAATTTTCGATTCATTCATTTTTCTAGCGTGATATTTCTTAGCTATTTTTCAATTAATTTATTTTTCTACCTTTTTTTCTATTTGTCTGTCAGTCTGTAAATTCATTCGTTCGCCATTTGTTAATCTATCTATTTATCTATCTGTCGATCTATTTGTCATCTATTTATCCTTTCATGTCTTTATCTATCTATCCATCCTTCCATCTATCTACCCATCCTTTTATTTATCTATCTATCCTTCTTTTTATCTATCCATTTTTTCTATCTATCTATTCATTCTTCCACCCTTCTACCCACCCATATATCTGTCTGCTCAATCTTTACTTCCATTCATTCAGAAGCACATGTTGCAAAATTGTCTCCGAAAATATTAAACCATGAATACAATATGATTGCATGCAATATAATATAACATTTTAACATATTATTATAAATCAATACAATGAAATATAATATTAATCAAAAACATACAATAAATTACTTCGAAATTAAATACAATAAAATACTTTGAAATAAAATACAATAAAATACTTTGAAATAAAATAAAATAAAATATTATACATTAAAATAGAGTCTACTATAATAGATTTCATCAAAATTTAATACAATCAAGTACGAAATGAATTATAATTCAAGTCACTACAGCTTACAACTCTCTTATGCCACTTTAATAGAAAGGTTAATTTTTATAAAACACCATCCATTAATTTCAGACTTAGCTCTAGCAATTAAAGATTAAAGAAATAAATTTTCAATCTTTTCTCCTCCCGAAAATATTTTAAAATCAAATTATATTGATGAAATTTTCAAATAATTACGAAAAATATTTAAATATTCTATAATTTTTGAAAGAATCATAAATCAATTAGAATTTCCAGCGTGTTTTGACGCTGTCTTGGCGGACTTGTTAGGTGCAGGAAACTCAATAACACAGGGCTCCCTGCTGTAAGAACCTTAAACAATTTTTTCAAAGTTAAAAAATTAAATTTAGCTTCTAAACAACTTTTTGAATTTTTTTAAAGTTTAAAATTGAACTCACAATTTTACAGATGGGAAATTATTTTATTCTATTTTGTATACAAAATATTTATCTTTTACATTCTTGTCATTATGTTTCTTATCCTTTTTAATTACAAAACAGAATTATTTCCAAAATAAAACAGCATCAAAACATATAAATACAATTTAATAACTTGTGAAACTTTCGATATTTTGATTTTCGGACATTCTCACAGGCTAATGAAAGCAGTAAAGACGGTCCTGGCATGAAACTTTCATGAGACATCTGATGTATTTACCTCCATGAGGATATAAACACTTACAAAAGAGTTGAGTGGCGAAAATTAAAAACTAACGACTGAAATATAGTCGAGAGAATTTTTTTCCCAAATGAAAAATTAAAGAGGAAAAACTTTAAAAAAAGCGATATTTTACATGTTTTAAAATAAATCACTGCGTTTTCACGATGAAAAAAAGAAAGTATGAAAGACAAGGCCAAAAAAATGTTTTGTGCCAAAAACGAAAAGTGGATCTACGAGTAGATACTAAGTGAAATGGAGATGTGCGGTGGATTATTGATGAGCACTCACCTTCAAATTTAAAGAGGTAGTTTAATTTGGCTTCGTGGTTGCTGAAGAAGATGGAAACATGGTTGTTGCCAGAGTGGAAGAGAAAGCTTTGGCGTGGCGTGTGAGCGCAAATGGAAACATTAATTCGATGTTGTTGTTGTTTGTTGCTGGGGTTGTTGAAGTAGTGATAGTAGTTGTTGTTGCTTTGGTCAATGTTGTTGTTGTTGTTGTAAATCATTTTATTATGATTTTGTTGTTGATGTTGAGTGGTTTTGTTGTTTCCATGGTACATGACGTCATCAGCAACTGATGCAACGATTGAGCATGCCTATAAATAATTAATAAAAGTCACAAAATTATGTTTTTTATCTCTTCATTTCTTTCCCACCAATCCATTTATTCATTCATTCATCCATCCATGCATCCATCCATGCATCCACCCATCCATCCATTCATACATCCATCATCCATCCATCCATCCATCCATGCATCCATAATTTGAAGCTTTTGAAAGTATTTTTCTTGAAAAACTCCAAAGAACGGCGCAAAATGTAGCTTCTTACTCGTTAAGCGACTAATTGAGGCAATCTGCCACTAACAAGTGCCGTAAAAACACACGAAAACCCTCTTTTCTTGTGATTTCTTAAACTTTTCGCTGATTATTAAGTCTCAATCATATCGCTCTAAAAATTAAATAAAACCACGAATATATAAAATATTAAATCTGAAACTACAACAATTACAACCACAAATTACCACAACAACAACAACAATCCCAACCACGACAACTAAACCGACTTTGGAAGACTCAGCTGGTGGATGAAAATTGGCTTTGTGAAGGTTAAAGTTCAACATTGTGATCTTGATCTTTTGTCCTACTTCCGCTTCAACTTCCAGCCAATTACAAGCTGGGGTATGTGGGTCAGTGGGAGGGGCTATGAAAGCCTCCATCCTATCAGGAGAGCCTATTCTGACCACGTGTTTTTGAGATGAGTTGCAATTGGCTGGTCTAAGAACTGGAAATTTTTTTAAATGTTTTATAATGTGTTAAATTATTTAAACAACTATTCATTAGTGCAATTATCCACTCATATATCAATATCCATTCAAATAGCCATTAATTCTTCTATCCTTACTTTTATACTTCAATTTTCTACAAATCTTTTCTTTTATATATCTCTTTTCTTTTTCCACTCTTTCTTTCACGTAATAACACAATTATCTAACCACCCATTCATCTAAATCATCCAACCATTCATCAGGCCATCCATTCATCAGGCCATCCATTCATCAGCCCATCCATTCATCAACCCTACCATTCACCCACCCATCTATTCATCAACCACCCACCCACCCACTCTTCAACCCATCCTTTCATCAACCCACACATTCATCCACCCAACCATTCATCCACCCACAAACCATGTACACAAGAATACATCGCTTCGAGGTAACTAGTGAAGTCTTTCGAACAGTTCCCAAGCCTGTGAAGCGTAGCATCTGCTACGTACACCTGGTTTTCATTAAGATTTCATATATAATTATTATTTATTTTTATTAAATAGATTTAATAAATAATTGATTAGATTTTTTATATTTTTATTTTTAAAGTATTTAAATCGACGCATAAACCAAAGCCAAATCTAAAAAATTTATTACTTTTAACTTTCACAATATCTAAATGTTCGAAACTACATTTAACCATCTCCAAACACACTCTTATACACAGAAAAGTCACCTGACAGTTCTTTTTGCCTGAACACTTGACATCAAAGTAGGCAATGACGTCAGCTCTGCAATCAGAAGGACTGCTAATGCATCTTCCCCCTTTCATCCTCCCGTACCAAGCGCTCTCCATCACCACCATCTCTTCTCCCACCATCCCTTCAACCATCATTTTCTCATCCACCCCCCTTTCACTAGCTATTCCTTTCCTCACAGTGCCTTCATCTACCATTCTTTTCCCCAACATTCCTTCATTTGTGATTTTTTTTTCAATTTTTTTTTCTTTCAAAACTTTTTCATCTCTCAATCCTTTTTTCGTTCTTTTTTCCATAAACTCCTTTCCACTCCTCCTTCCCGCTTCTTCTCTTTCTTCCACCGCCATTATGATTTTCCTTCCCGCATACATTCTTGAGCCTTTTGTATCTTTATTGTCTTCTAGATCGTTAGTCTTCAGCGTAAAGCCTCCATCTCCATCACCCCCACTAATTCCGCCATCACTCTTCATCTCGCTCTGCCCGCCTATCTTTGCTTTTCTACCGATTCTCGGCACTCTGATTTCATTATCGTACGTCCTTCTACTCATTTCTTTTATTTCGTTTATTTCTTCTCGAACCGATCCATCCATCACTCCGTTCATCACTCCATCTATCACTCCATCCATTCCTCCATCCATCACTCCATCCATTCCTCTATCCATTCCTCCATCCATTTCTCCATCCATCACTCTATCTATTAATCCACTAGTCATCCGATCTTCTCTTTTTTTGATTTCAACATTTCTCACGGGACATTCCGCTGTGAAAGACTCTGAAGGACAAATGTCTGTGGTGGTGTTCGTTAGTGATTGTTGTAGTTTTGTTGAGGGGTAGTAGGTGAGTATTGTTTCACAAAATATTGGAAAAAAGATCGAAATGGGCAGAAGGAATGTAAACAATTCATTCGCCTTGTTGATTTTTAGTAGAGGGAGCAAAAAGTGTTGAAAACTGTGCACTGACTTCTTGCCGCCAACTAATCTTACTCTACAAAATGTTGCTTTACCATTAGACCCTCTCTGTATCCGCCCTTGCACTTGGTGTAGTTTTAGCATCAAACGTATGTTGTGTGAGGTATATCGACTGAAAAAGAGAAGCTAATGTGACTGGGAAAACCGCAATTAATACGAAGTTTAAAGAAATCTTTCGACACTTCCATTCAAACATCGCGATCGTTTATCAAAAAATAAAAGTCAAAAAAGTCGTTGGGATTTGCATTAGTTAAGGACACTTAAAAGCATTTTCGGAGTAAAAGTTTCACGCTTGATGAATGCACCAAAGGTCGCTGGCGTACCGAAGCGCATATTTTTAAATTTGCGAACATTTCAAAGGCTCCACTGCTGCAGAGTTTTTCTTCATCATCTTTAGAGGCATAATGCTTTAAATGAGAATTTGTAAGAGTTGAAACGACTTGAAAATATGTATTTTAAAAAAATATTTTTAACAGTTTAATATTGTTTAGAATTATTTTGAAATTTCTAGAAGCTTAAATGTTACAAGAAAGAATCTAGAAGGTTGAATGGACACTTGGAAGTCATAAATCATGAAAAACAAGCAAAATAGAGCCAGAATTTCAAGGTATAGTATTCAAAGAAAAGTGATATATGCACATTGTACATATATCGCTTTTTTTCTTTTTGGAAAGAGCTCGCAGTGCTTGTTTTTTGGAAAAAACATGGGTTTCCTTCTAGTTTATATTTTAATTTTCATATTAAAAAAACTAAAAACATCATCAAACCTAAATTAGAATTTAATTAAAATTCAAATATTTTATTAAACTTTTTCTCGTGCCTACAGCTCAGCCTTTTGGTCTCGATCAGCTGCAATAAAAAAGCTTTGCTAAGACTGCCTAAGACTTGCCTCCATCTACGACTTAAATTTACTCTCAACCATTTCAAAATGCCTAATTACCTTTTTTCCGTTCCTAAAGTTACCATTGTCTTAATTGTTTTTTTCATCGTATTTTTTTAATTTGTTTTTTCCAAAAAAATTTTCCAACTTTTTATATTATTTCTTTAAAATCGCCACTTGACCTTAACTCACTCAAACTGCAACTTAAAGCATTTTCAATGCTTATGATAAACTAAAATTTTGTATTGTGTCCACATTCGGGTATTTACACGCAAAATACCAGCGAAATACCAGCGGAATACCAGTGGAATACCAGCGGAATACCAGTGGAATACCGAGAGTGCACGCTGATAACATTCGATTTGATCTTATCCAAAATGCAAGGATTAATCGTGCTCGTATTGGATATTTATTTCTGTGCATTCCGCGACATTGTGTCTGAGTATTTGCGTGAATAATTTTATAAATTTTATTTTTACTCTTCTAAAAGGTTTATTTTCGACATTTTTTTTCGGTATTTTAAAAGTAATTTCTCTATGATTGTCTTTACAATGTAATCTACCCTATCGTTTACGCAAGAGTTGGTCATTGAGATTTGAAGCAGCGCAGAGTGCTAGAAAAAATGTTTTGAATAAAGCCCAGACTTTCAGAACGCAAAAAGCATGAGTTTTTAGTTTCAAATTTTAAATAAAAGTCTCAATTATATTTGAAAGGAATGGGCAAAACACATGTAATAAAGCAAAATCATAAACTCAAATAGATTTCTAGCACTGGATAAACCCACACAAATATATAGATACAGACGCAGACACACACAGCGGACAAACAAGCAGGACTATACAGTCATGTGAACAGTTGAATAATGCTCAAATGTGATTGCTAAAGTCGTTACTTGCTCTAATGACTTCTGACATTGTTTGCCTTCCTGGGTGTGTGTGTGTATGTTTGTGTGTGTGTGTGTGTGTGTGTGTGTGTGTGTGTGTGTGTGTGTGTGTGTGTGTGTGTGTGTGTGTGTGTGTGTGTGTGTGTGTGTGTGTGTGTGTGTGTGTGTGTGTGTGTGTGTGTGTGTGTGTGTGTGTGTGTGTGTGTGTGTGTGTGTGTGTGTGTGTGTGTGTGTGTGTGTGTGTGTGTGTGTGTGTGTGTGTGTGTGTGTGTGTGTGTGTGTGTGTTTGTAGGAGAGGGGGGTGGGAAGGGGGAAAGTGTGTTTTTTTGTGTGTTAAACTCTGTGATAATTTTTTTTTTGTGTGTGTGTCGATCTTTTGGAAGGGGTTATACTTCCTCGCTCATTGAATAAACTCTTTTTCAAACTGGGTTTTCAATGTGTTTGTGTGTATATGTGTGTGAGTCTATGTATGTAGGAGATAATGTGTAGGCGGAAGTATGTATGTGTAGATAGACGTGTCTGTGCTCGTGTGTGTATTTTTCGTGTGAGCAAATTAACTTTACTTGTCCATATTAGAGTAAATCTCGCATCTAATTATGTTTTCTGCAGCCCATTATGCCAACCACTGCTTGCATCATCATCATCATCATCAACACCATCTTCGAATATTATTTCTCTATCGTAATTATTTCAATCTTCCATTTCCAATTTTTCAATTATTAATGCTGTAATCTGTATTTTTTTCCCATTACCTTCCCTCTCTCCATCATCATGATCACTTTTTCATTATTATTATTATTCTTATCATCATCATCATCGTCGTCATTATCATCATCATCATCAGCATCATCATCATCATCATCATCATCATCAGCACCATCATCATCAGCATCATCATCGTCAGCATCATCATCATCATCACCCTTATCTTCATCTTTATCATCCTCATTATCACCATCATCATCATCATCATCCTCATCAACCCCTCTTCCGTATTATTACCTCAGTTGATATTTAATCGTGCTCAGAGCAACTGGCTTCATCATTCAAGCATAGTCTGTTTTCTCATGTGTGTTTGTGTGTTTATGTGTGAGCGTTTGTGTGTTTATATGAGGTTGTTTGTGTATGTTTTTTTTAATGTACATGATTTTGTTTGGGTATGTTTTTTTGGGTTTGTATGTGTGTTTATGGTATGTATCTTTGTTGGCATATGTGTTCTTTTTGCTTCGAAAAATATATACATGTATGTTTGTTTATGTGTGTGTGCTCACAATCCTATAACCTTGTTTTTGTATGCTCCGTTATGTGTTTTTATTCGTGTTTGTATGTGTGTTAGTGTGTTAGGAATATCATGAGGGAAATAATAAAATAGAGTTGTGGAAATGAAAATTTATTGAGCAAACAAATGAAAAAACGCCTGGGGTTGCCAAGGGGATCGACTGGTTGCTAGGGAGGGTGTGCGGTTGCTATGGTTCCTATGTGTTGTTGAAAAAGGCGTTAATAGATGAAGGTGGGATTAAAAATATTAATCAGTTTTTGAATTTTTTCTAAACAAAATGAAACACTTTTTTTGCTTTTTCTTTTAAAACTTTGAATTCTTTATAATTAAATACGAGCAAAAAAGAAGTTATATTTTTAAATTCTTGTCCGGATTCACTTTTAACTTTATTCTAATGACGTCAGCATGAGGTGGTTAGAAATGATTAAAAGATTGTGTTAGTGTGTGTGTGTGTGTGTGCTTGTGTGTGTGTTTGTGTTTATGTCTGTTAATGTTTTTGTGTGTCTGCATAAGAAAGAAAAATAAGAAAAATAAGAAAGAAGGAAGGAAAAAAAAAAAAAGAAAAAAAAGAAGGTTTATATAGCTGTGTTCATGATGGAGAAGGGTGTTGAAGTATTTGGAATATAAAGATTTTATGAATATAGATTCTGTAATGTAAAGAAATAAAGACTTAAAGACAAGGTATTGAGAGATGGGTTGATAGAGGTGTGGGAGGCTCATGGAGCTGAGTAGAAGAATCAAATGGGAAAAAACTAATTTTTATTAAAAATTAAAATTGGAAAAACAATAAAAATCATGAGATCAAAAAATAGTGGTGAATGGATGAAGGGTGTGATGGGTTGTAGATTAAAGGATGAAGGGGTGGAAAGGGTGATGGAATAAGAGAGTGCTAAATCGTTGCGAAGGATAATTCGGTAAGAACAGTAAATATCCTTCAAAGTAAAAACAGGGCATAGCATCAGATAAGTCTGAATTATTGCCTAATAAAGTTTAATCTTCAAAACGAAAATAAACAGAGAGTATAATCCGGTGGAAAATAAACGTCAGTGGTATTGAAGATAAACGCGTAAATTTTATAATAAATTCTTTAAATGATTTTAGAACATTGAAGTATAAAATAGAATGGAATAAAGAATTCTTTATTTAAAATGCCGGCACTGTAAATTAGGGCAGTTAAGGAGAAAATTAACTTACACGCCATTAAATATATTTTAATCGAAAAAGAAAACAAATATATATATTTATTGTTATTTAAAGCGCCTTTATTTATTTTTTTTGAGAATATTTTTATTGAATAATTCATAGGAAAGGCAGAAATAACCGTATATCATTTTAAAAATAATCTTATAACATTATTCATGAAAACAATAGAATCTTTAAAATAAATACTTTGAAACGGAACTTGAAAAAATACAAGTTTTAATACTTTAAAATATTAAAATTCAAAATATTTAACATTTTAAAGAAACTTAAAAACAAAAAAACCATACAAAATGGAAAAACTTTCATTAGAAAAAAACTTTTCCCAAAACCCCGAACGACTGCCATTGAATAAATAAAGAGGCAGCGACGCTTCCGCGTATCTACCTTTTACATTCGGTTGCCCTGGCAATGAGCGTCACGTGATCATTGTTGCTATTTATGACCTTCCGGCATGACTCTGGCGGTACTGCTAATCGCCACAAATTGAGCGTTCCGAGTGCCTTTATTTAGAGCTTCAGTTTGTGACCCTATGCTTTTCAGTTTGTCTTATTTTTTGAAGAACTTAAACTTTTTTTTCTTACTTATTTGTTTAAGTTTTTTTACTATTAGAAGTTTTCTTTAAATCTAATATTTTCACTAATTGAGTTAACTCTTTTTCCAATATATTTTTTTGCTTTTAAACTTTTTTCTTTTAAAAGCATTTTTAAGAAAATTTTTTGTTAAACTTTTAAGAAATCTTTAGAATACTTTTAAAATTCAAAAGTTTTGCCGAAATAGTCTCTGAATATTTTCTGTTTTTAATATATTTCTCTTGAAACTTTTCTGCTCTTTATTTTTCCTGAAACTTAAAGACAAAAAAACTCTCATTTTTGAAAAATAGTATATACTGCATAATATAATACAATATAATATAATACAATATAATATACAATGTATATTCTGTATTTCCAATAATAATAATAATAATAGGTTCGAACTTAAATTGAATATTTTTTATATTTCACGTTTAATATTTTTATTTAAGTGAAATAAACATTAAAATGTTTCTTTCGAATATTTAAATATTTCACTCGTCATGCAACACCATGAAAGTTTCGTCTTATCTTTTCTTAGTTTTCATGTAAGAAAAAATATATAATAAAAAATAAAATAATTTGAATTAATTCAGAAAACTTCACGTTAACTAGGAAATATAATTTAAATAATTTCTTATATGTTTATTCATTTATCTACAAATGCAGTATTGCAGCCTACAACTTCATGAATCTTCTTTTACTTTTTCAACTGTCGATAGCAGCTGCTAAACTTAGACTGAGAACGTTGAAAAAACCCATTGATTTTTGGGTTGACCATGGGCGGCAACCTTGGGGGGTTCCGTAGTCCAGACCCCCACTTTTTTGGTAGTGATTGGCCACCTTAATGGTAGTGACTCCAGAATTCCCATAGGATCGCCGCCCATTCTACGTAGAACCAGTGTTATTTTCGTAACGAAAACGAAAACGAAAACGACAATTCTGAATAATCGTTCCACGAAAACGAAAATAAAAACTAAATTTATTTTAAAAACGAAAACGAAAATAAAAACTATAATTATTTCCAAAACGAAACGGAAATAAAAACTATAATTATTTTCAAAACGAAAATTATAAAATTTCAAAGTATGCCATAATATGGAAATGTATAATTTATATAAAAATATATCTCTATGTTATAAACATTATCTTTGAGCTTTATGAAAGTAGCGCCATTTATAAAACGTTATTTTATTACCGCTTCGCTTTGTCATTTAACTTATCACTTATTTTAATCGTAAATTTGTTATTATACTTCAAATTTTACGTACTCAATTTTTATGATATTTCAATTGACTGTTAATTTTTAAAACTCATTTGTTGTTAATCTACAGTTCTATTTTACTGTTTCATTTTATGATCAATTATTTTTGTTACATATAAAAAAAAGCGTTCAAAGTTGTAAATTAATATATTTTTACAACTAAAATGAAAATAAAAACTTTAATTATTTTCAAAACGAAAACGAAAATAAAAACTTTAATTATTTTCAAAACGAAAACGAAAATAAAAACTTTAATTATTTTCAAAACGAAAACAAAAATAAAAACTATAATTAATTCCAAAACGAAACTGAAATAAAAACTATCATTATTTTATGAAACGAAAATAACACTGCGTAGAACCCCTCAAAACAAATTTTTCTCTTCAGATTTACGCTTAAACTGTTAATTTGTTTTAATCATCTTTTATAAAATGACGGCATCATCAAATAAAACGCCAAATAAATCAAAACAGGGGTTACTTGCATTCCACGACCCTCCGATAGGCGTAATCACCGTCGTCATCATCATCATCAATCACTCGATGTCAAATCTTTGATGAGGATGATGATGATGATGAGGAAGAGGATGATGATGAGAAGTAAAATGATTATGAAAAGGGGGAGGATGATGATGATGATAATTGAAATGATGATGCTCACAACGATAAAAATCATAATCATAATCCGGATGACTATGAAGATTATTCCGATGATACGTGAATAGCTAATATTAAAGCTGTCTTCATCTGATGCAGAGGCCTCAATAAAATGAAAAGAACGACGGCATTATAGTGAATGGTTTGGTTTAAGAATTATGGCTGAATGGGCTGTAAGGGTGCTTGTGCTGTAAAGATGGTGGTGCTGTTAGAAGGAGAGTGCCTAGATAAATCGGGATGCTAGTTGAGTTGGTCAAGATTATGGGTATTTAAAAAAGATTACCTAAAAATGAAGATAGTGTGGATAAAGAATCTAAAATAGTTAAGAATGGTGGAGTAAGGTTGATCGGAAGAGTGGGGTGATGGTGTTTTGGTGGATGGTGAAAAAAAGACTTTGGAAATAATTTTCAGATTGGATGTGTGGTTCACAGTGTTTTGTATCTCATACGTTTGTTTTCATTTGAGTGTATGTTGAGTAAACCAAACATTTTCGAACATTAAAGTATAAAAAAACGAAAAATATACAAAAAAATGAACACGCACGCACACACACACCAAATACACTCACACACATCCTCCTATCTCCATTTATACAAATAACTGCGCGTCTGGCCGGAAAGAGCTGGCTCCACAGTCAATAATTGCCCCGTGACGTCACATCCTGTTTGTTTTACACGCACATCTCTATTTCCTGTCTGTTTAACACGCACATCACTGTTTCCGGTCAAATTTTACTTTTTTGTTTTTTTTCATCATCGTGTATTATGGCTTTTGATGTAGCTGATTGGAGAAAATTTTATTTTGTCAAGTTTTGTCAACAATTATTTTAAAGAGTCGGAAAAAAGTGTTAGGTTTCAAAAAAACGATTTTACTTTTGCAGATCATTTTGCTTTTCAAGTTAATTTATCTTTATAAAAACTTTAACGAGCTTTCATAGGATAGGTTTTAAAGGGAGTCAGCATTAATACAATGAGAATAATTCTTAAAGTAAAACTTCCAAACTGTTTAGAATTTAATTAGATAACTAATCATGGTAAAAAAGTAAAAAATGGAAAAATAATAAATAATAAAATTTAAAATGATAAAATTAGTCTGAACTGGTAAAACCCCATCCTTATTGATTTTTCTAAAGCTTTCTTTAGATTCATGACCAATACACAACAAAACAACCGAAGAACACTAAGAATGATTTTTATTCACTTAAAAACAAGATTTTTTCGTTTAAAAAAAGTCTCAAAAGACAAAGTAACTACTTCTCTAGATCTTAAAGACTCGATTGTGTAACACACTGTTCCACAGGGACAGCCTGCCACGCACAATCTGAATGCAATGTAAAGTTTGAAGCTGTGAAGAACAACGTTCGTGAAAATATATGCTCTTGTTTTACCAACGTTTTTTGATTATTTTTCGAACTGCTTTGGGTCATTTATGACTCGAGAAAAACCTTGCTTACGTTAGAATTAATTTTTTTAAAGAAACTAACCAAGAAAAATATCGAAAACAACGGTTTTGATAATTTCAGACGACGAAAAATATTAATTACTTTGAAAAAAATACGTTTTGAAATTAGTATTATTCTTAATTTCATTAGACTTTTCTAAAAGCTTTTAACACGACACATTTAAACACCGTATTCTTGTGAGACTCTCCTGATAATTAAGCTGTTTCTAGCTTACATTCTTTAGGAATGCCTGATAGAAGGGTACACCAACACCAACACACACACACAAACACACACACACACAAACCCATCCACCCACCCACACACACACAAACATAAAAACCCCCCCACACACACACACAAGCCCATCCACCCACGAACAAACACACAAATGCAAAAACCCACACAAATACACACACACACACACACACACACACACACACACACACACACACACACACACACACACACACACACTCACACACACACACACACACACACACACACACACACACTTCTCCAATTGCAACCGCTCTTCCACTCGCAGCTTCCGATCCATGCAATGGTGGCTATCACGTCCATAAAACAGACAGTAGCCTGCTGCCATAATTACCTCCTCAAATAAGCATCACACAGGAATTCGCCATTAAATTGAAATTTACTCACCTAATCCCGCTCATTCGCTCAATTCTTATTATTACTTTTTCTTTAATTTCTCTTCTTTTATCCTTTTCTTATTTTTTTGTCTGTCTTCTTTGTCTTTGTCTTCTTCGTTGTCTCTTTTATTGTCATCTCGTGTTATTTTCGTCACTTGATTCTCTTCCTTCGGTTGCTTTTAATCCTCGACCTCCCTCTGTTATAACCCTGCTATGTACTAACCCTAAGACTACGAAGCTTAGTCCGACCAAACACACACACACACCAACACACACACACACACACACACACACACACACACACACACACACACACACACACACACACACACACACACACACACACACACACACACACACACACACACACACACACACACACACACACACACACACACACACACAAACACACACACACACACACACACACACACACACACACGCACAGAAGAACACATTGTTAATTGAGGACACTGATGCCAGATGAGACTGTTTGGGACACTCAATACAAATGGGCGCTAGACAAATAAGCCTTTACTTTTTGTTTACTTTCTTTTTTTTAATTCTTTTTTTTCTCTGGATAATTTATTCATGTATTAACCTTTTATTTACCAAATAATGAACCGTTTCATTTGTTCACTTCCGTTCATTTCATTCTTTTGTCTGGAATCTACACATTTATCCAGCAATTCATTGATCAACTATTCATTTCACTAGGTTAATTATTCATTTTTCCACCATTCTTTCATCCCTCTTTCATCCTTCATCCACCCTTCTTCGATCCTTCCATCATTATTCATCCACCATTCCTTCTTTCATCCACTATCATTCAGTCACCACTTCTGCCGATCACAACCAAGATAGACACATGCAAGCATCCATAGCCACTTTTGCCGCCTATATAAACTACACATCTCTGCAGCTATTCTTGAAAAACTTAATGCTTTCTAGTCAAATAAAACATCGAAACGTATTATCAAAGCCTTATAAATACATTTATCTTTTTTATACGTTTTTCTTTTTCATTTAATTAAAATTAAAAACCAACATTATGCGTCGTAAATGCTTCAGTCTAAATCATGCAAAGGTCGTTCTCGCTGCTATTGTGAACTATGAGGTTTCTGGTCGTCTCTACGCGCTCACTAGATACGACCAAACCTCTGTTCTTTATGGCCGCATGAAGTGAGATAAAAGCGTGGACAAGCCATGGCATTGCGTGAGAAAAGATTCGTTTGGGAGTTTTCTTTCTTAAACTAAAGAAAACTTTACGTGCTTAGATTTCAAAAAAGTTGAATTTTATAAATTAGAGCGGAATTGAAAAATAAAAGCGTTTTTTTCTGAATTCAAAAAGCTTTAAAAATACGGAGAGTGCGTCAAAATGCGCGAATGTTATTTTTCTGCGTTCCCTAACGTTTTTATTTCATTTTTATACAAAATTGCCTTCAGGGCGGGAAAGTCTCAGTCCTTCTAAGTAGAAAATCGCCAAAAATATCTGTGTTTTTCTGTGTGTTTGTCTCTGTGTGTATTTGTGTGTACGAGTTTTTTTGTCTCTTTTAATGTCTGCTTTTGTAAGTGTTTGTCTGCTTTTGTTAGTGTCTTTAAGTGTGTGTGTGAGTCTTTTTGTATTCGCTTTTATCTGTCTATGTTTTCTATTTGTTGTCTGTTTTGTTTCTCTGTGTCTATTTGTATTGACCCCTCAGTTGTCCTGGTGTTTATCTTTCCGCAATCGGGTGTGAAAACTTTTAGCATCAATATAAAGTCCTAAGATGCATCTGAAAATAAAAAAAGAACGTCGCTCTACTTCTTAAAAATATTTTAAATAAAAACCAAGTAAGTATATGTACTTTTCATTCTTTCCATTTTTATTTCGGTTTTTTTTTAGCTCGAAACAGGACGTAAAGAGCCATTTTGAAATTCATTTGCATTTTTGGAAGCGTCCATTTCGGAATAGTGACACTGCAAATCACTCCTTTATCGAGGCCACTTCTTCGAAAGTATTTAAGAGTTTTTATGGCCGCTTCCTTCAAGTAGTGGAGATGGGTTATTTCTTTTTGTTTTTTATTTGGAACATGAAATTTTTTATCTGCGAACTTAATCAACAGAGAACTGAGCCAATAGAAAAAGTAGTTTGATAATTAAACGGATTTTTGAGTCTTTTCGGTGAAAAAATAATGAAAATTCTATATACATTCTGCATGAATGTAGTTTTGAGGCTCCAAAGAAGAGGATTTTCGTGGAGAAAATAGGTATAAAAAAGATTTAGGATGCAATCAGCGAAGAAAAAGATTCTAAAAAACTCTCAAATGTTGAATTAAACTAAAACTAAAGGAAAAATGACTAATATAATCATATTAATTTCTGCATAAACAATTAAATTCATGAATATTTCATAGGAATAATCTTTAATAATATGATAATAAAATTAAACTTCCTGAGGCTTTTGATTAGGCAAATCTTTCTACATTGAGTGTTGATTGAGTTGAAGGAGGAACAAAAGTTGAGTTCAAATCAAAAGTAGATTTTCAACTTTAAGTTTAAACACATCTTTCATCATAAGCTTCTCATCTCAGTGATTTTTCTGAATATTCAAACTTATTCTTCTTCATCACTCATCCTTTCTTACCTTCTTTTATTTTCCTTTCAGTCTGATTTTACATTTTTTACCCATCCACACTCTATCCCTAAATTGTTATAATCCTTCTTCGTCCGATCTTTTTTCACTCACTTTTTCTTTTGCACCCATCCATCCATTCATCATCCATCCATCCCTCCATCCATGCACCCACGCATCCATGCATCCATCCATCCATGCATCCACGCATCTATCCATTCATGCATCCATCCATTCATGCATCCATCCATACATCCATCCATCCATCCATCCATCCATCCACGCATCCATCCATCCATGCATCCACGCATCCATCCATTCATGCATCCATCCATTCATGCATCCATCCATACATCCATCCATCCATTCATCCATCCATATTGCCTGCAAAGACTTCAGCATCAAAGACTTCCTCTGCAGTCTTCAAAAGCGCCTGCCAAAGCGCATCACGTCATTATCACCCCTGCCACAAGCTCTTTCCTTCCTCTAAACATTCTTCTTTTTCTTCTACAACATTCTCAAAAAATTCTATTTTTTCTAGAACATTCTCACAAAGTTCTATTTCTTCTAGAACATTCTCACAAAGTTCTATTTCTTCAAGAACAGTCTCAAAAAAGTCTATTCTTTCACACAAACGTATAGTTTTAAATTCAATTTTAAATATTTTTGAATAATTATTTTTCATACAGTTTATTTTATTTTTCAGATCAATCAGCCCACTCATCACACCCATGGCAATTGCACCCACCTAGGAGAGTGTTGGGAGGGGATGGAGGGGTGGTGAGGGTGGTGAGGGAAGTCCGGGTGAAGAAGAAGAGAATTAAGAAGTGAATCATAATCTTTGCTGAGATGCTGGTGGTGAAGCTGATGGTGTAGTTATGGAAGTTATAAATTTTAATTATTAAATTCTTTATTAAGTTTTATTCATGCCACAGAAAATTGTTGTTGTTGATGACGATGTTGTTGATGTTGTTGATGTGGTTGTTCGATTTTTGTTGTCGATGCTATTGATGTTGATGATGTTTTTTCAGCAGCCGTCACATATGTACTCTTCAAAAGTTAATAATCCGATGTCTCAAGCAATGAAACGACATTGCCATCATCAGGAAACTCAAAAAAAGTGTTTTTTGTCACATTTTTTGGTGACTTTATTAAGGAGTGAGTGTTGTACGAGATTAATGTGATTCGAAAGGCGTGAATTCTCTATAATGTAGGCGCTGCGATTAAGGTAGGGGTGATAACAGTTTTAGTGTTTGTGATAGTAGCGACAAAACCACAAGAGAGTATTTTTAGTATTAGTAGCAGTAGTAGGAGTAGTAGTAGTAGTAGTAATATTAGTAGTAGTAGTAGAAGGAGTAGTAGTAGTGGTATAATTAATAGTAATAGTAGTAGCAGTAGTAGTAGTAGTAGTAGCAGTAGTAGTAGTAGTAGTAGTAGTAGTAGCAGTAGTAGTAGTAGTAGCAGTAGTAGTAGCAGTAGTAGTAGTAGTAGTAGTAGTAGTAGTAGTAGTAGTAGTAGTAGTAGTAGTAGTAGTAGTAGTAGTAGTAGTAGTAGTAGTAGTAGTAGTAGTAGTAGTAGTAGTAGTAGTAGTAGTAGTAGTAGTAGTAGTAGTAGTAGTAGTAGTAGTAGTAGTAGTAGTAGTAGTAGTAGTTTTAATAGTTGTACTCACTGCAGCAGTCGAAGCATCGACTCAAGTCTCAACAACGACACCAGATAAAGTCTTTAAAGCAGACGACTCTCACTTTTCTCAATCTCTCTCTCCTGCTTCTCTCTTCTGTTTTTTACTTAATTTTTTATAATTTATTTGAGTGTTATCAAGATTAAATGTGAGTATTTCAAATTTATTGATATATTACACCAAAAGGAGTTTGCAAAATAGTTTTTTTTTCATTGAAAAACTTCGAGAAAGTCAAAATCATTTTTTTTATAAAAGATTTTAAACATATATTTATTAACTATGCAAATAAAAAAGGAATTAACAAAACTTAGAAAAAGTTTGTTAACATTTTTTTATTAACTATACAATAAAAATTAGATAAAAAAACTCAGAAGAATTTTTAGAATAGTTTCCATAAAATAACTTCCAATTAGAAAAATATATTCTAAGAAAGGCTGTCTATTTCTTATTATTACCAATAATAGGCAACCATTAGTTTTCTTTAAAAATATTATTTTGCATGCAGGAACAAAACGCGATAAGATTTTTATATTTTTTTCGTTTCAAATCTTTTCAATATTATTTTGTATTGCTCTCTTTCCTTCGGTCCTTCTTCAACTTTTTTTTCTTTTTGCATAATTTTCCGACTGAGTGAGTTTCCAGAAAATTGAATTATTTCTCGATATGAAAGTTTTTTAAATTTTTGAAATAGCCAAAAGACATTTTTTTAAATGGAAGAAAAGAAATTAAATATAAACTTTTTTTAAAATATTTATTTAAGATTAATTTAATTTTCAAACGGTCATTAAAATAAACATTTGAAATTAAGCGCTTGAAAATGGTAGACGGAAGTTTAAATCGGGTCATTTGTTTGTCTGGCCACTTAATGGCCTTCATCAATTGCATTCCAAAATTAATTCATTCCAGCTCTTTTGTCCCGCCAACGCAAATGACAACTCTGAAAACACGTTTCAGCTATAACACTAACAACAATATTAACAACACTATCAACAACACTAACAACAATATCAACAACACTATCAACAACACTAACAACAAAAAAGCAGCAGCACAAGCAACAACTCATACAAACAAAATGAAAACATAGCTTAAAAAACTCATAAATATCATTAAACACACAAAATACACTCCCTAAACCCCATCTTTAAAAACTCACGCACCAACACTTCAAAATCTGTCACCTTCACCTCATAAACCCCACCCTACCCGCATCCAACCAACGCTTTTTCACACCAAATCTACTAAGTCACCTACCAAGTATCAAACATGCAAAAAAGAAGCACACACACTCCTTAACCCTGACACCTCTTTTTCCCATCCATCTCAAACATCTCCTAATTCTCTTCAACACGCGAATTTTTTTTCTCCAAAAACTTGTTTTTAAACCATTTGTTTCTCTTTTCGCCACTCTTTTCGGCTACTTTTACAACTAATTTTTTCGGTAAAAGATCCTAATCAAATCTTATGGTTTTACTTATTAATCTTCTTTTTTTAAAGCTTTTTTTTATTTCTACTTCAAAAGTTTTATCGCCAAAAAACAGGAAAAAAAGCGGGAAAAACACGCCATGATTTAGAAGAGACTCCGTCGTGTTCAATGTACTTACCCACTTCCTTTCACCTGTTGTTCCTTCTGGGACATGAGCCACTAACCAGCTCCCAGCAGACCTGATTGGTCCCGGACGAGTCCTCCCAGCTGCTTCCACCTCCCTCCATCTGCCAGCATCAGCCTCCTCACCCCTGTGCCAGATGTGCTTAAGCGACCTCTCTTGCTTTTCCCTTGATGCTTTTAGACGAGAGCTTGTCTCGTTGTACTTTCCCGATACGGGTTCAGACATCATTATCATCGTTATCATCATTATCCTCATCATCGTCATCATCATCATCAACATCATCATCATCATCATCATCATCATCATCATCCTCATCATCATCATCATCATCAACATCATCATCATCATCATCATCCTCATCATCGTCATCATCATCATCGTTATCATCATCATCGTCATCGTCATCGTCATCATCATCATCAAGCTGAATATGCCAGCGCCAAACGGGAAACTCAAAGTGTGACGTAATGGAGCTTGGTGTATGGGCTAACGTGTCAACTTTCTCTGTGATGGAGTGGCCGTTGCTAGGATACGTGAGGGTGATTCAGTGATGTGCTGATGCATGTAAAACATAATTTAAAACATTGAAAAAACTAATATGAATCTTTAAAACTGTTTATAAAAGATATTTTGTGTATCAAAAAATAAAAAAACTGAGCTAATATAAATTTATATTCCTACTTTTGTGACATTTTACACTTCGGTGCGACTTCATCCTTATTGCTCTTTTGGAAAAAGTTAAACTCTAGCGAATGAAAGCTAATGTTTTTTTCTTTATTTTTTCTAAATATTTTTTTGAAACTAGTAATGAATCATTTTAAATTTTTATTTCCATAAGAATCATGAACGCAAGTAATAAAAATTTTAAGAATAAAAACGACAAAATTTTCAACTTTAATGAAATTCAAATTAAAAACTCAATTAATACCTTGAATAAGTTTTTAAAATATCAGTAAATAAAAATGAAGATAAAGGTAAAACCAATAAATAAAATGGTATTAAAAAATAAATGTAAAAAAACCCTTTCAACAATGAAGCTCCATCAAAATCCGCGCTGAAATCGAAAAATTGTTTTTTAAAAATTAAACAAAAAATTATTAAAAAATAATAATGAAACATTTATTTTGAAGTAGTAGCAAAAGGATTAATGAAAATAGTGAATTATTCGAATTGTTTGATATTCAAAAAATTAGTTTAAAATTTTAACAAATCAGTAATCACTCTAAAGCAGTCACGTTGAATATTTTAAAAGTGAAATAAAAAGAATGAAGTACCATGTGTTTGAAAGGAATAAATATTGAAAAGATGATTGATTGATATAGCGTATAATCAAAACTTAAGTTTCATGATTTCTTGGAGAGGCAAGAGAAGGGAAAGTAGGTTTCATAATCAAATTCATTCTTCTCTTCATTTATTTGTCGTATACATCATCATCATCAACATCACCACCAAAAATCACCCTCATCATCACCACTATAGTCATCATGATCATCAACATCATCATCAACATCATCATCAACATCATCATCATCATCACCACCACCACCACCATCATCATCATTGCCTCGAGTGCTTTCAAAATACAAGCGTTATCTTTCCACTAATCATTCCTTCGTTCTCTCAATCAATCATTCACTCCTCCATCGATCATAAAAAAGATAATAGCTTTTGATTCGACGCCATCATCACCATCCTCCTCTCCATCATCATCCTCTCCATCATCATCATCATCATCATCACTACCATCATTACCCCTACCATCATCATCATCATCCATACCATCATCATCATCATCACTACCACCATTATCACCCCTACCATCATCATCATCGCTACCACCATCATCATTTTTATCATCACCATCATCACTACCATCATCATCATGAACATCATCACCCTCATTACGACGCTTACTTTTTCAATCACCTTTATCTTAAACGCTATCATCGTTATCATCACCCTTCCTATTACCTTCATCATCATCATGCTCATCATCATCATCATCCTCCTCTTCATAGTCATTATCACAATCATCATCATCATCATCATCATCATCACTCACCCATAAGGTAGTATAAAAAAGAATTAAGAAAAAAAAACTGAAAACGATAACAACAAATGTAAGGCACTACAAAGGCTTGAAGCTCTAATACAAAAGAAACAAATAAGATTTAAAAGTGAAGTTTTTAATATGAAAATTCATTTTTAATCGTTTTGCAAAATTAATGTTGTAATTTTGTATTCATTTCTAGGTTTAAAGGCGATGGCTACATTAAAACCTGCATGCATGGATCGTTTGAACGTTTGCCATTTCGAAAATAATACGTAAGAAAAAGAATTTAAATAGAAAAAATTTGATAATTTAAAATACTCAAGAGTCAACGTTAAAAATGAATGCAAAAGTTGCAAGTTTAAATACCCTGTATTATACAACAATACCCTGTGACAGAAAGAAATTGCGTAAAACTAGCATTTTAAATATTTTCTCTATATAATCATCTAATGTTTGTATAACTTTTCAAAGATTTTTATATTTATACGTATCATTCACTGTTTATAAATGAAATTATATATGGTTTTGTATGAATACAAAGTTGTATGTATCTTTTTAAACAAGCTTGATATACTCGTTAGATACAACAAATTATGGCAAAATCTTCAAAGACGCTAATTTGGTGAAGCGTGTGAAATACTGGTGGTAGATTGCTGTTGCTGGCCTAGAAATATTTATTTGTTATTTATCAACATAAATAATTGAATAATCGTTTTTATTAATTTAATTAGTCTCTATCACTCCATGAACCCTGTGTTATTTTCTCTAATTAAGAACATTACACCTATTTTATTCGTTACGACACTTGAAAGATCCTACTTTTGAAGCATAAATATTATAATTATAACTATATAACTATTTATATTTTTTAAAGTTTTTTTAACTTGACTTAAAACGCTGGGTTACTCGATAACTTTTGTATTCAAACGTGACTTCTTTTTCTTCGAAAGCTACCTCTGCTTTGTCTCTAGACTTCCAGGAAGCGATTAAAAAGTTTGTTGTTGTTTTGAGTCTTGTGTTGCATTTTGAAAAGAAGGAAGCTTATAGTATAATATGTTATACAAGATGATATATTTATGACTTTTTCGTTTTTCTATCGAGGGTTGAGATCTAAGAGAACCTTAAAATGTCAACCTATGAAATCTTTCTCTGAAATCTTGAATTTTTCAACTTTCTTAATAACTCTAAACTTTTATTTTTTCGACTTGGAGCACTCGGACAGACCAAATCAAAGTGAAATTCATATTCTCCAAACTCATTTTTGAAATCTTACTACCTTCATCACTATCCCCTCATCAACCGTCTTCATCTCTCCCCTCATCAACCTTCACCTTCATCATCATCTCCCCTCATCAACCTTCACCATCATCATCTCTCCCCTCATCAACCTTCACCATCATCATCATCTCCCCTCATCAACCTTCACCATCAATCCTTTCAATCGCTCTTAAAAGGGCCGTGGCCCAGACACCTGAAGAGATGGTGTTGTTGGTGGTAGAGGTTTTGGCGTAGAGATGAAGGGAATCTAGAGTAGAAGTCATCCCTAGGGTAGAATGCCGAAGTGTTGTATGGCGGGAAGCGGGAGTTGTGGAAATCTGAAAACTTTCCGAATTCTATGCTTCCAAGTGCTGATAGTTTTGTATTGTTTTGTTTGTCTACTTGCTGTTGTTGTTGGTTGTTGTTGTTGGTTTTCTTTGGTTTGTTGTTGTGGTTGCTGTTGTTGTTGTTGATTACGTCTGATTTTTTGTCTGAACTTTTGATCGAGTTGTTGCTGTAGTTGTTGAAGTTTGCGTCATCATTATCATCACCATCATCACGCCTAGTCACAGCAACACCATTGAATTTAGTGTTGCTGTTGCTGTTGTTGCTGCTGTTTCTGTTGTTGTTGTTGCTGTTGTTGTTGTTGTTGTTGTTGTTGTTGTTGTTGCTGTTGTTGTTTAAACCTGAAAGATCGCTTATGAAACTATTAGTATTAGAAAAATGGGCAAAAGCATTGATTGAATTGTTGCTAGTGTGGTGGTTGTTGGATGGATAACTGGTGGGGTGACGATGGTTGAATGGGAGATGGTTCGATGAGTGTGGAGTGGTGGAGTGGTGGTTTAGGGGGTGTTGGTTGATCGGGGAGGTGGGTGAGTCGGGTTCACATTTTGGTTCTACACTATCCTCTTTGCTGTCATCCATGCACGTGCCTGGACTCTTACGTCTGTGTGAATGCCAAATAAAATAATGTGTTTTTTAATAGCTAAAAGATTTAAATTAATTTTAAAAACATTTAGATTATCATTTAAAGGTATAGTTAGGCTCCATCTAGAATACCTTAGCAGTGTATGGAGTACTTCATTGGAAAATCAAATTGATTGCGTAGAAAATGTACAAAGGAGGGCTACAAAAATGCCACCTTATCTAAAAGACAAGACTTACAACGATAGACTTAAAGTAATTAAGTTACCAACTTTAAAATACCGAAGACTTCGAGGGGACATGATCGAAAGCTATAAAATACTTAATAATAAATATGATAGTAAAATAACGGAAGATATTTTCACACTTTATACAAGGCAATCAAGAGGAAACTCACTAAAATGATCTAAAAAACAGTGCCAAAAGAATAAAAAAAAATTTTTTTATACTCATAGAGTGGTAACAGTTTGGAATAGCTTGCCTGATGAGATCGTAAAAGCTGAAAATACAGATAAACTTAAAATAAAATTAGATAAATACTGGGAAAACCATCCCATGATGTACAACTATAAGTGCGACTATGACAATAGTAAAAAATTAATTTATATGCACAAACATAAATATATATATTTTTTGTATAATAATAATGATTAGATATATATGTTTTTATTTATTTATTTTATTTTATATATATTTTTTTTACAATTTTTTTTATAACCATTATAGAGGTCAAAAGATCAGCGTGGTTTAACTCTCTAAACTAAACTAAAAGATTATTTCTGTTTCAACCGTTACCATCATCTCTAACATGCTTACCAGAATGAATAGTTTTATAATCAGTTTTATCATCGGCAAATTTTTCATCAAGTCATCATTATTTTACATTTATCATATATCATCACCCTCATCATCATAATCATCATCATTATCATCATCATCAGAATCATCATCATCACCCTGATGAAGAATCTTTGTTTTCAGCAGCCCTGTCTCTTTGCCTTCTGTTCTTGAACCAGTTACTTACCTGTTTAGATCATCATCATCGTCATCATCATCGTCATCATCATCATCATCCTCATCATCGTTATCATCATCTTCATTTATATCATCATCTTCATTTACATCATCATCATCATCATAATTTCCAATTTGAAGTAAATCCTCTTTTACGCACACCCACACAAATGCTACCATAAAATCCAACCCACATTCTTCATTTTTTGACTTTCTAATTCACTCACACAAGAATCTCCGTCTTCATACAAAATCCACAATTTTCATATTTAACCCATCTCTAAGTCGCACCTGGGTCGTGGTCAGTCCGGTAGATTCAGCCAGTTCTCTTTTTTCTCTGGGCGAGGGGTAGGGGTTGTGGGCGTACCAGTCTCTCAAAAGATTCCGAGACTTTTCCTTGAAGCAGTAGGAGGTTTCTTCGCCGTCCCAGATGGTTCTCGGCAGCGGAAACTTTCTTCTTATTCGGTACTTTCCCACAGCGCCCAAAGGCCTTCCCCGAATCTGTGGGTGTGGTGTGGTTTTAAGAATGTTGCAAAACCGCAACGGTAATGACTTTTGAAAATTATATTGCTTTTTATTTTTCTAATTTCATGGAAAATTAGCTTTATTTTATTTTTAAATTTTACTAAAAAATATCTTTATTTTATTTCTAAATTTTACTAAAAAATATCTTTATTTTTATTTCTAAATGTTACTAAAAATATCTTTATTTTTATTTCTACATTTCACTAAAAAATATCTTTATTTTTATTAAAATAACTTTTATTAAGTTTAATTCCGTGTGAACCTCCATCACCACCCTTCATGGATTTCACTGCACCCACCATTCATCCTCCATCCCATCATTAACCTTCTCGGCTTCAGCATAGTGGCCTCTCAGCCACAGCAGCTGCATCTTGGCGTGCGAATGGGTCGAGAAATAGTTGCTCTCCAGGATGTGATAGAGTTCTTTATAATTTCCCCTGTGGTAGCACACCAAGGCTCTCGCTTTGAGAACACTCTCACACTTTTGAAGTTTGTCGCAAGCTGGCAGACTCCAAAGAAATCTGGATTCATGGTGGGTGGGATGAGTGAGTGTGGTTAGTGACTAGAGAGTTTACAGTGGTAGTAAAGAGATGGAGAGAGAAGATGAATAGGTTTTATGAATTGAGAATGTCGTAGTAATTTTAAAGAGTTTCTGTCATGGTGCTTGAAGGTTGTCTTTTATTAGTTGGTGCTTAGTTGATTGAGTTTGGTTGTTTAATTTTTTGGTTTTTGGCTTTTTCAACTTTGTTTCTAGTCAGATGGTTTATTGAGGGCAGAAGTTTGAATTTATTTTATGGGATGTGTGCGCAAGACATTTTGACTGAGGAAACACACACCGATTAAGGTGCTGGTTATTCCTTCTTTAATTTGAAACACTTAAATCGGAGTTTATTAAAAATTATTTGATCTAGCGTCTCATGTATCAGTTGGCTCCTAATTGAAAAAAAATGAATTCGATTCTCACCGCGCGAGTCGTTCAACATTTCCTCCATTTTGAAGAACTTCGCAAACACACGCTACCTGTGATGAAAATCGTAATTACAAAGGTATTACAACTAAAACATTTACATTTACAAGGGTTCAAAATTACTATTAAAATCTATATCTTTATGATTTACTTGTAATCGGTACAAATGTTAAACGTAATTTAATTTAAAAGTGTTATTTTCTATTCAATAACCTGTTCTTGAGTAAATCCAAAAGATTGGAACGAATCGTTTTGGATAGAAGATGGATGGGTGGGTAGATGGCTGGATGAATGAGTAGATGGATGAGTGGATGGATGGGTTGAATGGCTGGGATCGTAGACTTTATCCTCCAAATGGTTTTCCATGATTTTGTGCTTTTCGTCGTAGTGTTTGTCGGATGAGTGACAAAACGGTGAAGAGAAGGATGATTGGACAAAGGAGGATGGGTTGGAGAGGGGATAAGTGAACGAGGTGTTGTCATGAAAACTTCCTCTGTGTGGAAAACCCACTGCAGGGTGTTGTGGTTTGTTATGTTATGAGAGTGAAGGGTGCTGGTTGGATGGTTTATTTATAGTTTCAGAGTTGAAAACTTATAACTCATTGTGGTGAGGTTTGGATAAGAAGGTGCATAGGATAGAATGGTTGAGTTATGGTTGAGGGATGATGGAGTGATGATGGAACTTTGGTGCAGTGATGAGAGAAGGATGATAGAGTGACTATCAATTAAAAGTAATTTGCAACCCAAAGATTCATCATAGTGCCATATAAACCCCTCGTTAACGCCGTTTATTACAGTGATGCCAGGTATCGATGGCAACTAGTGATACACTACACCCGTCTCACCATCCATCCCGTTGTTGCATACCGCGCTATCACCAGCCTATCACAACAAAACCCTTATCAGAGCCACTTCTAGAAAATGGATAATACTCGAAGAGTTTGTGGGGTGATTTTTTGTTCTGGGTGTGTTTTTGTGTGTGTGTTGTGTGTGGTTTTTGTGTGTGTTGTTGTATGTGTTGTTGTGTGTGCACTGTTGTGTGTTTGTTGTTGTGTGTTTGTTGCGCGTGTGTTGCTGTTGTGCGTGTGTTGTTGTGTGAGAGGTGTTTTGTGTTGTTGTGTGAGGGGTGTTTTGTGTTGTTGTTGTTGTGTGAGGGTTGTGTGTTTTATTGTGTGTGTTGCGTTATTTCTGAGTCTTTAGGAACTTTCGCATGGAGTGAGGAAGGATTCTCTGTTAGCCCTCTTTCAACCTAGCAACGAAACGATAGAGAAATTTCAAATTTTGGAGGGAATGGGAGTTTTTGAAATGTTGAGTGCTAAAAAGTTTTGTTTGGAAGACGTCCCGGAGAGGGATGGAAAGTGTGAAAAACATGTTTTGAAAAAATAGAAAAAACAAATTTGTTTTTTTAAGCAATTTTGAATTTTATTTATACAATTTAATGATTTTGAAATATTTTCATTGTTTTTTATTGTTTAAATAAACATTTGGATGATGAATAAGTATACAAGAAGTGCTTGTGGTGTTGAATGCTGTTTTTGCTTGCCACAGATCAAGTTATCTTTCGAAAGATTAAAGTATAGACGTGGAAGGTAAAACACGCGAAAATTGTTTCTTTTAAACTTATTTTAGCTGTTCTCCATAAAAAAAAATTCTTTCAAAAAAATTAAACATTTTTCGATTATCCTATATTTTAAATAAATAATTTAAAAATTTAATTATAATTTTGTTATAAATCGTTTTTAATGTGATAAATCATTTAAAAAAAAGATATTTTCAAGCCAGAAGTTGTGGAGACGGCTTTGAAGATAATTGAAGGCGGTCGGAGTTTTTGAGAAAGCACTCATTCAACCTGGCTGACTGACGCATCAAAATAAATCACTTTTGAATTCTTTTTTTGTCTTTTTGTTGTTTTTATCTTTTAATACTTTTTTACGGGTTTCAAAAATACTTTTGGGTTTTTTAAATGTTTTTTAGAGTTTTTTTCATGCTGATATTCTATAAAAATTGTTTTACTTGAAACAGTAAAAAAATTTACAAAAAGGTCAGCTTCGCAGAATAAATATTATGTTCTAAAGATGTTTTTATCCATTGCTAATCAGCAATGACGAACACTATAAAAAAACTCATGGGAAGTTACCCTGGGTTCGCGTTATGTGTTTTACATTTTTTACGATCTCGTGTTTTTCATAAATGATTTTATTGAGCTGTTGAGTTTTTTTAACATTAAATTTGTGTGTGTGTGTTTTTGTGTGTGTATGTGTGTCTGTGTGTGTGTGTTCGTATGTATGTATGTATGTGTGTGTGTGTGTGTGTGTGTGTGTGTGTGTGTGTGTGTGTGTGTGTGTGTGTGTGTGTGTGTGTGTGTGTGTGTGTGTGTGTGTGTGTGTGTGTGTGTGTGTGTGTGTGTGTGTGTGTGTGTGTGTGTGTGTGTGTGTGTGTGTGTGTGTGTGTGTGTGTGTGTGTGTGTGTGTGTGTGTGTGTGTGTGTGTGTGCCTGAGTGCGTATGTGTGTGTGTGTTCGTATGTGTGTGTGTGTCAGATTCAGATACAATAATATAAACAAACATAGCACGCTTTTAGAATCCATAGCGAACGCTGTATCAAAATAATCTCTAAGAAGATATGAAGAGTAAATAAATAAAAACTATTTAAAAATTAAATACAAAAAATTAATATTAAGTATTGACAAAATCAAAGAAAATAGGAGAAAAGGAAGAGTAGAGAGGGAAGGAGTGGATGTGGTTTATTTAGATAAGTGGGAGGCTCTTATCGACTCTGTATCAACTACATTCGCCTATTTGAATGGAAAAGTGTGCGCTTTAGCAAAATGAAAAAACCGAATAATGAACATTCATCATTCATAAACTCTTCTCTAACACCATCACCATCCCATCTGCCCCACCATCTTCACACTCCACAGAAAGAATTTTCTTCAATCTGCAAACTGCCTTATCCCATCACTCCATCTCTCCATCTCTCAATCTCTCCATCACTCCATCTCTCCATCTCTCCATCACTCCATCTCTCCATCTCTCCATCACTCCATCTCTCCATCTCTCCATCTCTCCATCTCTCCATCTCTACATCTCTCCATCACTCCATCACTCTATCAATCCATCTCTCCATCACTCCATCTCTCCATCACTCCATCACTCCATCTTTCCATCACTCCATCACTCCATCTTTCCATCACTCCATCACTCCATCACTCCATCTTTCCATCACTCCATCACTCTATCAATCCATCTCTCCATCACTCCATCTCTCCATCACTCCATCTCTCCATCACTCCATCACTCCATCACTCCATCTTTCCATCACTCCATCACTCCATCACTCCATCTCTCCATCACTCCATCTCTCCATCTCTCCATCTCTCCATCTCTACATCTCTCCATCACTCCATCACTCTATCAATCCATCTCTCCATCACTCCATCTCTCCATCACTCCATCACTCCATCTTTCCATCACTCCATCACTCCATCTTTCCATCACTCCATCACTCCATCACTCCATCTTTCCATCACTCCATCTCTCTATCACTCCATCACTCCATCTCTCCATCACTATTCCCATCAACATACACACACACACACACACACACACACACACACACACAAACACAAACACTGAGACACACACACACACAAAACACAAACCCACACAAACACAGAAACACACACACACATA
>OX030965.1:3871502-3974002 GCA_943735955.1 Piscicola geometra | reverse complement strand
CCAAGCAGCATCCCCTATGGAACTGAAGCATTTTGGAACTTGGAAGACGGTAGTGGGCAAGGTGTTTGAGGAGTTGGGAAGGTTCGACCAAGGTCTGTCGATGAGAGCCACAGCGGATATCAAGTGTGAAATGTGGAAGCTCGGAGATGGATGCAAGCAGCGAGTCAGAGAACTGTTGAAACTTTTAGACAAGTTATGGGTGACCGAGGGTGTTGGTGTGGAAGGAATGGTGGTTGCTTGTTGCCACATAGCGTGGGTGGCTGATGCACCTATGGAAAGGTGGAAGATTACGTTTAAAGCGTTTTGTAAAAGGTTCGGTGTGCGTGCAACCACAACTATGTGGAACCATCACAACACCATCATCACTGCTCTAACAGAACTTCACCAATCTCTTCCTTGGAATGCTAATATTAATAATAATAAAAGTGATAATACTAAAAATAGAAATAGGGATGGCATGGGGAAGGTGTATTTTAATCTCGATGACATTATCCAGTATGGGGGTCTTAGTGTTGATAAAGAAAAAGAGAAGGAGGAGGGGCTTGTTGAAGGTGGAAGTGATGATGATTATAATATCAATGATAATGATGGTGATAAAAACAGAAATAATATTGATAATGATAATAGAAATAATAATTATGATAATGAAAATAGAGATAATAATAACAATGGTAGTTATGATGATGTTGAAAATGAGTGTACCAATAAAGATGATAATGATAATGATGGAGAAAAAGATGTTTTTCATGATGCTAGTTGCTCCAAGAGAACTACACAGCAACAAGAACAAGCAAAAGCTTTGAGTTGTCTTGCTGATGAATTGTTCAAGCTGAGAAGGTGGAAAAGGAAAAGACCTTCCGATGATGATGATGCTGCTGGTCCTGATGGTGATACCTTGAAATCTTATAAAGGTACTTTTATTTAGATTTTTGAATTTTTAATTCAAGATACATTTTTTCATTACAATGATTCAACAATCGAAATCTTTTTAATAAAAATAATAATAAAATATTTAACTTCATAAATAGAAGTTTAAAAAATTTATTTTTTCATATTTCATGCTACAACTTTATTCCACCACAGATCTGTACAGAGAGGAGGTTGATGAGGATGACATGGATGCAGAAGAATTAGCAAGATATATCCTCTCGCCTCAAGAATTAATCAATATAAAAATATTTAAACAAAAGACTAAATAATCAATCAAAGAAAGGGTTGAATCGGTTGTTATATGAATATTCAGTTTGTATATGTTAAGATTTGCATATTTTAAATTTAATACTTTTTCTTAGACGTCATTATTTGTTTTCAATAAAATGTAGGTATGAAATTATTGTTTTTTTAAAACCAATATGTAATTAAACTCATAAGTAATTGAAATAATAGGTGATAACACTGTCGACGATTTTATTAACAATGTCGTGCCTTGTGCGAGTTTTTGTGAAAATATGTTTTCAACTATTCGTTTTTTTAATGATGATAGAGCGATGTATTGAGTGTAACTCAAAAACCTTAAACGATAAAAAAACGACTGAAGGTATTTGAATTGCGTTTTACCAAATTATTACTTTCAATTTAAGTATTAAATAAACTTATTATTATTAATAATTAACTCTGCAATTGAGTTTTGTTTTTTATCTTCTTCTTAAACAGAAACTACCCTCTCGAAGGCACACGTCACAGGCAAGCAGCCAGTTCCAACGATCCTCTTCGAATCTCGGCCAATTGAAACGACCAATGAACGTGAGACGGAGGATGGAAGATCTTATAGACTATAAGTTATAGTGACCTGTTCCATCTAAAAATATTTTTTAAAGTCCTAGAATTTATCAATTATTTTCAGAAAAACTAGACTGTAATTATCTTATCGTTTCACTATCGATAAATACGTATTTACTGTTCTTTTGTAGGAATAAATAACTTATACTGAAGAATTTACTTTTAAATGACTCCTTCCAGTTCTGGTTTACTTCTTCCTGGGAATAATGATCTTCGTCACTTTCGTTCTGTTCCCCCTCCTGCTGTGAGCTGCTCATACAAGTGTGCTGTAAAATCTAAAATGTGAAATGTTCTCTTTAAAAGTATAAAAGATATACTATAAATGGATGATTTATTATAAAGTTTTGAAAAATAATTATTTTCAGGATATACAAGCTGATTTGCTATTATATACTGAGAAACTGGGCAGAAATTAGCGCAAAACTTTCGCTCGAAAAGTACAGCGCTGTTCCCACTTCAATGGGCAAGACCAGAAAAACCTCGAAGACGCTTTCCGTGGCAGGAGACACCCGTGCAGGCCCTTCGACGTCGAAACTGAGTATCGCCACTGTGAACGAATCTGTGCCTCCATCGCCCGAAGTAGCTAGGAAAGCGAGTGAAAAGAGTTTTCAAAGTTTGAGGAAGTTGTCAGCTTCAACAGGGGAGAAAGATCATATCGATAAGTCTTTGAAGCGTTTGAAGGAACCCTCAAAACCGGAAATTCTTTAGTTTGTCTGATATCAGTGACTATGGTATTAAAAGTGAACTTTAGTGAAAGTATATTGATTAATTATAATTATTAATTGATGAATTGACATCGTGCATAAGGATTTATCTTTTTAGTTTAAAACATCGATTTCATAAAAAGGTAAAATATACAATTGCATCTTTAGACATATTTTTATTCTAAAAAGGATTGAAGTATTGAGGGCTTAAAGTGTCAGTGAAAATAAGGACGGGTTAGAAGAATTTGATGCCCCTTCAACACGCTGTCGAAACTTCTGAAATAAGGAAAAATTACACTGAAGGTGATATTTTACAATTTAGAAGCGACCCTCTTCTGGAATATTTCCCCAATTCTCACTCTGTTTCGTCTGCAATGCGACAAGCATCAATCCATCATTGCGTATTCTTCAAAGTTATACTCCACGCCTCCCTCCTGTATCACTTCTTCTCTCTTTTCTCCAAGCACAGTGATCCTTAATTGTAATGGATGAAAAAAATAAAAACACCACAATCCTTTTTAATCTATCATATTATTTCACGCATCTCTCTTTTTTTATACATATTTTGTTCTTTCTCTATCCACACTCTTTCCCTTCCTTCTCCACCCGTCCATTCCCATCTATTTCTTTTTCACCTCCACCCTCCATTACTTCTTTCTCCATCCAACCCTTCCAACATTTCTTCCACACCCTTTCCTCCCCCCCCCCCAGCCACTTACTCATCAAGTTTGAATCGATGTTCAAACGGAGGCATGGTGACGTCAGAGGGGTAGTTGCCATGCACACGAGTGACGTAGAGACGCCTGCAAAGACCACTCTCTATTGCCGCCTGTGTTGGGTGGTGGTGGTAGTGGTGGTGGTGGTAGTGGCGGTGGTGGTAGGGGTGGTGGTGGTGGTAGTGGTGGTGGCGGTGGTGGTGGTGTTGGGTGGTGGTGTTGGGTGGTGGTGGCGGTGGTGGTAGTGGTGGTGGTGGTAGTGGTGATTGTGCTGGTGGTGGTGGTGGAGTGTGTAAGAGTGGCATGTGGTGTGGTGCTAAAGTGGTAGTGTATTGTGTGGTGGTAGTGGTGGTAGGTTATGTGTGTTAGTGTCTTATGCAGTGGAGTGTGTCAGTTCGATATGTGATGGAGTTATTAAGTGTGGCGTGTGGTGAAATGTAGTAGTGGAGATTTTTGTCGAATTAATTAATATTTTTAAATTCATTAAATTTCCGTATCATTAAAACTTTTTAGTTAACTTATTTTATCTTTTTTAATTTCAATTTTCTTCATCCATTTCCACCCCATCCCTCTCCAGCACGCACCCCGTATATAGAACTGCCACCGCACACACACACTCTCTCAATCACTCCCTCTTTGAAGAGTTCGTACGATAGACAAAGTGCTTCTTCAAAACTTCTAGCGGTTACAGCAGTGTAGTTATTAGTCGAACCTTTTTCCCCCACCTCTTCTTGTCTGGTTACCACCACAAAGGCTACCTCTTTGTAACTTTTTTCTTCTTTCATACACTCCCATGTCTTACTACCTATCACCACCATGGTGATGGAGTGGTGGTCTTGATGATGATGATTGGAATTACTATTTTTATTATTCTTTCTATTTACAATTTTATTATTTCTTTTGACTGATTCACGGATTCTTATACAATTCTTGATCAATCTATTAACAGTGTCATAGTCAAGGTCTAATGGTAACTTCGTGTTATTGTTAATGTGTTTGTTTCCGTTATTGTTGTTGTTGTTGTTATTATTGTTGTTGTTATTGTTGTTGTAGTCTTTCAAGTAGTATTCATTCTCATTAATAAAACCTGAAAATTTTTTTAAATAAATAAAATTAATATAAACTATGGTTCCTATTAAAACATGTCACTGCATACTTACTTTTAACTTTTTCAAATGTCAAATCTTTGACTCAAAAAAACATGGAATATCAACTTTTATAATCACTATTCATAAATGTATTTATTTAGTTTATACATTCTATTTATTCACGGCCAGTGTTGTGCAGCCCTTTTACCTAATGAAGCTGAAAAGAGTGTGATTATAACGATGACCATGTCGTCATTGGGTGCCCTTTCCTGGTTTTACCGTCCACTCTCCATCCAGTGCTGTCATAGCAATCCTATTCATTCTGAGCACATGCTCATGCCACTATACGGCTAATTTAATTTCAATAAATTTAGCTTATTCAATATATTATTGAAATTCAGCTACGATTATTAATATGGTTTGGCATAATTACCGCAATAGACATTCTAGTTTTTAACATCTTTTTCGGAATAAAGGCCCTAAAAATGGATATTTTCTTGAAAATTATAGTGTCTAAACATAAGGAGAAAGCGAAAAAGTCGCGTATTTTACGGTCTAAAAAATACCATTATGAAAACCACAATGGTTATTAAATTAATAAAGGCAACAACACTCGACCAACCTTTGAGACCTCTCACTAATGATGTGTAATGCACAAAATCTCGTCTGCAAATTGGTTGGGAAAACTCCATCAAAGAACGTTGCGTGCCAATTTAACAACTATTTAACGATAAATTAACAGAAATCCAATAAAAACGATAATAAGTATTTATTAAAAACACATACACTATTCAAAGATCAACTAATCATAAAATACCCATCTATAACTCACCATCAAAGAAAAGATATCACAATACAAAATTAACAACCGACTCCATGTTTCATTTTTAAACCCGATTTCAAACCTATTCCACATTTCCCTCCAAAAACCTGATTGGAGGCCAGGGTAGTTTGTCTCCTAGAGCGATTCCCATATTCTCCTGCACTGCAACCACCGCATACACAAACATATCCTTCTTTTGACATAATTCCTGCCAAAGAGACTTAAACTTTTGTTCCTGTAAATAGTGGAATAATTTTGTTTTTGAATAAATAATTTCAATGTTTGATCATTTAATTCATGAGTATTTTTAAAATCTGTAAAAAAACTATCTCACCATATGTTACAAAGACAAAAACAACTTTCACTACATAGACGGACACTTTTATAAAGGTTTTGAAGAATTAAAACTTACGTAATAGTATTTTAAGGTCATATTTGGTCGTGTGATCCCGTTCCAAGTCATAATGATCACAGAATTCATTATTAGACTTCTTCTGATTGTTCTGTCTCTTTGCATATGTGTGTTTGCTTGTGCTTGTGTGTGTTTGTTTGTGTGTGTGCGTGTGTGTGTGTGTGTATGTGTATGTGTGTGTGTGTGTGTGTGTGTGTGTGTGTGTGTGTGTGTGTGTGTGTGTGTGTGTGTGTGTGTGTGTGTGTGATTTTTGTGTGTGCTTTTCAAATGCACACACAAAATATTTAACATTCTTATTTTTATTTTTCATAGGAGGAGTTTAGGAAATAGGGTAATTAAACGAAATCCTTTAGAAATCTTTTACTGAATAAATGACAGAATTCGTTCTTATTACATTCTACATAAGCTCGTGGCAAATTTGTCATTTTTTAATAATAATGATCTCGTTATATAAATATAAATGGTTTATTTATCTGTGTGTGTGTGTGTGTGTGTGTGTGTGTGTGTGTGTGTGTGTGTGTGTGTGTGGGTGTGTGTGTGTGTAAATCTTGCAAAATGAAACTAAAAGCAAATTTCCATACAAGGAAAGCAACATTGACCATTGACTGCGATCATTATTAAGAATACTAAAAGCAATCATAATAATAATTATTATTATATTAATAATAATAATAACAAAAATAATATAAATATAAGGATAAGTAATATTAATAATATAATTATCATCAATTAAAAATAACACCAAAAGTATTAACGGGTAATTTAATAAATGAAAATAGCATGCAACACGGTAAGACACTGAGATACGAAATGTAACAATATGCACTAGACACTCCTACCCATCTAACCAAGTAACCAACCAACCAACCAACCAACCAACCAACCAACCAACCAACCAACCAACCAACTAACTAACTGACAATATACGTTTATTACACTGACATGCTTGACGTCATGAAACTAGAAATGTTAAAGCGCTCAATTTTCAGCGTAAAAAATAATAATTTTATTTATAGTAATAATAATAATATTGGTCTATAGATTTATACATATGTAATAGCAGTTGTTAGTATTTAAATGTATAAACAGTTAAACACTAATACAAAGTGTACGAATTTATACGATAAGAAATTTTTAAATAGTTATAAGTTTAATAAAGTCGATTTAAATTGAATGAGAAATGTGTATTGACTTGCACTAAGAAGTTATTTTATTGCATTGTAATTTATTGTATTATATGTTATTAAATTTTAAGGTATTGTAATTTATTGTATTATATGTTATTCCATTTTAAGGTATTGTAATTTATTGTATTATATGTTATTATGTTTTAAGGTATTGTAATATATATTATTGCATTTTAATGTATTGTATCATATGTTATTACATTGTAACTTACTTTATTGTGTTTCAATAATATATTTTAATAACTTGTAATGTATTGTAATATATTTCATTACATTGTAAAGTGTTGTAAAATATTTAATTTAATTGTACAGTTTTATAAAATATTTAATTTAATTGTAAAGTGTTGTAAAATATTTAATTTAATTGTAAAGTGTTGTAACGTAAGTATTCCTGACGCAGTAAAACGCTGTAACTGAATCGAGGTCACAATGACAGTGTTAAACGACAACATAAAAGCTTTGTTGTATTTGAATTAAAACATACAAATATATATTGTATTTTTTAATAAAAGAGAGATTTGTATATTTAATCTCGATTTAAAAATACCAAGTATGTATGTATGTGTGTGTGTGTGTATTTATGAATATATATATTTATGTATGTTATTTTGTATGTATGCATGTATTTCTTTATACTTTTCTTAATACAAAACACATGATAATATCAATATTATGTGACGACAGATTGACTGGCAAATAGAGTATAACATGCATGGAAAAACCCAGAGTAGTAGGCCTGATGATGATTCTATTAGATTATAATTTCATAATTATTGTCTATTAACCAAATGAACCTTATCTCATTCATTAGAAGATGCGTTGAAAATAGTGATTTTATATTATTTTATTTGGTATATTATGAAATAAATCCAAAATCTCTAAAGCCACACTGTTACAATGACAGGGTGATAATTGTTGACAAAAGTAAATTGAAAGGGAGTAATTTAAGAATGACTTGACATAGAAATGTCTGAAATTTATTAACAGTAATATTTTTTATTGCAAAATTCAAAAAAAGCTATAAAACAAAAATAATAAAAAATAATATAAAGGTAATTAGTGTTTAATGTGCACATTTTATATAAAAAAAACTACCAAATAATGAAGATGATCCAAAATTAAAAACACTTGATTAGAGATAAGAAATCCTGCTGGATGATGAATGGATGGATAAAGAAGAAAATTAGACCCTGGTGGATGAATGAAAAATATACTTTGATGGATGGGTGGGTGGGTGGATGGACACATGAATGAATGGATGGATGAATGGTTGGGTGGGTGGGTGGATTATAATGAAAAATAGAGATTGATAAGTAGATGAATAGATGGATGATTAAAGAAGGGTGGGCTTGATGGGACGAGCGTTGGTACGTTGTTGGCCGTTGAAACGACAGAAGAACCTCGACCACGCCTGGGCAGTCTTGCCAGACACGACCCAGAAACCACAAGCCACACCCACCACCAAGGTCATCAGATGCTTGATGGTGAAAAGGGTCAGGTCGGGTTTGAGGTGGGCAACGTTCGAGAACGTCATCTTGTAGTCTCCACACCCCCATTGTTGAAATTGACTGGCCGGATTGAGGGTTTCCTGGCTGCTGAAACGCGCCAGGTTTGAGCACATTAGATGGTACCAGCCTCTCGTCCAGTCGGGCAGCATGGCGTGCTCGTAAAAGACGCATCCGACCACCATGCCGACCGGAACCACGTACAAGAGGGCGAACACACCGATGCGGATCATCAACTTTTCCAGTTTGTCAGTCCTCGAGCCGTCATGCTTCATGGCACGTCTGACGCGACACAGCGAAACGAAGCCCGAGATGAGAAAGAAGAGGCCGATGATGAGGAAGAGGATGAGTGGGCCTGCCACAAAAGCCTTGGCGATCGTTGCGTTTGTGAGTCCTGTGTAGCAGACGCCGGTCAGCATGTCTCCATCAACGTGCCCCATCCCGAGCAGAACGATGGTCATCACGCCTGGAATGGCCCATGCGACCAGATGGAAGTACTGCGAACGACCCTCAACCGCTTCTTGACCCCACTTCAGACCCGCCGACAAAAACCACGTAAGGGTTAAGATGACCCACCAAATGCACGACGCCAGTCCGCAGAAGTAGAGCATCACGAAGAGGATGGTGCAGCTCTCACGCTTGGTGCCCTGCGTCACCACGTGTGACACGATCATGTAATCCTCCCCCATGTAGTTCTCTTCAAATTCGGCACATGACGCTTTGTCGCCGATGAAAAAGCCCACGATGTATGAAACTGAGATGATGCAGTAGCAGACCGAGATGAAGATTATGGGTCTTTCTGGGTAGCGGAAACGTTTGGTATCGATGAGAAAGGTGAGGAAGGTAAAGAAGGAGCTGAGAAAACAGATGCCTGCGAAGATGCACACCACCAGCTTCACCATCTTGCGACTCGAGTCACTCGCCCTGAAAAGGTCACCCTCATTGTTGCACGGCATGCCGCAATGCTTGATCGACTGGTCTCCAACCCGGAGGGAGTAGTCATACTTGTGGTTGGTGCGCATGGCGGCCGGGCAGAAGAGGGACGACTTGACGGGCTTTTTGTTCTTTCCGAGCTTCTGTTCCGTCTGATTCTGACCCACGCACAATTCGTTTTCTGGAAACTTCTTGCATTCGAGGATTTCAGGCCATTGGTAGCCATGGTTGCCCATGACGACGTCACAGTTCGACTTCGCCTGCAGACAGAGTGACCTGCACGGCGGCAAGGCAGTTTCCATAACAGTGCAGACGGGAACGTAGACGGAACAAAGAAAGAACTTGAGGTAGGGACTGCAACCAGTCATCACCAGGGCGCTGAATTCTGCGATTTTGGCAGCGGCTTCTTCTTGCTTGGTGTGACCAAGAATGTTGGGCATGATGGTTTCGTTGTACTGAATGTCGCTGCAGAATGAAACTCTGATGGGCTCACACTTGTTATGGCTGGGAATGCCGATCTCAGGAACTCGAGACGGATGGTTCGTTCGAGCAGATTCAGCCATCAAAAGAATCGAAAATATGAAAAAGCATGTATAAAATCTCATTGTATTTTTATCCATTATTTTTTTACAACTTGTAAATCAAGATTAGACGAGTTATATAATTAAACAATTGAACAATAAACTATGGTTCTTCAGTGCAGCACAAAAAAGTAAAAGTGAATAGGCCCACATTTGCTTCTGCATGTGCACATTTTATTTTATTTGCAACAGAGATGAATCATAAAACGAGCTGTTTCAAAAAGTATTACTTTATTGATTTGTTAAACTCTAAAAATTAGGTGCTCTACCATGGCAACATAAATGAGCTTCTAGAAAGTTTTCAAACCGTTGATTAATACCTCTTTAGTTCTTTTAAAATTTCATGAAAATGGAAAATGAGTGCAATAATATAGAATATAGGTTTCAAGTTTTACCTGCAAAACAATTCGAGTCACTGAAAAAGAAGGAAATTAATGAAAGCTTGATGAAATGGTTATAATTTAGAAAATAACTTTTTATTATTGAAAAAAAACAGGAGATAGACTGGTGGTATGAGGGGATTTCAAGGGACATTTTATGGAATTGGATGGGATAGATAACACAAACGGTTTGATGGTTAAGAAAAGGGCCGACGGTTTGGAGAAAGCAGCGTGGAAAACAGGACCCGATGGAAGGGGTCATTGGTTATCAGGAGGAGGATCGGAGGGTGGAAGAAGTGGTGCTGAGAAGTGTAGGAGCGACCTGGAGATAGAGAGAGAGAAAAGAAAGGGGAAGATGAAGAAAAAGATATGAAGTGTTGCGACAAAGGCACTATAAAGACTAATACTATTTTTATTTTCAACACAAGTATGTCTTTCACATAGAAAAACATATTAATAAACGCAGGTCGATGAAAGACAGGATAATATTGCAGGCATTTTCGTTTGACAAACCTTTCCACAGAAGTCAGAAACAATCATTCTTTGAGGTTTCCATACTTTACATAAAAATCTCTATGCTGTTAAGTATATCAAAATCTCAAAATCTATATTTTAAAATTATTGAACACATTTCATATAATTTTTTTTACATTTTCAAATCGTTTCAGGCGTTTTTCTCAGACCGACATGTCGTTTCCAACCTCCTGGTCCTCTCATCTAACGGAAGAATCGTCTCTCTCGGTAACCAATCATTAATCGCTTTAAGATCTAAAGTTTGAAATTTACAACTTCTTTTTTGATAAAAAAACTATTTATAAATGCTCATATTTTTCAATAAATCTTTCAAAATCTTCCAGGAATTCCTCCAACAAGAATCAAGATCGACGAGGTTTTATCACAGATGAAAATAATATATTAAAAAAACAATCATTATGAACAAGAAACAAGAAAAACTCAATATTCAAAATTTTTTAAAATATAAATAATAACAATAATAATACTAAGATTAATTTTTGATTTTATACACCATCCATTTCAACCTCCTTCCAGATTGCCTGCTCAGTAACCTCGATGGACTTTTACGACCGTCTCTTTGAAGGGGGTGTCGTGAGAGAGGAAGGCCACATTGTGAGGTGGTGACTTTTTGTATGCCATTGTATTTGTTTGTCTAAATCTATGTTCATGTATTTGTGTGTCTGAATGTATGTTCATGTATTTGTATGTCTAAATGTATGTTAATGTATTTGTAGGTCTCATTTTATTTTTATGTATTTGTATGTCGCTAAATATGTTATTGTAATTGTATGTATCGTTGTATGCTATTGTATTTTTATGTATCGTTGTATGTTATTTTATTTGTATGTATCGTTGTATGCCATTGTATTTTCATGTTTAGTAGTATTTTATTCGATTTGTATTTTTATGACTCAAAGAATGCTGTTGTACTTGTATTTCTTAAAGTATGTCATTGTATTTGTATGTTTCTAAGTATTTTCTTGTATTTTTATGTCTCTTCATATGCCATTTTTCATGATGATATTAGTATCTTTCCCCTACTATGAAATGGGTGTACTATTATAGTACTATTATACTATTAAACTGTAATTGTTTAAATTCTCAATGAGGTATTCAGTCATCCGCCAGGTGTGAGGAGGAATACGTAGATGCTCTCAATGGCTACATAGACGATGAGCTCAAAAAGGTAAATATTACTTCTACAACTACTACTTCTACAACTGCTAATACTACTTCTACAACTGCAACTACTACTACTACTACAACTACTATTATTATTATTATAACTACTACCACTAAAACTACTACTTCTACTAATAATATCAATAACAAGGTTATAGACGTAACCATCTTACCCAGATGTTGCTCAGTGACGAGTCAGAACACAGGGACCTATACAGCGCTGAGGAGAGAGATGAACTGCTGATGAGGTTACTGGCGCATCTCTTGCTGGGAGGGGAGCTGTGTCAGATGGATGAGAAGGTACAGCCGTATCTGGAAGCCGCCAAGGCGCTATATCGTGACGTCATTGGGTGAGGGGGGGGAGGAGTGGGTTGGAAATAAAAAGTGGAAAGAAAAATATGAACGCGTGATGAGGTTGTGATAATTTATGGATGAATTGAAATGCATTTTATGGATTTAATCTAAAGGAAATATTTACTTCCTAAAGAAAAATAAAGGGTAAATGATAGATGCGATAATGAGATTATGTTAATTTATGGGTGAATTGAAAGACATTTTAGGTGATGTAATTTAAAGAAAAGATTCTATTAGCGCTTGCTTAATTAATTAATTGTTTGGTCTCTTTCTCAGGGTGCATATGGACCCGAAATCTAAGAAGATAATCGTTTCCTCAATCGTCTTCAAAGTGTCTGTCATGGTTTGTTCTTGAAAAACATTTCAACTCCATTAACTTACTATTGTGAAGAACATGTTGAACTTGAAAAATATTCAAAAATTAATGTTTTTTATAAACATTTTTTTTTCAGACCGCCATTATGCATGAATTTTCTTTACTCCACAATCAACTACCACGCCATGAAAACTACAACCACCACCACCACCAACTGCAGGATGACAACGACCAACAAGTCTACCCGTGCAGCGGAGAACACGCACAAAACTTCGCTTACGCATGTGTAGACCCGTTCAAGAAACACGTTATACTGCTATGCCACCGCTATGGGGTTACCCTGCCCGCTGTGCAGTGAGAATTCAGGTGGAGAAGGATGAAGTGGTGGAGTGAAGTGGTGGAATGAAGTAAGGTAGGAGAAGGGAGAATGGTAAGATTATTTTGGTAGCGGAAAGGTCGTGTTATGAGTGGTGTAATTGAGAGAATGCGATTAGAAAAGGTTCAAAGCTTGATGAGCTTGTGAAAGATTATTTTTTGTTAGTTTCAAAGCATATATCGAAAAATTAAATATGCGAAAAAAAGCACAAGACATTGTTGAAATATATTAAAATAGTCTTTTCAGTTAAAAACATCCTCATATACTTTTGAAAAATTATTTGATGAATCCACTAATGGATCGGTTATGTTGGGGGCTGTCGTCATTGAGCTTGTGGGCGGGGCTTAGGAATTGTTGCTCCGCCTCCAACGCATGCATAAATTCATCGTTTAATCTTTTGCCTATTCTGGAGGCCATCTGGAAGTGAGAGAGTGAGGAGGGAAGGGACGATTTTTAAAGTGGAGATAATTGTTGTGGTGAGGGAAAAGAGAAAGACAGAGAATTATATTTTTAAATAAGGAAAAATATAAAAGAATAAATTATTGTAATTATTTAAAATATATTAATATTATATTATAACAATTTAATATTTAATAAAAATATTTATTATTTTTTTTACTAATAAATAAAATAGTTATTATTTTAATATATAAAATCATAAACCTACCTGTGTTAGCGAAGCAAGCTTCTTCACCTCCAATCCCTCCACTCCATCCTTCTTCACCATCACCACCTCTCCATCCCTCTTCACCCCCACTATCAGTCTGTGTTATGTGTTATGATGATGATTGCTGAAAAGAGAACTGATATTAAATAAAATTATTAGGATCATCATCAAAATCTGCAAAATCATTACTACAATCATCAGTACTATTAATGAAAACATCATCATCATTATCATCATTTGCCTCCTCATCATTTTCATAATCACCATTAGCCTCATTATCATTTTCATAATCACAATCATCATTATCATAACCTGGACGTGACACAAGTGTCTTCTTCTAAAGAAGCGTCAACAATGTATTCCTCACCAACCTTTGATGATGAGTCATTCGATAAATTCATTTTAATTAAGTTTTTTTATAATTTGTAATAATAAAAATGATTTTTTACAAATTTTTAGATAATGATTTTTATCAATTAAAAAAATGTATCAGAAAAGGATATCCACACTCATTGATCCACTTTCAATACCTCTCCAACTCCCTCCCTAACCCGATCTCTCCCCACCCACTCAACCTACCCCTCTTCCCACAAATCCACCACCTTGCTGAGCGACACCATACAAGGTGAAAGGTCAACTCGGAGGGCGAAGAGGTCAGAGGGGTCATCGGAGAGTTCAAGGTCATTGTCGCTGTGTTCTCCCGACACCACTGAGACGTTTGGTAGCCTGTAGGAGGGGGGGGGTTGATAGAAAAATGATGATGATGATGATGATAATGTCGATAGGGATGATAATGATGAAAAAAATGATGGTGATGATGATGATGATATGTACCTACCTAGTGTTGTAAAGTGCTGCCTTCACAGCCATTGAAACAGCATCATACAAGTTGCCTCCAATCTCTATCAGCTGTGTGGTTGCATCTATCAGCATCATCACCATCACAATCATCATTATAACCATCATTCTAATCATCATTATCATCGTCTTGATATCCATGATTATATTGTCATTGAATAAATTGTTGCTCATCTAATTTAATTATAATAGTCATTCAAACTTATCATATTTTAATCTATTGGGACAGTAAGTCATATAGACCAAAAAATCCAAGCACATTCCTTGAATTATGGATCACAAGTATCCCATCCCTTTTCCATAATTTCCCCACCAAATCCCACCAACCAACCAACCAAAATATCCACATATAGACACCAGCACTTCTTGCCTTCCACAATGCACAGTGGCGAGAGGTCAAGGGAGGAACGGTGGCTGTACAGTCGCTCCAGTGTACTCGATAAACTCTCCGCCAACTCACTGCCGCCCTGTCCCTCAAAGTCTGGAGTGGCTATGGCTGAGCTGGTGTGGTTGAAATGAAGAGGGGGGTTATTATAATGGGTTGAGGATATTAAATTACTAATAAAAACCTTTTTATAATTGTTATTTAAAAATTAGAATATAAGATTTTTAGAATGTTATTAGATAAGCTTTTCTTATTCTAGAAATTTTTGTGAAAATAAAATAAATAAATTGAATGAATTAACCAATCAGCAAAGAAATGAAGTTTTCCATTCTTGGGATTGTCTTGTGATGGTTCTGTGATCTCTGCCTTCACTCCCACCATCACATCTGTATTCGCCTGAAATGTAAATTGACATGTAACATTATTTAAAAAATAAAAAGTATCAACTTTATATCATTAGATTCTAATGATATAAAGTTGATACTTTTGATAATGATTAGAATCTAATATATTATAATTAGACTCTAATGGTGTAGAAGAAATAATAGTTGATGGAATACCAGTTTGACACGCGCTGATCCGAAGCAGTGGGGCACCACTCCAGTCTCTACCTCGATGGATCTGAAGTCTTCCAAGCCCCGGCCATCTTGTCTTATGCCTAGCTAGAATGGAAGATAGAAGTATTTAAACTTTAAATTTTAAAGTGAAAGATCAGTGAATTTGTTTGTATAATTTATATTATGCAGAATTATATTCAACTTGATACCTTTATTCCATTTTTCATGAAAACTTTTTCACCTTCACTCAAAAGAAGATTCGCCATATTTGTAAAAGAAGAATTCACTGATGATATATAAAATTTAATAATTAAATTATCGCTGGTAAAGTTATAACTTTTAACCGTAGATAATTAAATCGCCAAAATTATTATAATAATTTCATAAAATAACTGTAAGTATTACTTTAAATTTCCAAATTTGCTGAGTCTTCCTGGTTTATTTTAGTTATATTAAGTAATAGAAGTTTTTATAGTTTACTTAGTAAATATTTTCCAGCATTTCTAGAGTGGTTCTTTCCTTTCTCTTTCAAAGTTCCAAGAGATTATTAATTTTTTGCCATCAGGAGTGACGATCTTGGGGGGGGGGGGAGGGGGGTCCTAATTAGCATGGACGATCTTGGGGGGGGGAGGGTATTTGGGTCTAGGCCCCCCTCTTCTCACCTAAAAACATCTTTAAACTTCTGTTTTGATACGAATATTTAAGTAAGCAAAGAATAGTTTTGTTTTAAACAGCTATCACTATAACTACACATACTCACAATTTATTAAGATATAAATATTCTGTTTTATGCCATGTTTGACGATTATGCTCGTATCAGAACAAAAGTTTGTTTTTAAAATTTTAACGAAAAAAGTTTAAGGGTCCACATTAAGGCCAAAAAAGTGGTCCAGACCCCAGGGCCCCCCAGGATTGCCGTATAGTTACATTCAGAGAAATTACTTGTTCTTCTTATTTTGGCTAAAACCCGCTTCAACGATAAGTTCGCTTATTTACATGAAGTTGTAGATATTTTTTTGAGTTCACAGTAAATACCATTTATGAATATAACGATAAGATGATGATGATAATGATCTTAGGGATTTTTGATTCGTATGTTTATACTAATGAGGATGTAGAAAATGATGCCAATAATCGATTAATGACTTGTTACAGTTTCAGAGACAACACAAACTGAAAATATTCGAGATTGCTTTGTTTTGTTCTAGCCTCCTGATCGATGTTAATTATAAAAATAATCAATCCAGTGATTTTAGGAGTTTGTTCATGTCACAGATATCCTACAAACAACAATTATATACTATATCTATGGTTCATGTATTTTCATATATATTAATCCGTTATATATTCAGTTATATACAATCTTAGATTATACTCAACATATATGACTATTACAATAGTCAAATTTTCATGAAGGCTTATCAGCATTGCTAATAACTGCATTGTAAATTAAAAGATTACTGAATAACATACATTTATATAAATTTTAAATCAATCTTCGTTGTTTCTAGTTTTAAATCTCAGATGTTTAAAAGTTGATTGAAAAATAATTAACCTCAAAGTTCAAGCATATTGTAGGAAACTTACATGTCTTATGTTCATGGATAGATTTCATTGAATAAAGTATTGATAAATTAATTGCTTTTTTAGTACGAATATTGCTATGCTGGTCAAATTAGCTCGTTCTACTGCCAAGTCAGTTAGTGGATTGGCGCTTATTTACTTGAAAATATTTTAATAACTTGTCACAAAAAAGAAACTTTTGGAAAAAATGGAGTAACTATACTTTTTTATACATCATTTAGTTTTGAACTTTCAATACTAAAACAATTGTCATTAAAGATAAAGTTTTCAGAAATGTAAAATTTAAAAGTAGTTCTTAGGAAAGGACTTCAACCCCTTAAACTGTTATCTTTAAGTTCTTTCACACCCACTATTTTAAATATAGATTTACAAGCCTATTTATTGCTGAGAACTCAATTTTAAAAAGATATAAATCATTAAAAAAGTTCAACTGAAAGGAAAAAATATTTTTTTAAACCCAACCCAGACTCCCTGTACTGAGTAGAATAGACCAGTTTTTGAGTGCTCTTAAGTTAACCAGTCTACAGAACAGATTCAAGGTAATCAACATCTTTTAAAACATGAAAATAAATTAAAATAAACTTCAAATAAAATATATTCTTACCCTTGATTAATTCACACAAAATACACCATGGCTCTGAATCTCCATTGTTGCCTACTACACAGTCAGACAAGATGGACAAGTTTAAAGTGGCAACCAGGATCAGTGGTACCGAAAAGAATGTGTGGTCAGTCAGGAAAGAAATTTATAAATCTTTTTTAAATAATATTTAAAGGCCATACATTTATCAAATAACCAACTCCTTTCTAAACAATATTTAAATGCCATACATTTATCAAAGAACCAACTCCTTTTTAAACAATATTTAAATGCCATAAATTTACAAATAACCAACTCCATGACTTTTGATAGAATCTTGTCATTAATTAATCAAATAAATTTATATAGCGCTTTTCGTAAAAATTAATAATATAAACTACATGCATATTAAATTGAAAAGTAATTAACTACAGTAATGTAAAAAAAGATACTAACTACAGTAATGTAAAAAAGAAGTTGACTACAGTAATGTAAAAAAGATACCAGCAACACTATTTAATAAAATACCACCCACCACCACCACCACCAGGGTTGAGATTGGCAAGCTGGCTACAGAATGCAAGGCGATCAATCTAGGCCAGGGCTTTCCGGACTTTTATCCCCCCGAGTTTGTGACTGACGCCCTGGAATCGGTCTCCAAGATCAAAGACAACTTCTTCATGCATCAGTACACCAGAAGCTATGTATGTGTATGGAAAGAGGAGGGAGGGAGAGGAGGGAGGGAAGGGAGGGAGAGAGGGAGGGGAGAGAGGGAGGAAGGGAGGGTGGGGAGGGATGACGGTTGAAGATTTATACATTTAAAAATTTAGAATGAAAGAGAATGGGGTTGGAAGGATTGGAGGTTTATACATCATTAAAAAGTTGAATAGGGATAAAGGAATTCACACCATCATCCCATTAATAAGATTAAAATTAATTAAACCTCATTCCCATCACCATAGATTAAATCCATTAATAAAATCCCCCCCCCCCCACCCCCCCCCCCCATAACCACCATCATCATCATCATCACCATCAGGGCCATCCCAGACTGGTGACAGCAGTGGCGAAGAGTTATTCTCGGGAACTGGGTCGAGCCATTGACCCATTTAGCGAGGTGCTCATCTCGGTGGGCGCGTACGGAGCCCTCTTCTTCGCCAATCAGGGCTTGGTCAACCCTGGTGATGAGGTGAGCGCATCACTAATCATCTTTTTAATCATAATTGTATTTAATCTTTTTAATAATCTCATCATTTTGAGATTTTTCAATATTCATTTCACTCACTACATCACTTATCTATCTTGATCAACCCATTCAACCAATTTAACATAGTACTCGTTATAATCATATTTTCCAATTTTAAACCATTTCAATTAAACTCATCACTGTTTTCGTTTTGTCTTTGTTGACGTATGTATTGAGAGATGTGTATGTCGTGTGAGTGGCGCCTCTTTTGCATGCTCTTCCGATTTATAAATTAACATCATCATCATCATCATCATCCTCCTCATCATCATCATCATCATCATCATCGTCATCATCGTCGTCAAGGTGATAATTATCGAGCCCTTCTTCGACTCTTACGAGCCCATGGTTAGGCAGGCCCAAGGAGTTCCAAGGTTCATCTCTCTCAAATCTGTGAGTGGGGTGAAGGTGGAGGTGGTGGTGATGGTGAAGGTGGATGTGGTGGTGGTGAAGGCGTTGATGGGGTGGGTGAGTGGGTGGGAGAGTTCAGTAAAGAAGATAATTATCTTTATTATATTTTTTATTGTTTCTTTCCGCATATCAATTCGTTCATCCATCAATACCTTCCTCCATTCATGCATCCATCCAGCCATCCAGCCATGTCCCCTATCCATTCATTCATTCACCACCACACCAGACAAAGCCACCAGGAGCGGCAACAACCACAGCCGACTGGACGTTCGACAGGGAAGAATTCAAGTCGCTCTTCAACGCTAAGACCAAACTTCTCATGTTCAACAACCCCAACAACCCGCTCGGAAAGGTGAATTAGGATACATTTATCCTTTTTTCAATCAATCAATCAATCAATCAAATCAATTTCTATAGCGCTCTTTCCTCAAATTCAAGAGCGCTGGTAAATGAATTTGTTAAACAGATATGTCTTCAGATCCTTACGAAAAGTAAATAATGATATAGAAGTAGTTAAATAAGGAGGTGATGAGTTTCAAATATATGGACATCTTTAAAGAAGGGTCATCTAAGTAAGGTAATAATTGTCTAATACGTAGTCATGTGTAGAAGATTCGTTCTGACAGTCTGTCCTTCATCTGCAGAGCTCATCTGCCTTGTGAAGTAGGTAGCCAGTGGGTTCTTGCATACTGTGCATTGGTGCTCAATTTGAGGCCTTGGCACTTCTTCCTTTTAAAATAAGTTTTTATTGTAGTCCGTTAGACAGTTATTGGTTGAAGATTTTAATTCCGAGAGCAAAATAAATTTAAAGCCAGAAAACAAGAAAAGAGATAAGTTATAATTACTATAATTATTTGAAATTAAAAAAAACTAAATTATTAGATAAGACAAACTATTTAACAAAATCATTAAGCGGTTAAAGCGGCTGCCAAGATGGCAGCTGCTAACCAAAAAAAGTCTATTCATACATTTTAATCCATATATTATTTTTTTATTCCTTTTGATATTATTATTAGTATTATTATTGATTAATTGAATGATTAATTAATTAATCGAATTATTGATTGATTAATGAACTGATTGATGGGTTAATTAATCGGGTAATTATCCATCCTATTTGCATGCAGGTGTACACAGAGGATGAGATGCTCTTCATAGCGGATCTGTGCAAGAAACACAACGTGGTCGTTGTTTCGGACGAGGTTTACGACCGTCTCATATACCCCGAGACGAAGTTCATCAGGATGGGTGTGTTGGTTAGGGGACTACATTTTTAAGGACTGGAATTGATGATAATTAATGATTATTAATTTAATTAATAATACTTGATGATTAATTATTGAACTTATCCTAATTAATAATTAATAATATAATTATTCAGCTAATTAATACATTTTCACCAATTTTAAGCCCATTCTCCTCCTCTCCTCCCCCCTTACCAGCGACTCTGCCAGACATGTACGAAAGGACAATCACCATTGGAAGTTCCGGCAAGACGTTTTCAGTGACTGGCTGGAAGTTGGGCTGGTCTGTGGGCCCAGAGCACTTGATTAAGGTGCTCTGTTACGTGCATCAGAACTGCAATTATACTTGCCCGACTCCCTTACAGGTTGTGGGGGCTGGGTTGGGTTGGTTGGGTTGTGGGTGCTGGGTTGGGTGAATTGGGTTGGTTGGGTTGTGGGTTGTGTTGGGTTGGGTTTGGTTGGTTGGGTTTGGTTGAATGGGTTTGGTTGGGGGGTGGTTGGAATTTGGGTTAAAGTTGGAAGGGTTAGTAGAGGTGGATCATCATCATCATTCATGGTTCCATCTGTGATGGCCTTTCAAACGCTTAAATCATCACATTACACTTCTCTCCTAATATACTCCTAACCAAACCACCTATAACTCCACCACCATCAACCTCACCAAACCACCTATACAACCACCACCAAACCACCTATACAACCACCACCAAACCACCTATAAAACCCACCACCAAACCACTTAAACCACCCCCACTACCACCTATACAACCACCATCCCAGGAAGCGGTCGCCTTGTGTTTCGAGCGGGAAGAACGGGACATCGGCAAGGAGAGCAGCTACTTCTACCAAGCTCCCAGGGATTTGCTGCCCAAACGCGAGAAGATCGTCCAGATGCTGGAGCTGATCGGAGTTGTTCCGGTCATCCCCGAGGCGGGGTATTTCATCGTCGGAGACTTCTCCAAGACGCCTGGTTGAAAACATCTTTTTTTGACATTATTTCTTAATTAATTGATTTATTTTAATTAATTAATTGGTATTTTATTTTTTTATTTGTTATATAAACGGAAATTAATTTAATCCTTCGCCTTAAACTTTCGTCCCGCAAACTGATCCTATTTGAATTATAAAATCAATAAAAAAAGATGATAAAAAATAGTTTAATTTCTTCAATACATTGTTCAATTTTCTTTCTCTCCAGGCTTTGAGATCGACCCTGAAAATCCTGAGTCGAAAGATTATCAATTCGTCAAGTGGATGTGCAAGACCAAGGTTGCGCAATAAGCAGGAATAATGGAAATAATATCTTTAAATAAATACTACTACTACTACTACTACTACTACTACTACTACTACTACTACTACTACTACTATTACTATTACTACTACTACCACTACTACTACTACTACTACTAATAATAATAATAATAATAAACACAATAATAATAATAAAGAAATTGGCCACCACAGGGCGTCTCAGTGATTCCGAACAGCGCCTTCTACTGCCAGGCGCACAAGCCCCTCTCGGCCAACCTCGTCCGCTTCTGCTTCTTCAAGGCGTCTACCATTTCTCATAATCATTGCTTATTATTATTATTATTATTATTATTATTATTTATTTATTATTATTATTATTATGTAATTAATATTTGTTATTGGTATCTCAGTGGGTTTTTTCATTTTAATATTTTTAATTATTATTTTAGTATTTTTATTGATATTTTAATAAGTTATTAATTTAATGTTTTAGTATTTTTATTGATATTTTAATAAGTTATTATTTTAATGTTTTATTATTTTTTCTAATAATTAAAAGTGGTATTTTAATATTTAATAAGGAAATATTATTCCAATTTGTACACAGACGGATGAAACTCTGGAAAAGGCAAAAAAAGTATTTGAGTCGTGGAACAATTGATGATGATGATGACGACGATGATGACGATGATGATGATGATGATGATGATGATGATGAGGATGATGATGATGATGATGATGATGAGGATGATGATGATGATGATGATGATGATGATGATGATGATGATGAAGAAAGGAAGAAGAAGATAATGAAGAAAGGAAGAAGAAGATAATGAAGATGATGGACGTGATGATAGTTATGATCCTAAATATAATCACTTCTAATATCAAAATATGACACAAACCATCTAATTAAGTTACATTTTAAATTTAATATTGATAGTTATAAATTTAATGGTGATAATGACCATGAGAATGATGATGATGATGAGGATTCAATTAAATTACTTTTCAGTCTAATACTAATTGGCTGCATATTTATTGGGAACTAACTCCAACATTTCTCCTCTTTTTCCATTTCATAGACCTGTCGATTCATTCATTATACACCCATTTCATCTTTTAATTTAATTTATTTTATTTATAAATGTACTTAAATTGTTGGTGACCTCATTGAGTTATTAATTTTAATTTTTCGTTCCTGAGGTATTTCTGAAATAAACATTTGTTTGAAGTGTTTGTTACAAACGTGTTGTGACGATGGTGTTGATACTGATGGTGGAGTAGATGATGATGATAATGATGATGAAGATGATGGAGTAGATGATGATGATAATGATGATGAAGATGATGGAGTAGATGATGATGATAATGATGATGCTGATGATGGAGTAGATGATGATAATGATGATGAAGATGATGGAGTAGATGATGATGATAATGATGAAGATAATGACGTTTCGGCTTCTTTCATCTACGAGCCAATCTTCCGAATGGTGCTTTCATGACGAGTTTTGAGGTTTAGCGAGGGTTTAAAGACATGAAAAACGATTTAATAATAAAATTAAACAAATAAATTTGATATTAAACCATAAAATAGCTTTAAAGTTGTTTTATTTGTTTTAAATAATGTATGATTAAACAGCTCTGTTATTTCGTATTATGTGTCATTACAGAGGCAAAAATACAGCGACAAAATATGCTGGTTGATTGGCTGTAGTTATACTCTGTGTTTTGTGCCTATTCATCTTGCTGTGTGTTTGTGTGTGTGTGTGTGTGTGTGTGTGTGTGTGTGTCTGTGTGTGTGTGTGTCTGTGTGTGTGCGTGTGTGTGTTTGTGTGTCTGTGTGTGTGTTTGTGTGTGTGTTTGTGTGCGTGTGTGTGTGTGTGTTTGTGTGCGTGTGTGTGTTTGTGTGCGTGTGTGTGTGTGTTTGTGTGTGTGTGCGTGTTTGTGTGTGTGTGTGATATTGTGTTTGTGTGCGTGTGTGTGTGTGTTTGTTTGTGTGCGTGTGCTGGTATATAGGTTTTCAAACTCATGGTAGTGTAGAGGAGTAGCAGGGTCTTTTTGGTTGTATTAAAAAATTATAAATCTAAAAAAATAACATTAACCCCTTAAGTATCCAGGCACCAATAAAAAATTTTTTTTTTGAATAAATAAGTTTCAAAAGCTCAAATCTAATCAAGGCAGTAGCGGTGTTCTAGAGCAGCTCGACTAATCAAATCATTGACCCACATTTTAATTGTGTCAGGTTGTTAAATAGTTGTGGTGGTGTTGAGGTCATTTTGAGAGAAAGAGTTGACGCCATGAACACCAGTTGGCTTCAGCAAAAGCAACTTCTTTTGAAGCAACGCAAACAGCAGTTTCCACAACAATCACAACAAATTTCGCAACAACAAAAGTTAAGACTACAACAAAGAGTTAACGTGTTTTCTGTTCCTTTATTCGAAGACTACAACACCAATGATAACAACAACAACACAAGCAACAACACAAGCAACAACAACATCTTTGTCAACAATAAAGAAATAATTAACCAGAACAGCAACAGCAACAACATTAACAACAACACTAACCTCAACAGCAACATAAGCAGCAACAAGAGCAACATCAAAACTGACGGCAACAAACACATCGTCACACGCAAACCCCCTTCCCATGGACGACCTCGCAACATCTTCAGTCTTTTCCTCAAACCTTCCCGCCAAAATGACGAACACGTGATCAAACGAACGGAAGAAGACCAGCTGCGAGAACTTTTGAAACAGTTGGACGGTGGTGGTGGGAAAGACGGCAGGAGTGGCAGTGTCAGCTCGAACGGTTCATCGTTGTTCGTGAAGAAGAAAAAGCCAAGCAAGAACGGAAGTAAAAACAGCTGGTTTTCTAGGCGCAAGTTGAACACCCGTTCGCACTCAGAAAGCAGTGTTTTCGAGAACAAAATATCGTCGTGTGATGGCCTTTTCAAGGTCATTCCGCCAACCCTCCAATCAGAGCAACCCAGTCTAGGTCAGCCTTCATGTAGGTCATCTAGACAGTTCAGGAGCTTCATTGGCTCAGAGCTTTCTAGCGTGAGTTTGTCTTTTGCAGCTCATTTATTTATTTATTCGTAATTGATGAAACGCCTATAAATGTGTTTGATTGACTGATTGATTGGAATGGATGGCATCTTGTTTCCATGAGCAATTTGCACATTTTCTTTCTCCAAAGTTTTCCCTGGAAGAACCTCCCATCTGTTTCTGTAGCGTGTGCAGACACTGTGACCTCAACAACAACAATTACAAAGTCGGCAACAACAACAACAACAAAAACACTTTTTTCGATCTACAACAATACTCCTACTCAGACTCTGAAGAGCTGAACGTCCACCACCACCACTACAACAACAAGCACAACAACTACCACAAGCAACTGATGCAACTACTACAACTACAACGACAACCCATCAACAGCACCTTCCACAACTACAACTACAAACTACCCACAAAAAAATCCAGTTCCAACAAATGCCACTACTACAACTCCCAAAGTACTTCTAGCGACTATTTCTTCAACAATCACAACCACAACCACAACAGCAACAAAAACAACAACAACAACCACAAAAGTACTGTTACAGGTCTTTACAACAACTACAACAGCGACATTGACCAAGAATCCAGCAACAAAAACTGCACAAATGGCTGTCATAGCATCTGTAATTGTAATAAAAACAACAACAACAACGACAATAATAAAAACAATAAAAACAATAAAAAAATCTGTAATAATGGTAGTCACAAGCGATTCATCCAAACAGGCTGCGAAGCATGTAAATGTAGTTATGATGATGATTGTGGTGTTGATGATGATGTCGCTGGTGGTGTTGATGATGATGTCGTTGGTGGTGATAATGACGATACTGGTTGCTATGGTGATTACAACGATGAGAATGGGAGAGGGGTTGGTTTTATGAGTTCTTTCAAGAAAAGGGGGGTGAAGATGGGAGTGGATGGGGGTGGTGGTGGAAGGTCTGTCGTGAGTGTTGATGATGATAGCGCAGATTTAAACAGTGAAAGAAATGAGGAAGTTGATTTGAATTCTGAAAAACTTTTTTTTAATGGCAATAAGAAAAAGAATGGTAAAGATGAGGATGATAATGATGACGGTGGTGATGATGATGACGGTGGTGATGATGATGATGGCGCTAAGGATGATGGAGATATTGAAACTAATGGTGGGGATCTTAAAAACACCCATGGTGATGATTATGGTGGTGGAAGTGGATGGGATGGTATACAGTCAAGCCTCAACTGCATCAGAGAAGCTAACGAGTTACTCCTTCAGAACTTGAATTCACTCGGTTGTCATGGAGTAAGTAGGCATGGCAACAGTGGTCAAGATGGAAGAGTCAACGGAAGAGATGGGAAGGTGTCCGGTGAAGACGAGGTTGTGAAGGAGGTGTGTGAGAAGATGTTGTCAAATAACATGCTGGTTTTAGAGTCAATCAGAACTACCAGTCAACCATCCACTCCTCTACTGAGTAATCCATCAACTCCCATATCAACCCATCCATCTACACCTACATCCACAAACACATCCACACCCTTACTTATAGATCCATCTACACTTCCATCGACAAACCCATTCACTTCAATACCAGCCCATCCATCTATCCCAATCTCAACCCCACCTACAACAACCCCTACTCCATCAACCATCCCAACAAACCCTTCATCATACTATCTAGCACACTGTCCATACTGTGGTGGTAGGGGGAGGATGAGTGACGCTAATAGTGGTGGGATGGGTAATAGTAATAGTGATGGTGGGATGGGTGTCAGTAAGGGTGGTGCAAGTGATGGTACCAAAATCTCCATGACGACGCTGTGGTTGATGCAACAGTTGATGATCAACAATCTCAGATCAGAAGTTTTACTGCTGAGAAGGTATGGTGGGAATAGTGGAAGAGATGAAAGAAGGAGTACAGATGGTGATGATGGTAATGATGCTGATAGAAAAAGTGGCGGGAACAAGATTATAGCTGGGGATGAAATTAAAAAAGGAATTAATGGCGGGAACAAAAACTTATGTTTGGAGGAGGGTGGAAGAGAAAGGAAAGATAACAAAGAAGAAGAAATCAGTTGTGGTGACGTAATCAACAAACTCACTCACTTCATCAACACCATGCACAACAACATCAACAACAACAATAGAAGCATCAACAACAACAATAACCTAGTCGACGAAATGGGATATCTACTACAAGACCAGCAACAACTTCAACTACAACAACCCATTTGTTCTTTTCCCATCAAAACTCATTTTTCTCTCACTAAATCTCATCCCATCCATTCATCCTTGCTTAAATCGCATCATTTATCTCTACCACACCAACCACACCATCTATCCCTACCACACCAACCACACCAACCACACCATCTATCTCTACCACACCAACCACACTTGCCCCACTATAAAGATTCACTTTTCAACTTTGTTCCACCACCATTCCTAAAAATTTCAAATGTTGAGCTCTACAAAAATGACTGTCTTTGCGGCAACTACCACCACGGCAACAGCACCCACAACTACCACCGCCACAACAACACCCACAACTACCACAACAACTACTACGATTACAAGGATAATAACACACACAAAAATAATAATTTTATAAATAAAACAAATAATAATAATAAAACTGGAAAAATAGATAATATTGAGAATAATATTAATAAAAGTAATAATTTTGATGACGGTTACCACAGGATCGATATCAAGAAATACGAGATACAGACTGACAAGCAAGTGTACGCCAAACTACCTCAGAAAAATAAAAACACAAAAAATATAAAAATGGGAAAAAATAACTTTAATAAAAATGATAAGAATAATAATATTATAGTTACGAATGGGTCGCTTACCACTTTATCCTCCAAACCATCGTTATCATCACTTCCCAATTCACTAGCATCATCATCATCATCTTCATCTTCATAAATGCTTTTATCAAAGCCATGCTTTAGAAACCTTGAGACGTTTTTTGTTTAATACGACTTGAAAGCAGCAGCATCATCATCATCATCATCATCATCATCATCATCATCATCATCATCATCATCATTAGCATCATCATCATCATTATCAGTAAAAACGAAAAAATACAATCTGAGCAGTTGTAGTTGTGATATGCAGCTTTGAATAAAATGAAACTACAAATTCACCATCACCAGAATGCACGAAAATGTGTGGATGAGGATGAAGCAGGAATTCATCGTGCATGAATGAATGCAACAATGCATGAATGCATGAATGGATGCATGCTTGGTTCGATGAATGAATGTCCCGATGCATGCATGCAAGAATTAATGCACAAGAGAAGCGGTGGAATTGTCGTTAAAGAATTCAAAGATATTGTGGCAATTGTAGTTGACTAAGCAGGCGTTTAATACAGTTTTTAAAATATTGATAATAATAATAATATTAATATAAACAAATAATAAGAATAAAGTTCATATAAAACATGACTATATTTTTGGCACTTAATTAGAATTCTTAAAAATAAATACCAGATAAAAAAGTATTTAATGAAAAACAGTAATTAAGTAAGAAATTCATGAAGCTGTAAAGCGCAATACAATTGAAAACTCATTTCCCAATAATTAAATTTAAAAATAGACTTTAATACATTTCAAAAATTAATTTTCATATGATATAACTTGGTGACGTAAGCGAAAAGATGTGTTTTCGAAGCGTGCTACCCGACTGCAGAGGGTGTGTGACATGGAATGAACAAAATGGCGGGAAAATAAACGCAGACGATGATAAAAATCGATGGCGCGAAAATTGAAGCTGAATGTGGATTCAAAAGTGAACTTTATATTTTAATTGATTAACTGTTTTCATTTACGTTTTTGTACTATAACTTTGAATAGCTTATTCATAATCTTCAATCTTGTAGAATGAAGAAGGTGGATATTTCAGATAAAAACGAATAGAAAAAGATATTAATTTGAATTAATTATTAAATTAAGCAAATTAATTAATTTAATATTCTAAACAATTAAATGTATTTTTTTAAACAAAAAAAACAAGTTAACCCAAATCATTGTATAAAAATAACTCAAATTATTTATAAAACATGTGTTTAAACATGAAAATACGTAGCCCTCAATTAAATATTCGAAAAACAAAGATTAAATAAATACGGCATAGAACATTTAGAAGATGTCGGGACACTTGGACCAGTCCCGTTTGAAATATCGCCCATTGAAAAGCCACCCTTGTTTGTTTGTTGTTGAATCTAAACCCTTGTGAAACCAACTGATGGGAGAAGGGTGGATGCATGGAAGTGGCTGAAGAAAAAAGGATAGACGAAGGTTGCATAGATGGAGGTAGGTGGTGTGTGAAAAAGAAGGATGGGTGTTTGAGAACTAGGTAGTTAGAAAGAGTGACAAGCCAAACCACCATAAACTAATCAACCAACCAACCAATCAATTACTTCCACATACAAAACCTTCGTTAAAAATTCACAAAACACTCCCCCCTCCACGTTCAAACCCCCCCCCCCCCTCCACCCCTCCCCCCCTCTCTTATCAAACTCCCCCACGCACCTAGGGTCTGCTTGCGGCTGCGACTTCCTCCTCTTCTTCCTCACCTCTCTCTGCTTCTCCTCCAGTCTGTTCTTCTCTACTGAAGCTTGCTCTTATGATGGTGATGATGATGATGGTGGTGGTGGTGATGGTGATGATGATGATGGTGGTGGTGATGGTGATGATGATTATGATGGTGGTGGTGATGGTGATAATGATGGTGATGATGATAGTGATGATGATGATGATGATAGTTATGATGAAGTAATGATGATGGTGAAGTTGATAATTTAGTAGTAATGTACAAGCCTACTAAATCATCTAAAAAACTTTTAACTTCATTAAAAACACCCTAAAACACCAATCAGCCACAAACGCACCCTCAAACACCCTTCCCGCCTTGCCGACAACCTATAAACCCCTGTTCCATTAGGCGTATGTCCGGTCTGAAACGACAGTCGGTGGGGGCGAGAGAGGGGTGGTGAGTGGGTTTGGTGGTGGTGGTGGCGGTAGGGGTGGGGTTGGTGGAGGGCTCTTCATTGAGGTGCATGGTGAAGCTGGTGAAGCTATAATACTGTGGTGGATGGTGGGTGGATGATGGGTGGATGGTGGTGGATGGTGGGTGGATGGTGGGTGGATGGTGGGGGATGGTTGGGGGGTTTGATGATGGGCAGATTATGGGTGGAGGATGAACAATTGAACATTGAAAAGTGGTTGAATGGTGGAAGGTGTGTGGCTTTAGCAAATAAAATATACAATACACTTCGAGATAGAGATGAAAATGGAAATAAATCATGATCATCATCATTACACAACCATCATTCCCACCACCACCACCACCCTCAGCATCATCATCATCACCACCTGTTCGGACATAGTCGGTCTCGAAAATGTCTGCCATAGCTTGACAGACCCTTTGACCGCCTTCTGGAATTGGTCCGTGCTAGAAGCTGAGGCGACCGCTGCAGATTTGCTGCTAGGCGTGGTGGTAGTAGTAGATTTAGTGGTGGTGGTGGTAGTGATGGTGGTAGTTGTGGGTTTAGTAGTAGAAGTTGTTGTTGTAGTGGTGGTGGGAGTGGCTTTTGTGGCGGTGGTAGTGGTCGTTTTAGTTTCCTTTGCGTGGACGCGAGACTGTTGTGGTGATGTAGAAGGACATAAAAAAAAAAATATAAAATAACTTAATTTTTAATTAAAGTTTTCACAAATAAAATAACTTAATTTTTAATTAAAGTTTTCACAAATAAAATAACTTAATTTTTAATTAAAGTTTTCACAAATAAAATAACTTAATTTTTAATTAAAGTTTTCACAAATAAAATAACTTAATTTTTAATTAAAGTTTTCCACCTTTCCGTTAGTCTTCTTTGCAGTATCATTATCATCTTTGCCATTATGACCATCATCATCACCACCCTTGTTGTTTTTGTTATTTGAATCGTATGCACTATTATTATTATTATTATTTTTAACATCATCATTATCATCATTATCATTTTTAACATCATCATTATCATCATTATCATTTTTAACACCATCATTATCATCATTATCATTTTTAACATCATCATTATCATCATTACCCTTATCATCACAATTATCTTTATCATTATCATCACCATAATCATTTCCACTTGAGCACATGTCTTCATTTGCAATAACGAATTCATCATCATCATCATCATCACTCCACCCAGCATCATCATCATTACCACCACCATCATCATCATCACCACCACCATCATTACCATCACCACCACCATCATCAGCATTTTCACCAAGACTATTATTTATATTGTCTATAGCTCCACGTTTGAGAGCATCATCATCAGCACCATCAGCATCATCATCATCAGCACCGCCAAGTAGGTCATCGTCAGACGCTCTGCTACTGGCTAGGCTAACGAAGGCTTCCCATTGGTCCAATGGAAAACTATATAGGGCGTCTACCCACCTGCCCCCGAAACAACGTAACTTGCGGTTTCTGGACGGTTTGGTGTATGTGGTGGACTTTCAAACTAATAAATCGAATTGGTTGGGAATTGTAATCGGCAAAAATACTTGTTAAAAACTTATAAAAATCTAAAAATTAAATATGTATAAAAAAAACAAAAAAATTCTTATTAAAAACAAAATATATAAAAAAATTAGTTTAAAAAAATATTTTAAAATTATTTTAAAAAATGGAAATAAAATATATAAATGAAAAAAGTAATAATGACTTAGCGTCAAGCAGGAATCCATCAACTCTATGGATGTTCTTGCTGAACCAGCCTGCCGGGTGGAACGTCAAGGTCGCCTTCCATGACGTCTTGTGGTTCATGATGACCATACTGCCTTGCTGTCGTGGTGGTCATGATGATGATGGTGGTGTGGTGGTGGTGGTGGTGGTGGGGGTGATGGTAGTGGTGGTGGTGGTGATGGTAGTGGTTGTGATGGTGACGATAGTGGTGGTATGGTAATGATGATGGTGGTATGGTTATGATTATGATGGTGATGGTGTTGGCATGAAAGAAAGAATCGGTGCTAATGATGATGATTAAATCATAATCAACACCATCAACCTGTTCCAGCCACAGCTTGCCTATGACGATGTTGTGCACACTACAGTTGACGCTCTGCCATGTGTATGACTCGTCGTAACTGGGTGGATGGATGGATGGATGGATGGATAAATGGATGGATGGATAAATGGATGGATGGATAAATGGATGGATGGATAAATGGATGGATGGATAAATGGATGGATGGATAAATGGATGGATGGATAAATGGATGGATGAATAAATAGATTACTAAATGTAATTTTTTTTAAATGCATAGTAAAATAGGAGAAGAATTGATAGAATAAATGAATAGACAAATGAACAAATGTTAACGTTGAACCCAATACGAAATCAAAACCCAAGTCCCATGACCTCTCAAGGTCAAACACCTCCACCCCCTTCCCCCCCCTCCTACTGACACCCCACGAACTTTGTGAGTCGTAGGGTGATCAGACCACCCGGTGTGACCTCCACACTACGACCCCAGAACTTCAACTGAGGCTGGATGAACCTATGAGATAGTGGTGGTCATGGTGGGGGGGGGGGGTGGTGATGATGATAGTGTTAAAGTTGATAAAGACATGATGATTACGATTATGATGGGAATGATGATGATGATGGGAATGATGATTATGATGAGAATGATGATGATGATGATGCTGATGATGATGACGAGCATGATAATGATGGTAACAGATAAGGCCACACCCACCCGTAAAAGAGGAAAGTGTCGGAGGAGGCGTGGAAGGCACTGATTGGTGGATGGTGGCTCACCTGCTCACATACCATCCTGTAACCCCCTCTGAGTGTTTGTACATGTGTGTGTGTGTATGTGTGTATGTGTGTGTTTGTGTGTGTGTGTGTGTTGGCGTGTGTTTGTGTGTGTGTGTCTGTGTGTGTATTTTTGTGTGTGTGTTTGTGTGTGTGTGTGTGTTTTTGTGTGTGTGTTTTTGTATATATTTTTATGCGTTTATGTGTGTATGTGTGTTTACGTGCACACACCTGGAGTACTCATAGGTCTCTCCCAGCAGAGGGTTGAAGGGCTTGCCAACGCGGTCTTTGGTCGAGGCTGAAGCCGATACTGCAAAAGCCGTCACCAACTGTGGTGGTGATGACGATTATGATGGTGGTGGTGATGATTATGATGGTGATGATGGTGGTGGTTATGATGATGGTGGTTGTGGTGGTGGTTATGATAATGGTGGTTATGATGGTGGTGGTGGTGATGATGAGTTTTACTAAATTTTAAACATTATTTTCTAATCTTTCAATCAATGCATCAATTCATGCATGAATAAATGCATGAATAAATGCATGAATAAATGCATGAATAAATGCATGAATAAATGCATAAATTCATGCATAAATTAATGCATAAATTAATGAATAAATTCATCCATTTAATAAACTAATTATTCAATGAATTCATGCATGCATCAATTCATGCATGCATGCATGCACTAGTACCTCAAACCTCTTGACAGGGTCATCACACCTCGAGGCTTGTTCGATCAGGTAGGCGTACTCCATGTGCTCAACCAGCTGTGGTGGTGGAGAAGATGGTGGTGATGGTTGGTTGATGGTGGTGATGGTTGGTTGATGGTGGTGGTTGGTGGTGGAACAAGAGAATATGGTGGTTGGGAGTGGTGGTGGAGCAAGATAATATGGTGGTTGGTGGTGGTGGAGAAGATGGTGGTTGAGATTATAGGTGATTGGGGTGGATGGTGATTGGTGTTGGATGGTGGTAATTGGTGAAAACAGAAATGGTGGTTAATGGTGGTTGGTTGTGGAGAAAAAGAAGATAATGTTGGTTGGTGGTGGATAGTGGAAAGAAAAAGATGGTGGTTGGTGGTTAGGGGTGGAATGGAGTTGATTGGGTGTAGAAAAAAAGATAAAAGTCGACGAAAAACATGCACACAAAAGGAAAGGCACCCTCTGGAGGAATGAGATGGGTTCATTGAAGACTAGAGGCATGGTGATCTTGGAGAGCTCCTGGATTGGTGGTAGTGGTAGTAGTTGTGATAGTGGTTGTGGTGTGGTGTGGTGGTATTGGTGAAGGATTTTAATCCCACATTTTCCAATCCAAATATTATATTCCTTATTAATTTGAACTTTTTATTGAAATTTTCTTAATTATATAATAATATAAGAAATAATTTTGAAATATTAGTAAAATCTGTTAAATTATTTTCAATTCACCTTTCCAATGCACTGTTTCAGAACAGTCCATATGCTGTAGTCACTCCTCGATGCCATCTTGGCTGGCAGTTGGGTTCTTGTGAAAAGAAAAAGATATTTTTACATTATTAAATAGTAAATTATAGAATTTATATTTATGATTTTATCAATAATGCAATGATGAAAAATATTTTTAAAAGCTTTATTCAATAAAGTTTATTGAATAACCTGCCACCCCAGCTTGGTACTTTCTTACAAGGTGTCTTCATTCCAGCAGCATTTTCTGTAGATTTGGTCATTGGGAAAAATGTTAGTTGCTCATATCAGTATTGCATACTATTTATAAATTATTTCTGTAAAAAAATATATTAACTAAAACATGGAACAAACTTGTATCATCACAATCGAAAAATGCTTCTGGCCCTGTGTCATCCATTTGGTTTATTATTTTTGAATAATTAATAATAATTAAAATTTAGTTGTACAAAAGTAATAATGATTACGGAGCATTTTATTTTGTTTTAAAATTAGCCTGCTCTGTAAACTTTAAACCTGGCTTTTATTTATGATTTTTATTAAATAAGTAAAAATTTTGTATAATCAGCTGGTAGAATTAAAATAAATAGATATCTGTCACTATTTATTTTTTCTTATCGTTTTTAAAAGTACACTCAAGTTAGAAGATTTTTAAAATTTTACTTACTGCATAAATTTTATAAGTATAAAAATGAGTAAAAATTAAAAAACTTGAATTTTGTTTTTTTCAAATTATTTGCATAAATTTGTTGCCAAAGCTAACTTTTATTAATAAAAAGTGAATTCTATTTAAATGGGGATTCCTGCCAAAGCTAAAAGACTTCTGGCTCATTTAAAAAATGGCCACCAAACAATTCCTGAGCATAAATTGTTAGCAAGCATTAATACTTTGAATTTATTTATTCTCAATGAACATTATTTTTTTCCGGAGCCTTTTCACAAGGAACTGGCTAAAACCATGGTGAGCACCTCCAAACTGAACCATTTAAAATTTAAATTTTGATTTTATTAATAGTTTTCTTAATTCTGTAATTAATGCACCAAAACTATTTTCAAAGTTTGAAATATTGAACAAGAATTCAGTGCACGTTTCTTACACAGCCAAGGAAACACTACTACACATGTTGAAAGCTGTGAGTATTTCTTTAAGACTCAGTGACTAAATCGTCTCTCAAAATACCATTTCATTCCAGCTTTTCTTTACAGGAAAAGTCGCACCACCTTGAGTATATAAGCCTCTTGGAAGAAGACTGGAATATAATAATGAAAGAGCTTAAGAACAAATCAATCACTAGCATCCCCATCACTCCAGCCACTGATTCTACAACTACAACTACCATCCCCACCACCAGCACTGACATCATCACCCCTTTATCCATTGATACTATTTATACTATTAATACTATCAGCACCACTGATACTAATACTACTACCATCTCCACCCCCATCAATACTATTTCAACTACTATCACTACCACCACCGATACTAATACTACAACTACCACCTCCCTCAACTACAAGCTAGGCCTTCACCACAGACTCGACCTTTACCAGTCACTCCTTGGCCACGATTCGTACAGAGGGTGGATTCGTGGAGTGGTGTTGGAGGGAGCGAGGGAGGTGTTGGAGGGGGTATTGAATTTGTATGATGATGATGATAATGATATTAATAACAACAATAATAAGAATACTAATAATTGTAATGGTAATAATGATAATCATCATCATCATTATAATAAAGAGATTAATAATAATAATCATGATGATAATGATACTGAGGTTGATCAACTGGCATTGGCTTCTTTCATCAAACTCCTCTATAAACTAATCAAGATTGATTCATTCAACATTTTCAATTTCAATAATAAAATGATTAATAATAATAATAATAATAATAGTAATAGTAATAATAATAATATTTATAATAATAATAATAAATTTAATGATTATAACAATATTGATGATGATAATAATAATTCAATCCCTATCTTGAGCATCATTACCAAGTTATCCCACGCTTACCATAATGGGTTGATGCCCTGTAAAAGACCTATCAACAACAACAACAACTACAATAACAAATATAATATTAATAACAACATTAATAGGAATCATAATCATGATCGACTGTGGAGCAGACGGTTTTATAAAGTCTTGAATCATATCTGCGATGCTATAAAGGAGTTTGTGAGCATTAATAAGAAAATAAATCATAAAAATGATGATGATAATAATGATAATGATATTAATAATGGTAATGATAATGATATTACTATAATCAAGGCTTTCATAAAAAAGGAATTGAGCGCTATAATTAGCAGTAGTGGTGATAATGATTTTGCCATTTGGTGCAAGTTTCTCAGGCCAACTGGCTTCAACCACTTCACAGGCCTTGGCAACATTGGTAAGGCGGTTCATTTACACATGAAAATATAATTAATTCATTTATAATAATAAAAATAATAATAATAATAATAAATAATAATAATAATGCTAATGATGTCATAATAATAAATAATTATGATAAAGATAAAAATAGAAAAACAATAAAAAGTATAATAATGAAAATAATTTCATAATAATATCATAATGATAATCAATAATTTTCTATAGATGTCACAGCTAACGTGGAGTTGGGGGTGGTGGATGGGGCTTGTTTGAGGAAGGTGCTGATAGTAGTTGTCAAGTGTGTGGAGGTTTTCTTGCTAATTGGTGGGTGGGAGGGTAATGGATGGATGGGTGGATGGAGGGACGGGTGAGTAGTGGAATGAATGGAGGATTGAAGGATAGATAGGTGGTAGGGGGATGAATGGATGATGAAGAAGATGGATGGGGGATGAATGGGATGAGCGAATGAATAAATAAATGGAAACTCGAGTATTTAATGGATGGACGAGAAATAAATGAATTAATTAACAAACTGTGAGTGAAACAACAGTAATAATATAATCAAATTCACGACAGGAAACGATGGTGGTGATGATGATGATGGTGATGATGATGATGATGATGATGATGGTGATGGTGATGATGATGGTGGTGATGATGATGGAGCAGAAGCGGGAAGATTAATCGATGCGTCATCAGCGTTCATCAGTGACGTCATGATTAAACTAAAGAACCATCGTATTGGTAATGATCATAATGATGATAATATAAATAATAATAGTAATAGTAGTAATAATGTAAGTAATAATACAAGTAATAAAGATAGTAATAGTAACACTAGTACCCCTCAAAGGCATCTCCTCACCTGCATACAACTCGTCGACTTGTTCAGGGAGCAAGACGATGAACTCATTGAGTTTGTGCACGTGTGCTTGCTTGTGTTCGTGCGTGTGCGTGACTTCAGTCACGATGTACAACAAAAGAATCGCAACCACCATCAACAACAACAACAAAACCACCACCCCATCATTCCATCATCACCAACACTACCACCACTCCACCACACCTGCCTCAACCACAACTACCTCATAGCAGCCATGTTGTCACGCGGTATTGGTGGTGGTGCTGATAATGATGGGGGTCAGGTGATGCTTGATTGGTTGCTAGGCACTGAGACAAACTTTTTGACCTTCATCATGACCTTCTTAAAGGTCAACAATAAGCATGCTGATGGCGGGAGTGACAAGGTCATCCATCATCATCATCGTCATCGTCAACAAACACAACGACGTCATCGTCATCACTCATGCACCAATCATCCAGAAGATTGTGAAAATGACAAAAATGATGATAAGGATGAAGATCAGGATGAAGATGATGATGCTACTGCTGCTGCTGATGATGATGATTATGATTATGATGATGATGATAGTAGTGGTGGTGGTGGTAGGAGTAACTTTGAAATCTTTTTAATGGCGTGTGTTGAGGTGTTTAGAGCAATACACATTGAGGAAAGAGGTAATGATGATGATGATGAAGAAGAAGAAGATAAAGAAGATGATAACGATGATGATGAGAAAGATGATGATGATGGCGATGATGATGATGATCATGAACATAGTAATAATAGTAATAACAATAAACAAAAGAAGATTATACAGGCCATCAAACGCATGTTCAGACACATGGTGGGTGCTTTCGCGCGCTTTCTGACGTCTGTGCAGACGTGTGCTGAGCACGTGGGCTTCCCTGTGCAACCATTGGTCGTACAACTGCTTACGTTTGTCGCCATGTTGAAGAGATCTTGCTTGTACGTGGATGATAATGATAATAATAATAATAATAACAATGCTAATTGTTGTTGTTGTGAATGTGTTGGATGTTTTGGATGTTGATGTTGAGTGAGTTTTTGAAAAGATATGAGATGATGATGATAATCATTGTTATTATCAACAATTTTTTCATCATCATTACTACTACCATCATCAAGTCCACAACTCATCATCACTGAATCATTTCCAGATTCAAAATAAACTGAAGAAAATGTTTTTATTTACAAACTGAACGTGTGCTTTTCAATGAAGTCTTCGAAACGATTGATTTATTGTGGCGGGTGAAAAGTTTTGTAATTAAGCGCCAGTTCAAGGCTTAATTTGATTTAATTTTTGATTAATATATATTTTTTATGAATAGATTAATTAAATTATTTATATATATTTTTTTTCACCATGTATTTAAGCATACTTTCTCTTCCATCACCCCATTCCAGTTATCTTCTCTCTTTCAACCGCCCTCTTCCCCCCATCCCCCTCTCCCCCATTATTCTTATTATTATTTTCATCACTCTCTCCCCACCCACTAAACCATCACTACTACCCTTTCCCCACTGTTTCTACCCACCCCCACTCGGTAATTTTCTCTATACACCCTTCCGACCATCTCGCCACCCACCCATCCCACTGCCATCTATCTCTTCCATCATCACCACTAAAAGTTGATCATCTGGTAGAGTTTGCGACGAAAGCGCTTCAGCATCAGAGCTTGTGCCATGCTGCAGCCATGCCTCGAGACCTCTTTGAGGCTGTAGTGGTTCGCAACCATGGCAACCCTGCTTTTGTCTTTTGTTGTTGTTGCAGTTGCTGTTGTTGGGGTTGTTGATGTTGAGGTAGTTGTTGTAGTAGTTGTTGTAGTTTCGTCCACTTTTGGTGTTGTAGTTGTGGTGGTTTTTGTGTTGTTGTTGCTGCTGGTTTTCACGTTGCTAGAGTTGTTGTTGTTGTTGTTGCTTTCTTTTAGGTCGTTCAAGTTGTGGTTGTTGTTGTTGTTGCATGGGCAGATGAAAGTGAGCAGATGGTCAGATGGTAATGTGCTGACTATCAACTTGCTGTGGTCTTCGCTGCAGTTCATCTGTCACGCGGTGATGATGGTAGTAGTAGTAGTAGTAGTAGTAGTAGTAGTAGTAGTAGTTGTAGTAGTAGTAGTAGTAGTAGTAGTAGTAGTAGTAGTAGTAGTAGTAGTAGTAGTAGTAGTTGTAGTAGTAATAAAATTAATAGTTGTAGTAGTAGTAGTAGTTGACAAAAATGTTAAAAAATCATTCAATACTAATCAACTTTTTTTAATTAAAAATAAAAAACGATAATAAAAGAAAAATAATAACAAAGGCAAAGCAAGCACACCTGGTACGTTCCGTTGCTAAGCAGCATAATGATTGCATCATCCTGTCTGTACCACTGGCTCACGTGGGTGTGACCTTGAGCATCATTACCATCACCCCCATCGTCATCATTATCATCATCATCCCTTTGAACTGCATTCATACGTGTCAAAGACTTTTTGCGTGTAGAGGATAATTGGCGGGAAGAAGTTTCTAAATTTGGAGAATTTAGCGCCAAAAAAGTTGAGTTTGGCGCCAAAAAAGCGGAAAGACTTGAGTAGGAAGTCACTTTTAGTTGTTGCAGCATGTAGGAAGTGACGAAATTCAAAATGGCGAGTTTAGTCTTGATGTTTTTGGTGTTTTCTTTTTCGGGTTTGTTCAGGATTGTGGTTTGCGATGTCTCGTCGACGTACTGCACGTGCCTTGAAAGTTTTTGAGATTTAAATTAATTATTATTTATATATATTAAATATCATTTATATATATTAAATATTATTTATATATATTAAATATCATTTATATATATTAAATATCATTTATATATATTAAATATTATTTTTATATATTAAATATCATTTATATATATTAAATATTATTTATATATATTAAATATCATTTATATATATTAAATATCATTTATATATATTAAATATTATTTATATATATATTAAATATCATTTATATATATAAAATATCATTCATATATATTAAATATCATTTATATATATTAAATATCATTTAATTAGATTTAAAGTTAAACATATCTATATAATCTAACATTAAAATAGGCACAAAAGTACTAACTACTATTATTAATTGTCATTAATAGAAGTTTATATAAAAATAATTATTAATAATAACTAATAGGAAGTTATAATGATAGTTATTCCAATAAAAGCATCACCAGCCTGCCATCAGCTGCCATCGTCATTTTGCTGTCGTCGCTGAAGACAACCCCAGTGCTATTGTCAGAGAGACTGAAACCGAAACCGAACTTGTTGGAAAAGTCCACCCACCTGGTCACGTGAAGTACTGTTGCCATGGTGACAGACTTGCACTTTGCTGCTTTGTCTGTGTTGTGTTGGTGGTGGTGGAGGAAGTTTGATGTTGTTTTTGTCAAAAGATTTTAACTATCTGCAACAAAAAAATTTAAACTACAACAACTTTTTTCCCACAACCACAACAACCAAAACAACACCCACCACAACAACAATACTCACCAGCATCCAGTGTAGGCAAGCACCGTTCCAGCTTCTTGTACAACTCCACACCTCCTCCACTCCTTCTCACTCCACCCCCTCCCACCACCTCATTATCTCTTTCTCTCTTTTCCATCACTTCTTCTTTTTGATCTTTTGTTTCTTTCTCAAAATATTTGTTCTTTGTTGTAGCAATTACTACTTTTTCTTTTGTGTTTTCACTGGTTTTGTTGAGTTTTGAGTTATTTACATTTTCTTCTTTACGGTATTTTATTTCTTTATTCTTTTTTTTTATTTTAATATTTTTATCCTTCTTTTCACTGTTATCTTTGTCTTTAGAATCATTATCAATTTTTAATGAATCTTCATCATCATCACCACCACCATTTTCATCATTATCACCACCATCATCATCATCCTCTTCATCATTATCATCATCATCCTCTTCACTTGTATCATCACTTCCATCATTATCATTCCTCGCTTTTGTATCATTATCATCCTTTTCCACTTCCACCTTCACTTTCACCATACCATCCTTCCTTCCACTCTTCTTCTCATCCTTATCAACTCGATTTTTCTTTAAATCATCATTATCATCTTTTTCTTTCACATGATCTTTTTTCTCATCGCCATTATCTTTATCATTGCTTTTCCTCTTCATCTCACCCTCACCTCCGTCATCATTTACTTTATTTTTATCACTATTTCCAGAATTGTTAATATTTATTTCTTTAATTTGATTACCTTCATCAACATCATTACCAGCACCATAATATCCGCAACTACCTCCATCATTATCATCACCACCATCCTTACCAGCATCACCCTTCTTATTTTGGTTTCTATCGTCTTCCTTCTTGTTTTTGACACTATTCTGTAAAACAAGGATAATTTAATTAATTAATTAATTAAGTTAATTAAATTTAACTCAATTAAAATCAATTGTGAAAAATACAAAATGGGTATAGTAGAAAATAAAAAATGTTTAATTATAAAAAGAATAACAAGAATAGTAAATAAAAATTAATGAAAATATTAATATGATATAATCATAATGAACAATATTAATGACGAAAAAAAATAGGAAAAAAATTAATTATAATAAATAAATAAATAATATTATTATTATTATAGCAGAATATTTACTTGTGAGTTGGAAAGTCGTTTGAGAAGCTTGGAGAAGAGTTTGTTGGGTTCGTTGTTGGAGGAGCGCTTGGGTGCCTTGGCTGAGTGTGCCCTGGTGGGTGGGTGGGTGGGTGGAGAATGGGGGTGGGTGGGTGGGTGGAGAATGGAGGTGGGTGGGTGGAGAATGGGGGTGGGTGGGTGGGTGGAGACTGAGGGTGGGTGGAGATTGTGGGTGGGTGAGTGAATGGGTGGGTAGAGATTGGGCTGGGTGGGTAGAGTAGAAAAGGGTGGATGAGAGTAGAATTGGGCGAAGAGAATGGGCGTAGACGGGTGAAGATGGGTGAATGGGTTGGAGGTGGGTGGAAGTGAATGAAAGTGAAAATCAATCAAGGTATTAAAAGACGGTATTATCAAAGACCAACCTATTGACAGACACCACAGCTGGAAAACTAGGCTTGGAAAAGCAGCTGGAAGCTGGAAGAATGGTGGGCGAGAAGCCAGACGTGAAGAAATCATGGTAGAGCAGTTGATCTAGAGTCAGGCGATTGGTGGGCTTCAAGTCCAGCAACCGGCTTATGACACTCTTCGCCTCGGGTGAAAGATGAGACGGGAACGAGTAGGTGGCGGTTGCTATGCGGTCGTAGGTGGCTTTGAGCGTTGACGTTTCGAACGGCGTGGAGCCGCACAGCAGCGTGTAGAAGATGCAGCCGATGGACCACATGTCGACCTCGAAGGAGTAGAAACTTCGTCGGATCACTTCGGGTGCTACGTAGTTGGGAGTGCCACAGATGCTTCTGTCATGGTGGTGGTTTTAAGTTTGAGAAAATAAATAATAGTTTTGAGCTTGTTAAACATTTTTGACAGAATTTATTTTTTTTTAACCAAAAACATCATCTCATCTCCCACTCCCATCTTTCCCACCACCTCCCCTCTCACTTCTTTCTCATGTCCTGCAAGGCAACTTGAGTGGCCAAACCAAAGTCGGCGATCTTGAGGCTCATGGCTCCGTTCAGCAGCATGTTCGCCAGCTTGAGGTCTCGGTGGATTATGTTGCGCGAGTGGATGTAGCGACAGCCGTCGACCAACTGCCGCATGTAGTAGCGAACTTCAGGCTCTGTGAGGTAGCCTCTGCGCTTCAAGAGGTCGTCCAGGGACTGCCGGAGGGTAAGGGTGGGTAGTTTGTTTTAGCGTGTCTTTAGCGTGACTTTTACTTTTATTTTTTTAACCATTTCTGCCAGAGTATCTTGAGAATCTTTTTTTAAATTTTTGTTTTGATAAGCTTCTTCTACAAACTACTAACACGAACTTAGACCGCAAAAAACACAAATCGCTACAACATCTACAGACCATCATTCAAATCCTTTCCACCTCCTACTTTCACTTTTACCCGAACCACTTCAAACCACCTAGAACCACTTCATACCACCTAGAACCATTTAAAACCACCCAGAACCATTTCATACCCCCTAGAACCATTTCAAACCATCTAGAACCACTTCAAACCACCTAGAACCACTTCAAACCACCTAGAACCATTCCAAACCACCTAGAACCATTTCAAACCACCCAGAACCATTTCAAACCACCTAGAACCATTTCAAACCACCTAGAACCACTCCAAACCACCTAGAACCATTTCAAACCACCCAGAACCATTTCAAACCACCTAGAACCACTTTAAACCACCTAGAACCACTTCAAACCACCTAGAACCACTTCAAACCACCTAGAACCATTTCAAACCACCCAGAACCATTTCAAACCACCTAGAACCATTTCAAACCACCTAGAACCATTTAAAACCACCTAGAACCACTCGAACCCCCCCCCCCCTCCTTCCACCTTTCTCGAACAGAGCTCCAAAACGATGTAGACGTTTTCGTTGTCTTCGAAATTTTCGTGGAAGTTGACAACGTGTTCGTGCTTCAGTCTGCCGTGAATCTTGATTTCTTGCAAGATCTGAGTGTTTTGGGATGGAGTGTGGTGGGATGGAGTGTGGTGGGATGGAGTGTGGTGGGATGGAGTGTTTTGGGATGGAGTGTGGTGGGATGGAGTGTTTTGGGATGGAGTGTTTTGGGATGGGGTGTTTTGGGATGGGGTGTGGTGGGATGGGGTGTGGTGGGATGGAGTGTGGTGGGATGGAGTGTGGTGGGATAGAGTGTTTTGGGATGGAGTGTGGTGGGATGGAGTGTGGTGGGATGGAGTGTAGTGGGATGGAGTGTGGTGGGATGGAGTGTTTTGGGATGGGGTGTTTTGGGATGGGGTGTGGTGGGATGGGGTGTGGTGGGATGGAGTGTGGTGGGATGGAGTGTGGTGGGATAGAGTGTTTTGGGATGGAGTGTGGTGGGATGGAGTGTGGTGGGATGGAGTGTGGTGGGATGGAGTGTGATGGGATGGAGTGTTTTGGGATGGAGTGCGGTGGGATGGAGTGTGGTGGGATGGAGTGCGGTGGGATGGAGTGTGGTGGGATGGAGTGTTTTGGGATGGAGTGTTTTGGGATGGAGTGTGGTGGGATGGAGTGTGGTGGGATGGAGTGTGGTGGGATGGAGTGTGGTGGGATGGAGTGTGGTGGGATGGAGTGTGGTGGGATGGAGTGTGGTGGGATGGAGTGCGGTGGGATGGAGTGTGGTGGGATGGAGTGTGGTGGGATGGAGTGTGGTGGGATGGAGTGTGGTGGGATGGAGTGTGGTGGGATGGAGTGTGGTGGGATGGAGTGTGGTGGGATGGAGTGTGGTGGGATGGAGTGTGGTGGGATAGAGTGTTTTGGGATGGAGTGTGGTGGGATGGAGTGTGGTGGGATGGAGTGTGGTGGGATGGAGTGTGGTGGGATGGAGTGTGGTGGGATGGAGTGTGGTGGGATGGAGTGTGGTGGGATGGAGTGTGGTGGGATGGAGTGTGGTGGGATGGAGTGTGGTGGGATGGAGTGTGGTGGGATGGAGTGTGGTGGGATGGAGTGTGGTGGGATGGAGTGTGGTGGGATGGAGTGTGGTGGGATAGAGTGTTTTGGGATGGAGTGTGGTGGGATGGAGTGTGGTGGGATAGAGTGTTTTGGGATGGAGTGTGGTGGGATGGAGTGTGGTGGGATGGAGTGTGGTGGGATGGAGTGTGGTGGGATGGAGTGTGGTGGGATGGAGTGTGGTGGAATGGAGTGTGGTGGGATGGAGTGTGGTGGGATGGAGTGTGGTGGGATGGAGTGTGGTAAGATGGAGTGTGGTAAGATGGAGTGTGGTGAGATGGAGTGTGGTGGGATGGAGTGTGGTGGGATGGAGTGTGGTGGGATGGAGTGTGGTGAGATGGAGTGTTTTGGGATGGAGTCTGATGGGATGGAATGTGATGATATAATAACAATAATAATAATAATGTTTTTTTATATCGCCCGAGTTTGGGATGGCCAATGGTGGAATAGAAAATAATGGGATGTGCAATGATGGGATGAAGTGTGGTGTAGTGGGATAGTGGCTGAAGTTTAGTGAAATGGTTCAATTTGGTGTGGTGTGCTAGAGTGTGAGGTTGGTTTTTTTAGGGATAATAGAAATCTCTTGAGAAAAAAAAAGTTAAAGTTTATGCAGTGATGTGAGTTGTGGCCCAGAAACGTTGTGGTGACAGGATTGGGTGCGATTGGTGATTTTGTGACAGTGTGGTAATGTGGTGTTGGAGTGGTGTTGAATGGCTTGGTGCGGTTTGATGGGTGAGTAACAGGGGTGTGCAGTAATGACGCAATTCGTGCAGTTTAATCTGAGAGTCGCGTGATGTAGTGTTATGATAGCAAACTGATATAACTACGAAGATAAAGATTAAGAAATCCGTTTATAATTTTATCACTCAAGTGTTTCTACTACTACCACGCACTGACCTACATTTCTCGGAAAGATCAAACTCGGAAATACTTGAAAGTAGGACGAATGATCTAATGAGAGACGAGCTGTGATGCCTTCAAACATTTTAGCAAGGAGAAGAAGGTTGTACTCACACTGAAGTATTATTTTGACTGAGTAAAAAGTAAGTTGGTGAATTTTAAACTGTCCTAGGAGGGTTTCCATCAGTATTGTTTTCGACGAAATCTAGACTTTTGAGTTTATAACTTGTTTCGTAATTACCGTGGTGATCTTCAAGTGTTTCAAAAGCATTAATTGTACTTTTGATGAGTGGTTCTCTCCGGAGAATATTTTTATTTGTAGCTAGAAGAGCATTGGATTAGAGCACTCTTAAAGAATGTTCATCACTAGAGCTAAATCCGCTAGAAAACATTTTCTTTTAAAACCTTTTGATTTTAAAAATCAAATAAAAGTATTCTAAAAAGATTTATAAAAAACAGGCTTACTTCGTCAAAAAGGTAATTTAAAGTAACTTTTCGGATTAGCAGGTGGTTCACACACGAAAAATAGCATTCACACAGACCACGGCAAGCACCATGGGAACCCGGGTACCCTACCAAACTCTCTAGTTATTACATCAAGTGTCCCTTGACACTGTCATTACTCTTGTGGTAACAACACACTAGAAACTTGACGGTTATTCTAAGATAAGGACACTGTATCACTTTGATACAAGATAGAGTCATGTGATTGAATAAGCGTTGTCATTATGTGGCGTAGGCCCGATAAGTGAGGTCGATCCACGTACTCAGTTGAAGGATCAAAGAATAGATAAGGGTGAGATCATCAATAATGTTTTTGGTTGTGCCGCGGAAAAAGAGACCTCTTGGCCCCTTAACTGCGCCCACTCGATGATGATGATGATGATGAAAAGAAGAAAAGATGGATAAATGTGGAAAAAGATGAAAGAATGATTTACGTCATTCATCAATGACGTCATATATTCAGAGACTATTTTGGGCACGCCATAAAGTTGCGATCAATAAAATTCGATATGGAAGTAAAGATTGAAAATGAGAAAACAAATAATAGTATTATTGATTTAAATAAATTAATTGATAATAAGTTGTAATTAATACAAATAAGAGAAAGATATAATAAAGAGTATATAGCTAATTTATATCAATTAACTTTCATCGTCAAAAAAATTTTAAAATCAAAAGTGTGATGGCAGCTGATAAGGTGGAGTGGTGGTTGGATGGGATGACGCAGATGACTACGTTATATTACTTGTTGCTTGCTTTTTGTTATTTAGCTTTAGTTTTTTATTTAATCATTACATTTTTTGACTCTTTATACTGTATTTTTGGGGTTTAAGCAAAGTTGTACTGAACGTTGGACCTACTAAATATTCGGTTTCAGTCGAATACAAATAAATCTCACGTTACATCTATTCAAGTATTTTTATCGGTGATTCAGCTCATTATTTTTAAAGCTTCTATATATTTTAGAGAAATCTCATTTAAAGTTAATTATAAAAACATTTTTGTAAACGTAAGTGTTAAGCATTAAATCTCGTGTTTGTGTTGAAGTTAAATAAATTCTCCTATTTTAGGTCATCTCGGATGCCAGCTTTTTCATCACAAGATAAATCTGTTTGCTATTCAAAGTATGAATTCGGCATATATTATAAATTAAGAATTGTTGAAAACCTTTTATTATAGCGCAAACTATTTGTATTTTTATTGGAAATCGGCCTTACAGTTGGTCTAATAGTTTGAATTCGGCAAGGAAATTGGTCCCGTTTTTTTTATATTCCCGAATAGTTACAATCAGTTTTTTTTATCTTTTACAATGTCTATCATTACAGCTCATATGAATCTATTTTTAATATTTAAAAAATATTATTAGCATAAAAAAGTTTTCACCTTCTGAGCTGAACCCTAATAAAGACACACACACTCACACACGCATAAAGCATCCTTACCATCTCTCATGGCATACGGTAGCTCTCCTAATTACCATTCTAAATAAAGTCTGTTTTTAAGGATCTGATTTCGCTGCTGAATTGATTAGCTAGGCCACGTCTGTCATCCTCATTAGTAGTCGATGGTGGTGGTGAAGAGGATGGGATGGTGGGGTTGAATTAAATTTTTGGGATGAATAGTATGGTGAGGTTCAATTAAAGTTTGGGGTTAAATTTAGGTTTGGGGATGAATACTTGAATGAAAAGTTGGATGTGTAAAGATTGGCGTGGTGTATGGAATCATGATAATGATGAATATGATCAAGGTGTATCGGTTGGTACTGATTGTAGTGTTAATGATGGTTGTAATTAAATAAAAAAAAGTTAATTTAGCTTTAAATAGTTCGAAAATCCATAAGTAAACTACAAAAAACTTCTAAAATGACACAGAGACCAAAATGATGAAGCAATAGAGAAATATACCTTGACTTTCTGTTGAGGCTTGCGGAAGAGTTCTTTGGAGATGACCTTGACAGCGTAGACGGCGTTCGTGCTGAGGTCAGTGAATTCGAAACAACTCGCAAAGCCACCCTGGTTGAGGGGTAACAGGGATTATAGGATTTTGTTAAAGGGGCATTTAGATATTTATTATTAATTAATTATTAATTAATAAATATTTATTTATAGGTATTTTATTGTTGAATTTGAAGATTAGTTGATTGATCGCTACTTGGCTTATTGAATCTTTCATTTTGCTGAGTGAACTGGAGTGCCTGTTGTCATTGCCGTATTGTGGCATGACACTTCTCACACACCATTCACAAGTGACCATTGATTTGACTGCATCATCAAATTAATGATGGGGTGATCCTGGGGGGGGGGGGGGGGTCCTGGAATCCGAATCCCCTTCCTACTTTTTGGTAGTGAGGGGGTCCACCTCAATGTGGACCCCTCCCCACTTTTCAATAAAAACATTTGTTAACTTTTCTTTTGATACGAGCATAATCGTCAACCATGGCATAAAACAAAATGTTTATATAGTGTTACATTGTGAGTGTAGTTATAGTGATAGCTGTCTAAAACAAAACTATTCTTTGCTTAATTAAATATTCGTATCAAAATAAGAGTTTTAAAATGTTTTTTTTGAGTGAGTCTGGATCCCAGGACCCCCCCAGGTTCGCCACCCATGCTGGGTAGGACCCCCCCCCCAAGTTTTGCAGCAGATCGCCACCTCTGCAATTAACGCATTGGAATAAAAGATAAAAAGTTAGAGAAAAAAAGTAAAAACAGACGATGAGAAATTTAAAAAAAGAAAAATTGCTTGATGAAAAAAATGAGAGGTTATGATATTCAAGTTCACAAAGCCTTGTTTATTACATACGAATGTTTATTGCGTGTTATTTAGAAATAAATGGTCGACGAATCCATAATGAGGTTTATGTCTGTTATTTAAAAGTCTCCCGTAATTAGCGTATTCTGTCCCGCTGCTCTCCGTTGGTTTTGTCATTATTCTGCAAGTTTTATGAAGCGATGAAACTTTGGCTCAATTGACTTTTAGTTAGGCTTAGAGCAACTGTGAACAGTTTTTCTCAGAAGTTGATACTCTTGCAACACAATAATATTTTAAAAAATAAATAAAATATACTAAAGAATAAATTACAATATAATAATAAAAAGTAAAAAATAATATATAATAAAACAATTACTCTCAAATATACAAATTCAAAAACTAAAATATAAAACAATACAAAGTTTGAAATACAATACAAAGTTTTACATACAATAAAAAGTTTTGCATACAATACAAAGTTTTACATACAATAAAAAGTTTTGCATACAATACAAAGTTTTAAATACAATACAACTTTTTAAATACAATACAAAGTTTTAAATACAATACAAAGTTTTAAATACAATACAACTTTTTAAATACAATACAAAGTTTTACATACAATACAAAGTTTTACATACAATACAAAGTTTTAAATACAATACAAAGTTTTACATACAATACAAAGTTTTACATACAATACCGACCTTTCCGAGGAATCTTCCTTTCCTGTACTTTTTTCCATTACCCGGGTTGACCACTATGAGGCTGTTGCAGTTGTTGATGTTGTTGTAGTTGAGGTTGTTGTTGTAGTTGAGATTGTTGTAGTTGTTGTTGTTGTTCTTTTTATCGTAGTTGAGATAGTAGTAGTTGCTCAATCGATTTTCTTTTTTATTATCATCTTTGTTGTCTTTGCCTTTAGTTTTGTTTTCGCTTTTTTCCGTGTTGTAGTTGTTGTTGTTGTTGCTGTTGTTGTTGTAACTCTTTTCAATTTCTTCTAAGTTGATGTGTACCTTAAGGGCTTCTTTTTTAATTCTGAGCTTTTTGTTTTTGCTGTTGTTGTTGTTGTTGTTGTTGCTGTTTTCGTTGTTTTCGTTGTTTTTGTTTTTCTTGTCATCACCAGAATAGTTTTCTTCATCCCCATCATTCCCAGCATCATTTACAACAGTAATACTGTTACAGTTAGAAGTGTTGTAGTTGTTTGCTTTTTTGAGAGCACTTTTGTTGTTTTTATCATTGTTGTTAGCATTGTTGTTAGCATTGTTGTTAGTATTGTTGTTAGTATTGTTTTTGTTGTTGTTGTTGTTGTTGTTGTTGTTGTTGTTGTCAGTACATAAAGGAACAGCATCAAGCCACATCTGTTGGAACACTTTGGTGGTCGCCTCATCACTTCTTTTCACTCGTGGTGTGGAGGAGAAAGCAGGGTTGTTGTTGAAGTTGTTGTTGTTAATGATGTTGTTGTTGTTGATGTTGTTAGCATTGCTGTTGTTAGTGTATTTAAAATACCCGTTGTTGTTTTCGTCGTTGTTGTGGTTGTTGAAGCAGTTACTGTTGGCTTCGGGGTAGTCACAGTTGATGTACTCGATGTTTTGAGCGTTGTAAGGGTTGTGGTAGATGCTGATCTTCAAGCTGAGAGAACGCTGCGAGGGTAAGACGTGTGGTTGTTGTAGTTGTTGTTGTGGTTGTTGTAGTTGTTGTTGTGGTTGTTGTAGTTGTTGTTGTGGTTGTTGTAGTTGTTGTTGTGGTTGTTGTAGCTGTTGTGGTGGCGGCTGTGATGTGTGGGGCCTGGACTGGTGTGGTTGGTGCGAGTGACGACATTTAGGTTGGTTCGAATGGTCTTTGCGTTGGTCTGTCTTTTGAGAAGATTTCATTTCGGGGAGATTCTTTTCCGACGGCTGTGCTTGTTGATGGTGTTGCTTTTTATCTTTAGAAAATCTCCTGATAAACCGCTTAACATTTTCATCAGGTTTTGGGGTATTTTCAGCCACCTTACTGCTTTGACTACTTCTCTGCTGGCGTCCCATGCTGGGAGTCGATGGTTGCGGCTGCTGCTGCTGATTCAGAGAGCTGTAGTAGCCGCTACTGCTGCGCTTGCCTTGGGAACCCTTGCTGAAGCTGTGGTTGGGTGTGTTGACGCGACTCTTGCTACTGCGTAGAATGGAGGAGTCGTTGTAGCTACAGAAGCTGTCTTCGTTGTTGGTGATGGTGTTGTTGATGGTGTTAGTGTTGTTGTTGTTGTTCGTGATTGAAGGGAACAGCTTGGAGTTGCGGCAACTTGCCAGCATTGAAGTGTTGCTGGAGTTCCTGTGCTGGTTATTGTTGTTTAAATTGTCGGCATTGCTCCATAACAACTTTTCTTTCTGCGAAATCTTCTTTTTGGTCTTGTCATTCTTTTGCTTCAGCGGGGAAAAACAAGAAACACAAGATTCGTCCGTTGTTTCTTTTTCTTTTCGCTTCTTCCTCAACTTCCCTTCACGACTGTCTGTTCTCTTCAATGAGCCATCTTTCAGATTCATCGACTTGGCAGACATTTGCAATTCCATGATTTTGCTTTCTTTTCCCTCTTTCTCCCAATCCTTCGCCAGTTCTTCCGGTGTGATGTTGTTGTAGTGGCAGTAGAACGAAGGCGCTACCACGTATTTAATGTCGATTCCAATGCTGTTCGATGCGACTGTTTGCTTCATGGCTTCCTTATATAGCCACACCGATCGTTTGGCTGTGTGGAATAGTGAGCTGTCTGGCAGGCAGTGAATTGAATTGGACGTCCCGCTGCTTAGAAGAGCTTTTAACGAGATTGATCTGTCATACTTTTTCTTTATGCTAGGCGTCAAATTGGTCGTTAACGTCGTTGGGTTTGTAGCGAGTTTATAGTTTTTCTTTCGAATTCCTTTATTCAAAGTCACTCTTTAATGGTAATGTAGTCCAATAAACCTATATGACACACACGACAGTAGTGGTTGTGAGATCTAATTTCAATCCTTAATTTAAAATTCTCGAGCTTTCTCACTCGTTTGTCAAAAATACATATGTATTCTATCATTTCAAACGCTCACATGAGCTTAAACTCTTCTCGAGTGTGCATTTGCAAGACGGCATCAAGTGCTTGTTTCAAGTGTCTTGAGCAAATGTTAGGGAGGTTGAGAGTAAAGGTTGTGCTTTTTATACTTCATATACCTACTTGAAGGTTTCTGGTGTCTGTCAAAAGCTCTTCATTTGGATTCCAAGGCTTTCGTATCCACAAACTCGTCAACAATATTAAATAAAAATATCTATAATTTCGAGAAGGCGTTTTCAAGTTCTACTTTTTGTATTGTCCGCATCATAATAACTGAACCTCAGCTGTAATTATTGCACCAAATATTTAATTAATTATCGATAATTTAACCTTTAATAAGATTTTAAAAAACTGAAACTGATGCGATAATCCAATTCAAAGATGGCCAGTCATCTAGGCTGACTGAAACATTCCAACCATTTGCATTAAACATTTTCAAAGATTAATCGAATTTCGATTAATTTTTGAACGCTATTATCGATTCTCAGAATCAGGCTCATTAACGGATTATAACTCAATAGGGGATCTTTAATAAATAAAAAGTTAATAACAAAATATTTTTCATTAAGAATCTTTTCGTTTTTTGGAGTTTCAAGAGGCAGTCAACTGCAACCTTAAAAAATACGGCAAAACTTTTCATCAAACTACCATTTTTTCTCCCAGGTGAAAATAAAACTCCTTTATGATGGTGAGTGTTGCTCTAAATTGTACAAAAAAACTTCTCAAGGGAACTTTTTTGCCTTTATAGGGGCTTGAGAACCTGTCCCAAGAGAGGTCAGCCCTCCAAGCCCTCCACTTTGGTCTTTCACCCCGGCTTAAACCAATTAACGAAAAAAAAACGACACAACTATTTATTAAACTCTGCAGTTCTTGAGAATATCATCATCATGACGACGACCAGCTTCATCATCATCATCATGACGACGAGCAGCCTCATCATCATCATGACGACGACCAGCCTCATCATCACCATCATCATGACCAAGAAATCGACAGAACGAGACGTGAGAAATGTCTGCAAAAAGCGAAACTTAACGGCATATGTACACATGGGCATTTATGTAACTAGGTCAACTTGATAGGTAACCTAGTTACATACATATCTGCCTAGACACACATGCAGTCATAAAAATATAATGTAGTCTTTTTGGTGGCTTCTCACTATTGTTATAGCGCACTGCTGGATGCTGCTTGTGTTTGGGTGGGAGGGAAGGGAGGAGGAGGAGGAGGATGAAGAGAAGGATGAAGAGAAGGAAGAAGAAGAGGAAGAAGAGAAGAGAGAGGAATAGAAAAGAAAAATAAAAGAGTAAATAGGTGGAATAAAAAGTGTTGGTCTTGTTGCGAGGTAGTAAGGGTGGAGTGTATGCGATCTTGCAGTTGCCTGAAATAAATAAATAAATCCACCACATAAAGAAACAAACACCTAAACGCTCACACAGGCATACACCCATGCATAAATACACACACACACACACACACACACACACACACACACACACACACACACACACACACACACACACACACACACACAAAGGTATAAGTTATATAGACTCCTTGCATAATGATAAGCACTCTTTTTCTTGAAAGTCTACAACAGTGGATGACAGCAAATAAAAGAACTTAATTATGGATCTGGCAAGGAGTGCTTGGTGCATGGAAAAGGAAAGAATGGAAGAAAGATAAACAGAAGAGGAATGAATGGATGGAGGATGAATGGATGGAGGATGAATGGAGAGAGGATGAATGGATGGAGGATGAATGGAGAGAGGATGAATGGAAGGATGAATGGAGGGAGGATGAATGGAGGAAGGATGAATGGAGGGAGGATGAATGGAGGGAGGATGAATGGAGAGAGGATGAATGGAAGGATGAATGGAGGAAGGATGAATGGAGGAAGGATGAATGGAGGGAGGATGAATGGAGGGAGGATGAATGGAGGGAGGATGAATGGAGGGAGGATGAATGGAGGGAGGATGAATGGATGGAGGATGAATGGATGGAGGATGAATGGATGGAGGATGAATGGAGGAAGATGGAATAGAGGGAGGGGGAATGGAGAGAGGATGAATGGAAGAAAGATGAATAGATGGAGGATGAATGGAGGGAGGATGAATGGAGGGAGGATGAATAGATGGAGGATGAATGGAGGGAGGATGAATGGAGGGAGGATGAATGGAGGGAGGATGAATAATGTAAGACTTTTGGATGGATGAGTAACTTGCGGAATCCATATTGGATGGATGGATGGATGGATGGAGGAATGGATGGATGGATGGAGGAATGGATGGATGGATGGAAGAATGAATTAGAGTATGCATAAATGGTGGATGGTAGTTAGATGCATGGATGAAATAATTGGCTTGTAATGACTAGGAAAAATAGTGTTGGTCACATGGATATATTTATATAGCGTCGAAAAAATACAAAAATGTAAATTTCAAACAACAACAACAACAAAAATAATAAAAGTTCCGACAGTAGTTGAGGTGACGTCGTTGGTAATGACGATGATGGAAAAGGTGGATGAGTGAAACCGCAGATTGTCAAGACATGATGATGATGACGATGATGATGATGATGACGATGATGATGACGATGATGATGATGACGATGATCATGATGACGATTTCGAATGAAATGATGTCAACACTATGGTGATGATTATAAGACGACAATAATTAAGATGAAAGTGGTGATGATGATGATGATGAAAATGATGATGATGATGATGATGATGATGATGAAACGAAAGTATGCTTTAAGACATGCAAGAAAAAAAAAATGTAACACAATACGTCGAGAATTGAATAAAAGTGAAAAGATAATGAAACTAAAATAGATAATATTAATTAAGCTCCAAAAATGTTCGTGCATTTTTCACCATTTGTCCGCTTTGATTTGGTGAACATGTGGCCGAGTGGTTAACGACTCGCGACTTGAATTCATAGGTCGTGGGTTCGATTCCCACACACTCTTCAGAAGATTCTTGGAGAAGATGGGCGCTGCCAAGAGCAACTCGAGTCCCATGAACTGAAACTTGGAAATTCTTAATTTCTGCCCCTACGAAATGCCATTTTGGAAACGATTCCGTTAAGATCTTGATGATTTACGAAGAGAAGACTACTACTACTACTCCTAATAATAATAATAATAATAATAATAAGTGGTCGCAAGTATGTATTGGAATGTATGCCAAGTCACCACCCTCAACCACTATTCACCCCCCTCAACCACGATCAAACCCCAATCAGCACCATTCACTATCCCCATTCACCACACTCACCCCCATTCACCACACTCATCCCCATTCACCACACTCATCCCCCATTCACCACACTCATCCCCATTCACCACACTCATCCCCATTCACCACACTCATCCCCCATTAACCACACTCATCCCCCATTCACCAAACTCATCCCCCATTCACCAAACTCATCCCCATTCACCACACTCATCCCCCATTCACCACACTCATCCCCATTCACCACACTCATCCCCATTCACCACACTCATCCCCCATTCACCACACTCATCCCCATTCACCACACTCATCCCCATTCACCACACTCACCCCCCATTCACCAAACTCATCCCCCATTCACCAAACTCATCCCCACTCACCACACTCATCCCCCAATTCACCACACTCATCCCCATTCACCACACTCATCCCCCATTCACCACACTCATCCCCATTCACCACACTCATCCCCATTCACCACACTCATCCCAATTCACCACACTCATCCCCCATTCACCACACTCATCCCCATTCACCACACTCATCCCAATTCACAATTCATTGAACCTTCGTAGGCCAAAGTCACTTCTTAGAACGATAAAAAAAACAATTATTGACTTGTGTACAATGCTTTGTATATCAACAATAGACCCCTGAAAATAGACTGTATAAGTAGTGTAGATGTAGAGAATGCTTTAGAATAATATACAATTTCGTATACAATACAAAGTAAGTTCATTCAAGAGTATGTATAAATAAGAATACAATACAAAGTAGATACATACAATATAGTGAATATAGTAAATAAATAGATATACAATACAAATAAAACACATACAATAAAGTGTAAATAAATACATATACATTGCAGAGTAAATACATACAATAGAGTGTATATAAATAATCATACAATAAAGAAAAACTCAAATGGATAAGTTATCTTGTAAAAAAATAAGAAAAGATGATGCTGTGATGAGGTGTGTCTAACGGCGTAAGAGTATATGTGTGCATGTACAAGAGCACTGCAACTTCCTATGACTTGCGAGTTGTACGCCAAGTGAATGAGGTTCTAAGTGAGGTATACTCCAAATAAAACATAAACACATGCATAACGCACACATGTACACACACACGCACACACACACCCACACACACACACACACACACACACACACACACACACACACACACACACACACACACACACACACACACACACATACACAAACACACACACACACTCCTGGATAGTAAGTCATCAATACTTCGTCATTAATTGAGATCACAAATCAAAAATAAACACGTAAGTCGATTATGCAGACACTTTCGGAGAGCTATATATAAATAAATCAATACAAATAAATTAATAAATACAAATAAATAAATAATAATAAAAAAATATAAATATACATTTAAATATCTTCATACATTATATAGAACAGTGCATGAGAGAACAACGTGAGAAATAAGTCAATGAACCACACGACCATCCAACCATCCATCCACCCATCCATCCATCCATCCATCCATCCATCCATCCATCCATCCATCAATCCATCCATCCATTCATCCATCCATCCATCCCTCCATCCATCCACCAATTTATGTACCTAGGTGGTGGTGGATGGTGAGTGGTGACGGTAGTAATGGTGGTGGATGGTGAGTGGTGACGGTAGTAATGGTGGTGGACGCTGGTGGAAAATGATGGTGGTAGGTGCTCCTTAAAGAAAGTTCTACATCCATTTTAAAGACTGACTACCTCTAAATAATATGCAACATCAAAGTACAGCGCAATAAAAATCAATATTTTATACTTTATACACATTTATAGATGGCGCTTAATTGGGCGATAATGAATCAGGAAAAGGAAAAAGAATGAAAAACCAAAGAATATGAATCTATAAATGATTTAAAATAGACACATATACACAAACCACCAAAAACATAACGACTAACAACAAAGAAAAAGTACTAAAAAATAATTTTTAACTTTTACAAACAAAACTCAGTCTTGATTTTGAAAGAACCAACACAAGAGACTGGTAGGACTAGGTGGTGTAATACACGAGTAAACAATAAACCAAATAAGACAAAAAATAAAAATAAAAATACTACTAATAAGAGCAACAACAATGAAAATAACGAAAAAGAAAAACAGTAAAACAACAATAATATTGAAAATAAAAATAGGGATACATACAATTAATAGAAAAGCATAGAAGAAGAACGCAGTAACTATACACAAAGCACTAGCAGTATTAGTGATTGGTTGATGCCTTCAAGCCTCTGAACAACCCCTTCCCTTGTCAACCATACAACCAACCCAGTGTCCCCACAAAACCAAGCAAGCACCCCTATAATATCAGCCCAGCACCCCCATAGCTACGATACCACGGTACTACCGTATCACCACAGTACCACTACAAAAGTATCTCTATAGCAACAAAGCCATGTAACTAACCTAATGCCAATCACCATTATAACACAAATGCTAAACACATCCTTTCTATTTTCAACCTTCATATAAACACCCAGGCTAACCCACTTTAATCATCATCATCCTCATCATCATCATCCTCATCATCATCATCATCATCATCATCATCATCATCATCATCATCACGATTTGGCGTCCCACATAATATGGTGGAAAATCACCCTTCTCTGACTCCACCCACCCACCAACCCATCGACCAATCAACGACGAGATCATCATCGAGATTTCAAAGACGCATTAATTATTGAGAAGTAAAGAAATTAGATACACCACAATGTATAAGCCACAACAACAAAAAAGATAACGAAGTGTCATTATGTAGCGCTAGATTCACAATTTATACATTTCTTCTTTATTATCGATCAAATCATCTGTTTTGATGATTGCCGTAGTCTCATTTTACCACTTAATACTTGTGATAATGAAGCCTAATAATAATAATCATCATCATTATCATCTTCTCCTCTTCACCATCATTATCATCTTTTCCTCCTATTCATCATCATCCTCATCCTCATCATCATCATCCTCAGAAATCTATTTGCATACCCTTGCCAGTATCAGCTCCATTGCTCCCTCCTGTCCCACCACCAGCCACCACAACCACAGCAACAGCTGCATTCCTACTAGCATCAGCACCACCCTCTTCCCTATTACTACCCGCCCCACCACCACTAGCACCCCTCTTACCACCACCACCACCACCATCACCACCACCACCCTCACCACCACCACCACCACCCATCGCCACCTCATAGCCCCTCTGGCAATCCAGGCACCCCTCCACAAACACCCCGCCCACGCCCACAATCTCCCTGCCCAGGGACCTCGACAGGGGAAAGGCGCTAGACAACTCCCTGAAAGCGCGCCCACTTCCTTTCTGCTGCGTCATGAATTGACAGGGCGTCGGTAGTTTCGGCTTCCTCAACTTTCCAGTACTGGCCGACCCCGTGGAGAGGAGGGAGGGAGGAGGGGGTGGAGGTGGTTGATGCTGAGTGGGAGGAGGGGGAGGGGGGGAGTGGCAAGGAGCGAGGTGGTGGTGGTGGTGGAGGCTGGGCAGGCGACTGAGGCTTGAAGCGGTGTTCTGGTGGTTGTTGTTGCCAGTAGTCCTCTGCACCACCCTTACCGATAATGGCAGCATGTTGTTGTTGCTGTTGTTGTTGTTGTTATTACTTTTTTTGTTGGAATTGTGCTTTTTATGGCCACCACTACCCCCCTTACTGCTGCTACTACTACTACTACCACCACCACCACTACCACTACTATCAGCACCACCAAAACAACTAGAACTACTACCAGCACCGCCAGAGGCCTTGAGGCTGTTAGATTTACCAGAGTTATCAATCACCTTGACAGACGAATTAGATTTGAGATGATGTAGTGAGTAGAGCATGGATGATGATGATGATGATGATGCAGCTGATGATGACGATGTTGTCATGGTAACGAAGGTACACGCTGAAATGTGGCTTGATGATGATGATGATGGAGGTGATGATGATGATGATGATGATTTTGGCGTTTGTGACGTAGGGAAAGATGAGTTTGATTGTTCACAAGTCACGTTGCTTATCACGCTTGAATCCTTGCTTCTATTATTATTACTATGGTTGTTATTACTATGTTTATTATTATTATTATTATTATTATTATGGTTATTATTATTATTGAGTTTGTACGCTTCTAACTCAGATGCATTTAGAATTCTGGTGCTTTTCATGACAGAAATGCTGGCCTTGGGATCATAACTATGACCATCTCCAAAATGATGATGATGATTATTATTATTGGCATTATTATTGTTGTTGTTGTTGTTGTTGTTGTTGTTGTAGTTTCCACAACTATGTTTCGATTTATTATCCTTTTTATCACTTGAGTATTTATCTTGGCTACTGCCTTTTGTCATCTTATCAACTTCTTGCTGCTGTTGTTGCTGTTGCTGTTGGTGATGGAGTTGGTGTAGGTGGTGGTGATGATGATGATGGCGATGGTGGTGACGTGGCCTACGGCCGGGCAAGGTGTGGTAGTGGGAGGAGGAGGATGAAGAAGTTGTGTTGGCACACCTCTGGTCGCCATAGCAACAGTAGTGGTAGTGTTGGTTGTTGTTGTTGTTGTTGCCGTTTGTTTCGTCTGTGTTGAAAGATGCTTCTTCGCAACAGTCATTATCATCGTTGTTGTGGTTGTTGTTGGGGTCGTTGTTGGGGTCGTTGTTGGGGTCGTTGGTGGTGTTGTAATTTTCAACAACGTTGCAAACTTTGTTCGCGCTGCGTGTATTGTTGTTGTTGTTGTTAGATAGACACTTGAGATCGTGGTTGTTGTTGTTGTTTTCGTTGTTGATTTGTTTGTGATTCAATTTTCCGAGCCTGCAACAACCTCCAAAGTTCGAAATAACCAAACTATTGTTGTTGTTACCGTTGTTGTTGCCGTTGTTGTTGTTGCATTGATTGTTACCGTTAAAACTGTTGGCATTGTTGTTGCATTGGTGGTGGTGGTGATTGTTGCTGTTGTTGTTGTTGTTGAAGTGGATACTGGAGAGTTCGGAGAGTTTGGAGATGCAGCCCAGTTTGATGGCGGAGCGGTAGGAGCCGGAGTTAAGAGCGAGGACAGTGGAAAAGGTGGATGAACTCCTCCATATGAATTCGTCCTCGTCGTCGAGAGAACAGCACGGCGGCCTGCGACGTTTGTTGTAGCAGATTGTTGCGTTGTTGTCGACGTTGTTGTTGTTGATGTTGTTGAGGTTGATGTTGTTGTTGTTGCAAGGTGTTGTAGTTGTCACGAGGATGTTGTGGTTGTTGTTGTTGAGGTTGTTGCTGACTAGTTGTTTCTTGCACTTCGGTAGGGTTTGGGTGAAGGGGACTTCGGGTGGGATGGCGTTGGTGGTGGTGGTGAGAGGGTGGATTGTGGCTGGCGTCAGGGTGGTCGACTGTTTGTGACTGAGTGACGTCACTTGAATTGGCACAAAGTGGGACATGACTTGTTGTTGTTGCTGCTTGATGTTGTTGTTGTTGCACGCAGTGTTGTTGTCAGAGTTGCTCGACAGCGTGTCAGCGTAGAAGTGTCGTTGTTGCTGTTGCTGTTGCGGTTGAGAATGTTGTTGCGGCAACACTTTCAACTGCGACAGGTTGTTGCCACCTGCAGGCGACGAAGACTGTTGCTGGAAGAGCGTGTTGTTGCTGACGACGAGTGACGACGACGAACTCTTGTTCTTCTCGTTGTTCGACTGTCTCAACTTGATCCTGAGGCGACTGTACTCTGGCAGGATGGCCCTACGCGCCCTAAGCGAGCGCAAGCCGCCGACGCCCCAGTAGAGGCCTGGAGACGAGGTGGAAGGCGTGGAACGACGGCACGAAAATCTCCTGTGGCGGTCCCGCATCACGAGGCGGTCGAATCCAAACTTGCCGCCTCGACACATGGGCGCCCCTGCTTCGTCGGTGGCCGAGTCGACCGAATCGTCAGCCACCAGCGGACGACACGGCACGATCATCTGTTCGTGCTGCTCCGACGAGACGATCGCCTGTGTCGAGAAGGCGATCGCGTTGGCTTCCTCGAAGGGTGTCGCCATCGAGATGCCAGCGTTGAAGCCGCCACCACCACTGCCGCCGTAAGCGCTGCTGTCTTCGCTGTGGCGGTAGAAGCTCTGCTGGATGTAGCTGAGTTGTTCGCCTTCAACGCCATCATCGGCATACTCATACCTGCGTCTGTAGTTTCCAGGCACGCCACTACCACTACCACCACCACCACCAGCAGCAGCAGAAGCAACCCCACTACTACTACTACCACTTCCTCCTCCTGCGATGGAGTGATGCGTGGCTGGCTGCTTGGACGTGTAGATGTATCCGTCCCTGTTTCCGTTCGGTCGGTCGAGGATGTTCGAGAGGCAGAGCGGGCAGGTGCGCCGGTTGATGAGCCAGCCGTCGACGCACGCCTTGTGGAACTCGTGCCTGCACGGCAAGATGCGCACTTCCTGCCGTCGCCGTAGTGGTGGAGGTGGTGGTCGTTTTGATGGTAGTAGTAGTAGTGGTTGTACTATAACTTTGATTTTATATCATTATTGATATTCCTATTGTTATTAATATTATTACTACTACTATCATGATTATTATTATTATTATTATTATTATTACTACTATTATCATGATTATTATTATTACTACTACTATCATGATCATTATTATTACTACTACTATCATGATCATTATTATTATTAATATTATTATGACTATTATTGCTGTAACTGTTATACTGATAATAATAATAATCATTATCATCTCCATCGTTAAATGCTGATAATGATGCTCCAAAAGATTTATTACATACAGGAATCTCAGGGGATCAAAATTGTGCTGAACATTTAGATAAATGAAAACGTAAAAGTTTTTGAGTGAAGCTTGTTCATTGAGGGAACGATACAATAAATGCAATGGCAGAACCATTATTATTAAATTTATTATTATTATCATCATTATTATTATTAGTATTAGTATTATTATTATTATTAAATGTATTACTTATTATTATCATCATCATCATCATCATTATTATTATTATTTTAAAAATTATTATTAATCGAATGGCCAAACTAATCATAAGAGCGGAAATTAATAGTGAACTCATGTCCACAAATACATCTCTTTCTAAGCAAGTTTCAATTGCCGAATTAGACATTCTGAAGCCGCGTGTAGTGAAAATTATAATTTTCGTGTTTCGAACATTCGCATGGAGTTCTACCTTGTATATATATTCAAAATGGTACATTCAATATTAAATAGTACATTTTATAAGATTTATGATGATGATAATGATGATGATGGAACCACCTCTCTCCCAACCCAAACAGGCACACCCACCCCCATCCCACCCAAACCCCTCCCAATCCACCCACCAAATACTCCCCCCCCAAAGCACCTGCCCAGGGATGTACTCCTCCAGGCAGACGGCACAACTCTCGGTGAAGAACCAATGGTCGCTGAAGTTGAACCTGCGAGTCTCCATCGATTTGAGCACCCGCTTGGCGATTTGAGTGGCACATGGCTGGATGGGTTGGTTGGTTGGTTGGATTGATAGGGGGTGGGTTGGTTGGATTGATGGGGGGTGGGTTGGTGGTGGTGGATGGTTTAGTTGGATTGATGATGGATGGGTTGGTGGGGGGTGGGTTGATGATGGGTGGGTTATGGGGGTTTGGGTGAGTTTGTGTGTAGGTGTTGGTGTTGTGTGGGGTTGTGTGGGTGGTTGAATGAATGGGGGTGGATGTAAGTGTGGATAGGTGTGATTGGATAGGTGTGGGCTGAGACTGATGGAGAATTGTATGGATGGTTGAAGATAGACGGGCAGAGCGATGGAGTGGAATTAGGTTGGGTGAATGGTATATTGAAGTGAGATGACGAATGAATGGTGATTAATGGATTCAGTTGATGAAACAACATAGGAAACAAACCTCTTTCTTGTGCCATCTGCCTTTGAACTATGATGCAAGAATAAGACAAGTCAATTAAAACACCCAGATGCAATTAAAAGTCATTAAAATTAATAATTATAAATTCAATTAGTTATTCAAAATTAATAATTTACCAATAAAAAATCAAACTAGCTATACAAAATTTATACTTAACCAATTACAAACCAAATTAGTTATACAAAAATTTAATTAACCAATTATAAATCCAATAAATTAAACATAATTGTTAATTAGATGAAAACCTTGAGGATGGCAGCAATGGAGATGAGCGAGAGGACGAGCAGGGTGCCCAAGAAGATGGAGATGGTGTAGTAGTCTCTGTGCCCGTCCTGATGATGATGATGCGGGAGGGTGGTGGTGGATGGTTGGTTGATGGTGTGTGGGTGGTTGAGGGAGGGTAGAAAGACTATAAGCAAATCCATATTCACAACAACCGCCTCACTTCTACCAGCAACCCAAAAAACCCTTTAAACCAACCAACCACCACATATACAAAATATATTAAAACCCCCACCAACACACCACCAACCACAACTATCCACCCCCCCCCCCCCCCAACCAAAACGACCACCAGACAAAACACATATCGCCACACACCAACCCCCACTACCAACCCCACCACCGACACCCATCAACAACCAACCCTCTCCCCCCCCCACCAATCAACCACAACCAACCTCTCTCCCACCAATCATCCATAACCAATCTTCCCCCCCCCCACCAATCAACCACAACCAATCCCCCCCACCAATCAACCACAACCAATCCTCCCTCCCACCAATCAACCCCCCAACAATCAACCACAACCAACCCTCCCCCCCCCCTCTACCAATCAACCACATCCAATCCTCCCTCCCACCAATCAACCACAACCAACCTCCCCCCCACCAATCAACCACAACCAACCCTCCCCCCCCTCTACCAATCAACCACAACCAATCCTCCCTCCCACCAATCAACCACAACCAACCTCCCCCCCACCAATCAACCACAACCAACCCTCCCCCCCCTCTACCAATCATCCACAACCAATCCTCCCCCCCCCCCAACAATCAACCACAACCAACCTCCCCCCCACAAATCAACCACAACCAACCCTCTCCCCCCCCCCACAAATCAACCACAACCAACCCTCTCCCCCCCCAATCAACCACAACCAACCTCCCCCCCACCAATCAACCACAACCAACCCTCCCCCCCCACCAATCAACCACAACCAACACTCCCCCCCTCTACCAATCATCCACAACCAACCCTCCTCCCCCCCCCCCCCCACAAATCAACCAGAACCAACCCTCTCCCCCCCTGCCAATCATCCTCAACCAACCCTTTTCCCCCACCCCCACCTGACTGACAGCCTTATCCAAGGGGACGTCGGGTGCTATCTTGCCAATGCCGCCTTCATTCTCGACGTAGAGAAGACCGCCCAGCATGGGAAAGTCCTTGTCTTGCAGAAGGATCACTGGCTTGCTCGGCCGTCTGCTCGCTGAGTTCTTTAGCTGGTGGTTGTGGTGGGGGTGGTTGTGGTGGGAGTGGTTGTGGTAAGGATGATGGTGGTGGGGGTGGTTGTGGTGGGGGTGGTTATGATGATGGTGTTGATGATGATGGTGAAGTTGATGACGATTGCGACATAGTAGAGATAGTAAGCATAATTAGTAGTGGGTTAAAAGAGGACCAACCTGGTCTAGGATCGACTTGTTCTTAGGAAGGTAGATGATCACGGCGTCTGCTCCCTTCAGAATGGCATGCTCAATCTGGCAAAAGTGGACGTGGAAAATTGAAAATGTAAAGATTTTCGAAACTTTTTATAAATATATTTTATTATTTAACGAATTGATTTGCTAATTTAAGTAACATTTCAAAAAAAATGGCTTTTAATCCAATTAATTTATAAGAAAATAACAAATTGGATAAAAATCTGGAAATATACAGAGTTGAAGGAAGGAATGCAGGCGGGGTAGGGCTCATCCCGGAAGAGAGCAACCCAGGGTTCGTCGTACGGAAAGTCTCCAGATGTACACCAGTGTAACTGCATGGGTGTACATTAGGAAAGAGAATCCAGTCTAAATCTATATTTTATGAAAATGTGTACTGAATTTTTTTCCTAATTATATATTTTATAAATATTTATTACGATTTCAGATTTAGAAATTGAATACATACCAGTCTTATGACTCCTTTGGCGTTTTCGTTAAGACTATCGAGCCAATAAGTTCCAGACAGTTTGAATATTTCAGAATCAGAAACATTGGAAAGAGGATATTTTCGTTTCAGAGTAACCTCAACTTCTGTTCCTCTGTTGGCCTTTTTGGTGGCTATGGCCCAAATGCTGTGGTCTTCACTTTTCAAGGAATGAAGTTCGGCAAGAGCGCAAAAGTTGAAAAGCAACAAATGAATGATTTTGGTGCAGTGTGTATTGACCATGGTTGTGGATTTGATTCAACTCAATGTTGTGAACTAATAGGACCAACTACTAATCATCTTTTCCAGCTTTTTACTTCATCATAATTCAATGAATAAATTATTTTTTCGGTTGATCCAAGCGCGATTTTGAATCAATTAAATGTTAATCAGATTAAACAAAATTATTAGACAATTGTACGCCGAGGCCATTTTGCAGCAGCCAGATGATGCGCTAGATTGGATGAAACATTTAAATCCAGATGGTGAATATGAAGTTTTTAAACAATTTAATTTTTTTTTATCAAATTATATTATTTATAAAACAAAAATATCAACAATTTTGAAAGTTTAATTTTTATTTTAAGTGAAAAGTTATACCAATATTGCGTAACATCAACACATACATCGCCAAACTTCGCTTTTCTTAATTCTTTCTTGTCTTTTAAGTTTAGAACTTCTAATCTACTCGAGTCTGCAGTTCTATGACATAATATTAGTTTAACCATCTATTTTTTTTAAATATTCGAAAAAATGATGAAAATAGTTATCTAAATTCTCACGGACCGCTTCTTGTTTGGAATTTAATGTTGATTTGTTTTTACTAAGGAGAATAGTTTTTCTACTTCTATATCATTAATATGAGATCCTTTATAAATTGTGAATTCGAAAATCAAATGATCATTGAAGGTTTGTTTCTCCATGTAAATATTATATTCATAAAATTGTTTAAAACACTTCATTCAAATAAATATTTTGATATTATCAATTATTTAAAATCTCCCAAAAAGAGCCGATGATGGTGGTTGATGTAGTAGAGTCTTCAATGAGCAGTGAAGGCACTGATGAAGACTTGACCGCCTCATCGAACGGTGACACATCTGCCAAGGAGAACGACTATGAAGTTTCTAAAAAGAAGTTTCCAAGGTTTAATTCGTTTTTGCACCTATCATTTAAATGTCTTTTTATTAACAATAAAGGCTCTGCTATATAAATAATTCAAATCTATGCTACATGTAAATGAACTAAATCTATTCTGTATATTCAAAACAAAAATGCTAAAAACACACATCAAAAACTTCATATTTGTCAAAAACCAATACAGAAGTGAAAAGCGGTCTGAGGAGTATCGGCGTCGCAGGCAACGCAACAACGTCGCGGTGAAGAAGAGTCGCGACAAGGCGCGTCAGAAGCAAAAGGAGTGCATGTATCGTCTGGAAACCTTAACGTCCGAGAACAAGAAACTGCACATGAAGGTGCAGGATGTTAGGAAAATTCTCAAGGATGATTATTGTCATGATCATTGTCATCATCATCATCACTATTATCATCATCATCATCACTATCATCATCATCATCAAGGCTCATATCACATAAAAAATATATTTTCTCCCACAGGTAGAAGTGCTAGTTAAGGAACTGAGTCTACTCAGGGGTCTTTTCCCTGTGGTCGGACTGACACCCCCTCCCGAAGCCACCACTCTCATCTCGGCACTATGACAACCACCACCACTACATCGCATGTGAAACAGTGATGGTGAATTTATAATAATAATAATAATAATGATGAAATTTTAATTTCATTAGTATGATTATAATCATTGTTATTTCTTGTGGTTGAAAATGGCAGTGAAGTGATTAGCAAAGGTAATTAAGTGACCGAATTATAAATTCCATAAAGTCTATTATTTATGCCATTTGTTAACTCTCCGTTTATACTTCAGCCTTTTTTGTAACTTCTGATAGTGGTTGTGGTGGGATGAGTGAGGGGGGTATAGGAAAGGGGGAGGATGTTGGGATTTTAATGGACAGGTTTGATGGGGATAACCACAGAATTTCGTCGCCTACATTCTTGATCTTTCTAAATACATGCAATTACTGGCTTTATTTTCTTTTCTTTATAAAAATTAAAGAAATAATTCGCTTTTAAATATTTTTCGGAAGATTTTTATTTAAGAGAATGGCATTAAAGTTTACAAACAATTTGATTAGATCAGTTTGACTCGAAATGCAATCATAAATATTTTAAGTTATTTAATACAAACATTAATTTTAATACAAAAACCAGCAATGCAGCTTTTTGATTTGATTTAGTGATTTGATTCGATAGAATACTCGGAGGTGTCATGCATGCTACGCCATTGAATGATTGCACATTTATTTTTAAACAATTATTAAATCATATATTTTAACAAATTATGTACAATTAGTGTGCTTGTAAAATTTAATTAGTATCAGTAAATAATGATTAATTGAATATTTATTTACAATTAGTATGCTGGTAAAGTTTAATTAGTAAATCACTAAGTGTAGTAATTAACTTGTAATTAACAACCACGATGGTAAAACAAAACTTAAGTGCACCGCAAGTAAAGTGGCTTATAATGAGAAATTGCTGAGAAATACTGATTGACGCTGAGGTCAGACAAAACGATCCAAAGAAACACAAAAATACATCTAAACCAATACAACCATACATACTAAACACAAACATACATCCAAACAAATACAAACATACATCCAAACAAATACAACCATACATACTAAACACAACCATACATCCAAAAAATACAATCATACATACTAAACACAACCATACATCCAAACAAACACACATACATTCGAGCATACTAAGCACACTACATCGCAACGCACATTATTACAATGCGATGAAACAAGTCAATTTTCCAAATTTATAAAAATAGTTTTGATTTTTCCGATTAGCAAAAAAAATTATTCAGCAGAAAAAATACTCGCAAAAGTATGATACAAAGCCATCCAAGCCACAGCATCCTCAAACCACCCTAATATCATCATCATCATCCTCCTCCTCCTCTTCAGTGAGACAACGGAAAGAGGATGGAGGGGCAGGGGGATAGGAGGGGTGTAGGAAGGAGGTTGCATCACTGCCATCAACGGACCCACCCCCTTGCATGACCCCACTGAAGGGGGAGGGTGGAGGGGGGGTCAGGTGGTACACACCGCGGAGTTCTTCGGTCGAGGTCGATGCGTAAGATGGCGCTTGTTGCTGCTGCGGCCTCTTGCGACGTCTCCTGCGTCTCTTGTGGCCGTTGTAGTGGTTGCTGTGGTGGTGGAGACTAGAGTGGGCTGGCGTGAAGGGGTCTTGGTCATCTTCGGTGATGAGAGAGGGAGGAGGGTCGAACAATGGTCTGGGAAGAACCGAACCGGTGGTCGACGAGGCGCCTGTGAGTCTGCCCCTGTCGTACCAGGATGACCCGTCAAGTAGACCACCTCCTCCATCTACTCCACCCTCACCACCACCACCACCACTGACGAATGAAGACTCTTGGTGGCTGGAACAATCGCACTCTTCACCATACTCCGAATGGCCGCCACCACCGAGGAGTTGGAGGTTGCTGTCGGGGATCGAGAAGGCGGGACTAGCTGCATTGGCGACCATTACCACGTCGTCTGCAGACGCTGTCGTCAGCTTCCGCGACTTGCGACGACACACGCAGACGAGAAGCACCAGCGAAGATGCGAGTACCACCACCGCTGAAGCTAAGCCGATGCCGATGACGTACGGAGCGGCTCTGAAGCCGGGAGAAGGTTTGAAGGGGTTGGAACAAGAATGTTCGTCAGAGGCATCAGTGCAGTCAGCCTTCGAATCACATACCAGTCTCTGATCGACACAGCCGCCGTTGAGACACTCGAACGCCCCTTGACATAACGACGCCTCTTTGCGCTCGCCACAACGACCTTTGGTGCAGTTTGAGCAGCTTGCTTCATCCGACTTGTCAGGACAGTCTGCGTGGTTGTCACACCTCCACGAGAGGTCAATGCACATGCCGTTGGAGGCGCACGTGAACTGGTGGTTGCTGTTGCACGTGTTCGGCTGACGACAGTGCCTCGCGTCGTCTTCCAGCTGCATGCCCAGCGGACATGAACAGCGCCACACCTCGCCCCCAACACCCTCCTCCTCCACTCCCTCCTCATCCTCCCTCATGCAAAAGTCAGAGCATTTGAAGGCCGGGCATTTTTCAGCCCTGTGCACCACGTCCCTGCCAGCGCTCATCGAGGCCATCACAAATATCTGACTCTCCCCCCTCCAAAACACCTCTCTCCCCGCGCCCGATAACTTATCGACCCTTTCAACCACGCTGTGATTCGTCGCCCATAGCAACCACCCACCAATCAGCGCCAATCCGGTCGCTAGCCCCTCCCCCATGTCCCTCACCACCACTTGTCTGTTACCACCGTCGAAGTCCGCCATTTCTATTCGCTTAAGTTCAAGGTCGATCCAATACAAACGCCCCTGCATCCGGTCACCACCCCCTCCTCCCTCCAACCCCTCACCCACGTGAATTTTTGGTTTATCCCTTTTCTTGGACACTCTCCTCCTCTTATCCACATCCCTCTTCCGTCTACCCGTATTCCATATGTATGTATCATCATCATCGCCATCATCGCCATCTTCATCGGCATCATCATCAGTACCATAGGCGTTGTTTTGATGAGTGAATGCATTGTATGCATCTTCATCATTGGCATAATCATCTAGCATATCATCACCATCACCATCAAAGCCGTACTCTAAACCACCATCCTCCTCATCATTATCATCATCATACCCATAATATTGATCATCATCATCATGACCACTTGCTGTGTACTTACCTCCATTTCTAGAATGTGTACGCTTATCATTGCCACTTCTAAGTGGAGTTACCTTATTCTTTTTATTTGCCTTATTGCCGAGTCTTTCCAACTTTTTATAACCCCCACCATCTACAGTACCACCTTTCCCACCATCTCCACCCCTACCCTTCCCACCATCTCCTCCATTACTCTTCCCAATTCCACCACCACCAGCATGATAATCCACCTGCAGGGGCCCTAACCGACCAATACCCGTGCTGAACAGGGTGACCCTGGAACTGCCGTCCAATAGGGAGCGCTCTATACGGGGTGTCTTGCTCTTGCTAGTCCAGAAGAGGAAACTGGAGGGGGGTGGGTGAGGGAGGAGTATGGGGAGTGCATGGATGGGTTTGATAGGGAGAGGTGTGGAAAGATGAATAGGGGTGGGGATGGGGAAGGGTTAATAGAAATGGAGAAAGGGTGAATAGAAATGGGGGAGGGGTGAATAGAAATGAGAGAGGGGTAAATGGAAATGGGGGAGGGATTGGTAAATCTGGATAACAGAAAAAAAAGAAATAAAGATTGGAAAGACTATTTGAAAAAGCTTTCCGATATTCGGTAGATAGCAGTTATCAAATCATTCTAATTAGTTACTATTTATATTTCTTGCCACACATCCACTTACACCCCCACAACCAACCTAGCCCTGTCACGCCCCACAACCAACCTAGCCCTGTCACACCCCACAACCAACCTAGCCCTGTCACGCCCCACAACCAACCTAGCCCTGTCACGCCCCACAACCAACCTAGCCCTGTGACACCCCACAACCAACCAAGCCACTTTTGTCACACCCCACAACCAACCTATCCCTGGCACACCCCACAACCAACCTAGCCCTGGCACACCCCACAACCAACCTAGCCCTGGCAGCAACCGCAATATGTCTCGGCTGACCACCCACCACCACTCTCCCTAACTCCGAGCCGTCCAAATGAATGGCCTGTATGCAATTGCACGTGACGTCGGTGTAGTAAATTAGGTCAGAAAGTGGGTCAACGCATGCGTCGTATATGCCCTCGGATCTGTTATGGTGGAGAGTCCTCGCCTGTGTGCGTGGATGGGGGGGGGGGTAGCAAAGAAATAGTTTGTGGGTGGAGAAAAGGGGGGGTTGCTGGGTAGAAAAATGGGGGTTAGGGAATGGTAAAGAGAGGGTTGGTGAGTGAAAAAGAGGAGATTGGTTTGAGTTGGAGGGTGGTGCATGGTGGATGATGGTGATGAGATGAGTGGGCGAATGATGATGAGTGAAGAAGAGTTAGCCGGATTGTAAATGAGGCCAATAATTTTAACATACCTTCAGGCGATCTCTCACCAGCGAAAACCTCTCATCATAATCATCACCACCCAGCTCCTTATCATCATCCTCCTCCTCTTTGCCACCATCATCATCATCATCATCATGACCATCAGTGATGGATAGGATAGAGTGTCCCTTACGAGTAACGGCGAAGTAAGTGTGGGAGGGCTGGTGGTAGAAGACGGAACGGACCAGAGTGTCGAAACTCAAGAAGGGAAGAGCCAATGGTGGTGGTGACTGTGATGATGATGATGATGGTGGTGGTTGTGGTGATGATGATGGTGGTGGTGCTGACGATAATGATGGTGCTGATGATGATAATGATGATGGTGCTGATGATATTGATGGTGGTTGTGGTAATGACAATGATGTTGCTAATGATGATGATGATGATAGTGATATTCTGAGAATCTTTCTTTTCTGGTTGACTAGTAAGAAATCTTCAGGATCTAAAAAGTGGGGGTTTAGACATACGAATTAACAATGATGCGGATGATGATGATTATGATGATGATAATGATGATGATGATGATGATGATAATGAAGATAATGATGATCATGATGATAATAATAAAAACATTTATTTGAACTGTAAAAATTAGTGTTTATAATGGCAATAACAAAGCTTTTACATCTGCACGTTTTTCCATCTTTTTCCAGTTCGTATTGAGAAACACACATGCATACAAAACTACTATCAATACTGTTATTATTATTATTATTATTACTAATATTATTATTCTTGTGTTTATGATTATTGTTGTTGTTGTTTGATAGGGAAGTATTCCTATTTGATGGATGTTGTTGCTGTTGATAGTTATAGAGGGAGAAGTGATGGCATTCACCATCACCCATGCCAGCACCACCACTCAAATAAGTCACTGTATGAAGAAATAATGATAAGGATGATGATGGTGATGATGATGGTGATCATGATGATGATGATGATGGTGATGATGGTGATGATGATGATGATATTAATAGTGATAATGATGAAATAAGAAATAATAAAATCACTAATAATATTTTCAACTATAATTATAGTTTTAATGACGAGGTCGCACCGTGATCAAGCAAGTTGCTAAGTAAACCCGCTCACCAAAATAAATTAATTAACTTATGTTGCAATGTTGTTGTTGTTGTTGTTGACAATAACTATTTACAAAATTGCGAAGCGCTTAATCGCATGATTAATGCCCTTAAAAATAGACAAATTCAAATTTACGACACAGCATTGATATACGACTTGTAGTGGGCGTGGTGTGAGCTATGTTAATGTGTGTTTGTGCTTATTGCATAATTTACACGCTAGTAAATCAGCGATAACTGTCTTTTCTAATGGTATTATGATTTGATTAATTGAATGACTAATTAGATGATTATTTGCATAAATAATGAGATAATTATCGTTACCATCTTTGATGTTGGAGTCAGCCATGGATGTGAAGGTATAGAAAAAGAAGTTATTTGTTGTTTTTGTTGTTTGCAAATGGTCATTATTGTTGTTGTTGTTGTTTTTATCAATAATATTATTATTTCGACCACCCTTGTTTACGGAAACTTTCTTTTTATAATAACTATTATTCTTCTTTTTCATTTTGTTGTTGTTTTTGCTGATGTTGTTGTTGTTATTGAATTCTCTATTATGCCTATTCATGCCTTTCAAATTATCTTTTCGATTGTTTCTATCATCAACATCATCATCACCAAGCACAACCAACTTCACAACTCTCAATGGAGAATCATCATCATCACCTCCAACTCCATCATCATCATCAACACCACCACCATCATCATCATCATCAGCACCAAGAACATACTCTAGAACCACACCCTTCTCTTGAATCACATACAACCTATCCATGCCTCTGTTCACTTCGAAGCTAATTATTCGTCCATTGTTGTTGTCTTTGTTGTTGTTGTTTGTATTGTTAACGATTTTGTTGTTGTTGTTGTTGTTGTTACTATTGTTGTGTTGACTAGTTTTGTTATTTACATTCTTACATATATTGTTATTATTGGTGTTGTTGTTGTAGCAACAAAGAATCCGTCCATGGTAATCACCCTTTATAATTAGGTCATCTTGCAGCCAATACAAACGCAGGCCTTCAACGTCCAATGAGAGCTTGAGAATTTGTCCATTCGTGAATGCTGATTGGCTGTAAATTGGGGCAGGGGAGGAGCTAGAGTGAATGATGCGCCTATCAGAGCCGTCCATTCTCGCCCTCTCGATCAAACTGCTGTTGTCGTTTTGTGAGTGGCTGACCCAGAAAAGCCATCTGTGGGTGGAGAGATGAATAAGAAAATATATCGGGTTGAACGAGTAAATTATGTAAAAAAATAATAATGATAATATAAATATACATATGAATGAATACGAATGAGGGAATAGATTTGAAAAAAGGATATTTACAGATTAGAAATAAAAAGATTAGACATGAATTAATAAATCCAAATACATAATTAAATAATCAAAAAATTACGAATATAAAGTGGAAGGAGTCTACCAACCCATTGAGAGAGTCAACAGCCAATGAGGAGACAGAAGCAGTCGTAGCGGCAACCACTTTATGGTACCTTCCTGCATTATCGCTCATCATGATCACGTGGTTCTCGGCGTCGAACCAGTAGATGTTCTTTGTTACCGAGTCTATGCTCACGTGCTTTCCCGCGAAATTCTTGCTGATCTTGCGCACACTCGTGCCGTTTAGTGCTACTCGATATAGAGTCTTTGGTGGGTGATAATATGTGAAGAAAACTAAAATAAAAAGAAATAGTATATTACAAATAAAAGATTAAACTAAATACTTACCGAAAAAACCTCATCAACAAAGTACACCAGCCCATCCCTGTTGTCAACGGCAACGGCAGCAACAAGAGAACCTTGCTTCAATTTCGCCACCGCCACCACATTTCCGGTCTCCAAGGTGACCCTAAAGACGCCATTTTGGCTCGAGTACAACAGGAAACGGGTCAACTTGAAGCAGGATCTTTGGTCACGTGATAATTCGAATCCGTTGGCGCAGACGCAAACGTGCGTGGAGGGCGATGATTGGAGGCAGAAGTGGTGGCAGCGGGTGGAGGCGTTTGCTTGCATCCTCTTGCAGAGGTCTTCGCCTGGGTCACGTGGTGGTTGGAAGGTTGTGGTGGTTGGGATGGTGTGGTGGTTGGGATGGTGTGGTGGTTGGGATGGTGTGGGGGTTGGAATGGTGTGGTGGTTGGGATGGTGTGGGGGTTGGAATGGTGTGGTGGTTGGGATGGTGTGGTGATTGGGATGGTGTGGTGGTTGGAAGGGTGTGGTGGTTGGGAAGGCTGTGGGGTTGGGATGGTGTGGTGGTTATGTGGTTGGGATGGTGTGGTGGTTGGGAGGGTGTGGTGGTTGGGATGGTGTGGTTGTTGGGATGGTGTGGTGGTTGGGATGGTGTGGTGGTTGGGATGGTGTGGTGGTTGGGATGGTGTGGTGGTTGGAAGGGTGTGGTGGTTGGGAAGGTTGTGGGGTTGGGATGGTGTGGTGGTGTAGTGGTTGGGATGGTGTGGTGGTTGGGATGGTGTGGTGGCTGGGATGGTGTGGTGGTTGGGATGGTGTGGTGGTTGGAAGGTTGTGGTGGTTGGGAGGGTGTGGTGGTTGGGATGGTTGTGGGGTTGGGATGGTGTGGTGGTTGGGATGGTGTGGTGACTGGGATGGTGTGGTGGTTGGGATGGTGTGGTGGTTGGAATGGTTGTGGTGGTTGGGATGGTGTGGTGGTTGGGATGGTGTGGTAGTTGGGATGGTGTGGTGGTTGGGATGGTGTGGGGTTGGGATGGTGTGGTGGTTGGGATGGTGTGGTGGTTGGGATGGTGTGGTGGTTGGGATGGTGTGGTGGTTGGGATGGTGTGGTGGTTGGGATAGTGTGGAGGTGTGGTGGTTGGGATGGTGTGGGGTTGGGATGGTGTGGTGGTTGGGATGGTGTGGTGGTTGGGATGGTGTGGTAGTTGGGATGGTGTGGTGGTTGGGATGGTGTGGGGTTGGGATGGTGTGGTGGTTGGGATGGTGTGGTGGTTGGGATGGTGTGGTGGTTGGGATGGTGTGGTGGTTGAGGGAGATGAAACATTTGAAAAAATTACTTTAAATGCTATTAAAAGTGTGTTGAGGGAAATAAAAACATTTTCAAGGAATACTTTAAATGGTGAAAGACCACCTTCACACACCCATAGCGTTTGCACCCATCCCATCACGCCACTCCACCAACCAAACCGCCACCCCTACAAAACCCCATCACACAACACCAGACCAAACCCTCCCACCACTCCCCCATATAACTAGCCACACCCCACCTTTCCAACACACTATACCCCACAACCAACCACACCACAATCCCAAACCAACACCCACACCACATCCACACCACACCACACCATATCCACACCACACCACATCTACACCACACCACATCCACACCACACCCACACCACACCACACCACACTCACCACATCCACACCACACCACACTCACCACACCACATCCACACCACACCACACCCACCACACCACATCCACCCCACACCACACCCACACCCACACTCACCACATCCACACTCACCACACCCACACCACACCACATTCACCACACCACACTCACCACATCCACACTCACCACACCACACCCACACCACACCACACCACATCCACACCACACTCACCACACTACACCACATCCACACCACATCCACACCACATCCACGCCCACACCCACACCACACCACACCACATCCACACCGCACCACACTACATCCACACCACATCCACACCACATCCACACCACATCCACACCACATCCACACCACATCCACACTCACCACTCACCCACATAACTAGCCACATCAACGGCCTTAATACTCAGTATATCTGCCACCTCCTCCACCACCCTCTCCACCTTCCCCCCTCTCCACTTATCCACCCTGTGTACGCTTCTACGACTCGTGTCTGACCAATAGAGGTAGTCGCCTTGGTGATGATGATGATGATGTTGATGATGATGATGATGATGGTGGTAGTACGAGAGATGATATGATGGTGATTATGGTAGTAGGAGAGATGATGTTGATGATGATGATGGTAGTGGGAGAGATGATATGATGATGATGATGATGATGGTAGGAAAGAAGAGATGATGATGGTAGAGACGGAGAAAGGTAAGGATGATGGAAGAAGAGAAGTGATGAAAGAAGAATGAAAATGGTGGAAAATATAGATCATCATCCTAATCATCAACATCATCATCACCATCATCATCATCATCATCATGACAAACAAGCACCTATGATGCTGAATCCGAAGAGATGGTGGTTATTGCCGTTCACGAGAACGACTCTTGCATTAGAAGGCAATGGCCGTGACGACGACGATGATGATGATGATGATGATGATGATGATGATGATGACGACAACGGTGTTGATGATGATGATGATAACTCTTCGATTAGATTCAAATCCAAGTACTCAATCTTCTCATTACGTGCGTCTCCCCAGTACAAGCGCTTGGATGAGTGGTCGTAAGCCAGACCATTGGGCCACTGCAGCCCCTGCCACACCAGCGTCTGTCGCCCTGAGCCGTCGGTGGAAGCGACTTCGATAACGCTACTCCCCCAGTCGCTCCAGAATATGCGTCTGTGTGGTGGTGGTTGGTTAGTGGTGGTGGTTGGTTAGTGGTGGTGGTTGGTTAGTGGGGGTGGAAGGTTGAGTAGTGGGAGTGGTGTATGGTGGCGGGCTAGTTGATTTGTTGGAGTAGTGGGTGATTTTAGCTGACTGAGTTGTTGTTGTTGTTGTTGTTGTAACAGTGGCAGTTGTGGATGATCTGCAGGGTTTGTCGGCACAAGCGAAACGTTTGTTTAAGAGAAGAAATTTAATTTCCACTATAGTAACCCACCCATTTTCAAAATCAAGGGTCAAAGCTCTGGGGTTAACTAGGCCATCCTTGACCAATGTGCGCGTCAGAAAAGCTCCATCTTCATCCTTATTGGTCAGAGAAGTGACCTCAATTGAGGCGGTCTTGATGTTGACCCAGAAAAGATTCCTGGACATCCAATTGAGAGCCATCAACTCTGGAATGAGGTCAGGTCCTGAAACAACCACTTCAACCCCTGATGGATGAGTTAATGGGCTGTGAGATGGCAAGCTAACACACGCCAATCCATTCAAGACCAACTAAATTGTTCAAATAGTTCACCATTCACACACATCACCATGGTAATCCCTCTATCTTTTACCAACCACCAACCATGACCATCCCTTCTCCCATCGTCAACCCCCCCCCCCCCCCATCCTCCCTCATCTCCTCCCTCTCACCAGTTCCATTCATGTAGCTTCTCTGAATCCTTCTCAGTGAGATGTCACTCCAGTACACCATGCCCTCCACCCCATCATACTCCACACCTACCGTCTGATTCCAATATTTAATATATAAATATATTTTTAAAATTATATTAAAAATAATAGAATATAGATAAATAAGAAAAAAATATTATAAAATATAGTTTTAGTACCATACAAATCATGGTCCATTATAATGTAGTCGATATGGTCTAAGGTCCGTTAAAGTATCATTAAGGTGCGATGTGACCGCATACCTGGTTAAGGTCCCTGGCGATGATGACTGGTGAAAAGTCCGGAGTGTCGAGAGAAACTTTGCGTAGAACGGTCTGAGAAGCTATGAGGAGAAGCTGAGAGACGCCTGGGTCGGTTGGTGGTGGTAAGGGTGGTGGATGCATGGGTGGGTGGGAAGATGGAAGGATGGATGGATGAGTAGGTGGATGGATGGGTGATTAATGGGTTAGTGGGTAGATAGATGGGTTGGTGGGTGGATGAATAGATGGGTGGGTAGTTGATGATGAATGGATTGAGGTTGGTGAAGGCAATGGTGACTGTGATTTAATGATAACCACAAAAATGTCAAACCACCTTTGGCGCAATTTCGTCCATCCGGCAGAAGCTTGATGCCTATTGGACAGGCGCACGAGTAGAAGGGACGTGAGTGGCTGAGCAGACATAAGTGGGAGCAGCCCCCGTTCGTTTGATTGGTCGACCGACAAGGTGATGCGGTTACTAAGGGTGTGGATGATAATGATGGTGGTGGTGGTGATGACGAAGGTGATGATGATGATTATGATAGTCGTAATTTAGTTATGATGGTGGTGGTGGTGGTTGACGGAGAGACCCATGAAAAAACTATTATCAGAACATGAGATTTGTTGCAAAGAAAAACCAATTAGGCGTAATATTCAAAACTATTAATTGACATTATTATTTAAAACAATTATTCAAATTTATCATTTACATTAATAATTTAAAATTAGTATTTTTAAAAAAATTTCCGAACCAACCAGGCAGCCTCCTGGCTGGATCGAGGAACTTGATATTCTTGGGCGCCTCATGTGACTTGAACAGGAGTTTGGGCTCGAAGCAGTCGCTACTTTTCGGGCAGTGCCAAACGCTCTGGTTCTTCCAATCGGCCCAAAATATTTCATCAAGAGAGATGGTGATGATGAAGGGGTGCTGCGATTCTAGGTTAATCTGTGTGTTTTTTGATGATGGTGATTTTGATGATGGTGGTGGTAGTGATGATCGTAGTAGTGGTGGTGATGATGATGACGACGATGATGCCTACAGGAATAGTGATGATTGTGATTATAGTTGTAATTATGGCAAGAATATGACAATAATGATGTTTATTAGGTGCATAGAGGTGAGAATTAATGAAAAGATGGTGAAAAATACACTAGAAAAGCCTATAAAATATGATTTGCAATAGATTTTTCGATTTAAAATATTATATAGCGGATTACAATTTTTATGGACAAAATAAAATAGCATGAAATGTGTTATTAGTTGGTGAGATGCGGATAAGGATGTGTGTGTGTGTGTGTGTGTGTGTGTGTGTGTGTGTGTGTGTGTGTGTGTGTGTGTGTGTGTGTGTGTGTGTGTGTGTGTGTGTGTGTGTGTGTGTGTGTGTGTGTGTGTGTGTGTGTGTGACTTGGCTCTAGGGCAGAGTTTAGAAGCTCACATAACAAAATAATTCATTAGCTAGTCCACTTCTAGTGCAGTTTTGTAAGCAATGTTATAAACAATAATTTTTAAATATTAATTTTTATTCAATGAAACCTTTTGATCTCATTAAGGTTAACTAAAAGTATGAATACTTTATCATCATTCTGATACTACAAGCTAGTATGGCGGCCTGTAAGAGCCGATAAAATGTTATCACAAACTAATTTAAACCATATTTTTCAGCGCCAAACTTTTAAACAAAAATACACACACACCCACACCCACACACACACACACACACACACAAACACACACACACACACCCAACACACACACACACACAAAAACACACACACAAAAACACACCTTTCTAAGGTCTCCTCTGGTAAGGTCATAGCTATTGATGGAACTGCCTTCTAGCACGTACAAACGATCTTCCAGCGTGTCTACAGCCATGCCCTGGTGCCAAGTAACCTGGGTTTTTGAGGGATGATGAGTGTTTGAGGTATCTAGTCTAATGATGTGAAAATCTATTTTAAAACTAAAAACCACTAAATACCTTTAAATACCATTATATTCGCTTGTAAAGATACAAACCAGTGTCTGCATACCGTACAAAACATCTATAACTGAAAATGTTTGACCTCTTAACCTCGACTTTATAAAGTGCGCATAATAAACTATTCTTTTTCAGTCAGATAATCAACTTTTCTTTGTTTAAATACATTTCCCTTTCTTTTCGCTTTGGCACACCGGGTGCGCTTTATACATGGTATTACACGGTGAATATATAATTGGCAGTATATTTAACACTTTCCAGGGCAACGAACACAAGTGGCTGCTCCGAGGTTCTCCCAAAAGCTCCCATCCATCGATGCCCTTGCCAACCACGTGATGCCGCCACACTCCAGCCAGAACATGAGGCTGTGGATGGGGTGGTGGAGGAGGAAGAGATGGGATGGTGTTGGTGAGGGGATGGTGTTGGTGAGGGGATGGTGCTGGTGAGGGGATGGTGCTGGTGAGGGGATGAAGATGGGATAAAGGAGATGGGATGGTGTTGATGATGGGATGGTGTTGATGATGGGATGGTGTTGATGAGAGATGGTGTTGATGATGGCATGGTGTTGATGAGGGATGGTGTTGGTGAGGGGATGGGTGGAGATGAGGGGATGGGTGGATATCGGATGGTGGTAATGGTGGAGGAGATAGGATGGTGTTGATGGGATGGTGTTGATTGGATGGTGGAGATGAGGGAAATGGTAGATAATAATGGATAAATAATAGGTTAGATGAGAGGTGGGGGGGGGGGGGTAGGGTTGGTAAGTGCAAAAGAAAAAAAGTTGAAAGACAATATATATGAATAAATAAGACAGATTTTAGTGCAAGAAGATCTTTGAGAGTTCAACGTTATAGAAGAATGAAAAAGATTTTGGTGCAACAAGACGTTCAGAAGTTGAACATCTTCTGGGAAATTTCAAATGTGTTGTTCTTGAGTGCACTGCGTGGTACATTGCACCAGAGTGGAGGCTGATCAGATAAGGAGGAGAAAGAGAACCCACCCATGCAAACAGCGTATGCATGACGTAATAGGGAGAAGAAATTGGAGGAGGGAAAGGTAATTATAATATTAATAATAATAATAATAGCAATAGTAATTTTATTATTATTATTGTCATGATGATGATGATGATGGTGATGATGACGACAACGACGATGATGATGAATGCATGAGTAATAGGGAAGTAGGGAGTAGAGGGAATGTAGATGGAAGTGGATGGTGACACCAGCAGACGCATCAATCATATTCCTACAGTGCTAGCCTGAGAAGACTCTATAACTTGCAAGATGCTCAAACCGTTATTATTATTATTAAATTTATTCACTAACTTTTTTTAAAACAACATTTCACATTAGCCACAATCACATACATGGATGTAACACACACACACACACACACACACACACACACACACAAACACACACACACACACACACACACACACACACACACACACACACACACACACACACACACACACACACACACACACACACACACACACACACGAACACACACACACACACACACACACACACACACACACACACACACACACACACACACACACACACACACATAAATCAAGTACAAACTGGACTGATTCAGTGCTTTTGTTGTTGAAGGGGGGCTTGTTGCTGTTATTGGTGGTGGTGTTGTTGTAGGCGCCGTCAGAACAAAGTGAGGATGCAGTGTTAATGGAGTGGTTTGGCATGATTGAGATGGCCAACAGCTGATGCTGCTGCTAATGCTCTCATTCATTTATTCCTTCAGTCATTCATACATCCATACATTCATCTATTCATTCATTCATTCACTCATTCACTTATTCACCAAATCTTCAACTCACTCATTCATTCACTCATTCATTCATTCACTCATTCATTCACTCATTCATTCCCTTTATCCTTCTCTTGTTCATCATTATCGATGCTATTATCGTCATTATCACATTACACACTCACTTTCAAGCGCTTACTCGTCTAAAAATGTTTCTACTAATACTAGTACTATTCCAGCCATCATCATTATCATCCTCATTACTACTACTACTACTACTACTACTACTACTACTTCTACTACTACTACTACTACTACTACTACTACTACTACTTCTACTACTACTACTACTACTACTACTACTACTACTACTACTACTACTACTACTACTACTACTACTACTACTACTACTACTACTACTACTACTACTACTACTACTACTAATACTAATACTACTACCACCATCTTTATCATCATCATCATTGTAGTATATAATAATGACGCCTTTGTAACAACATAATTATATTAAGTCTATCATTAACTTTTCTCTCTATTCATTTAACATCATCCTTATTACAACTACTATCATTACATTATCGACATCATCATCATCCTCCTCCTTTCCAATATCATCATCATCATCTTCTTCTTCTTCATTCTCAGCCTCATCATCATCACCATCATCATCATCATCATCATCCCCCTCACCACCACCATCACCATCATGATCATCATCATCATGTTATTTACACAACAGCAGTGATGATGACTATGTAAAGCAATAAATCTTAAGATCAGAGTTTCTCAAAGCTGGAAAGTGGGATGTTGTGATTATGATGATGATGATGATGATGATGATGATGATGATGATGATGATGATGATGATGATGATGATGATGATGATGATGATGAAAAAGAATAATATTCTGATGATGATTGGAGTAATTATGATGAAAATTTGAGTAATTATCATGATGATAAAGAATGATATGATGATGATTGGAGTGATGATGATGATGTTGAAAGTAATTATGATGATGTTGAAAGTAATTATGATGATGTTGTTAAGAAGTATCATAGTTATTATCATAGCATAATGCTGATGATGCTCATTATTTTAGTAATGATGATGATATGTAATTTAAAATGTGTAAATGACAATTATGGTAATTTTGAAAGTAATTATCATGATTGCAAGCAAGTGATGGTATTGATAATTACAATGATTTTGAAATTGATGTTTATGATAACGACTATAGTGATGATAATGATGATGACCTATTAAAAATATATACAAATACGCTGCGGCGTCGTTATCGTAAGTAAGACAATAAATTTTGGGTTGAACGTCCAATCAACTTCATTGCAGAAGATTATGGCTCGTTGGAGTTTGAACTTAAATTAACTTTTAGTACACTTCGAGGTCTTTTCGATATGATTAATTAGCAATTAATTAGCAAAGATGGTGATTTGTTGAAATAAACTTTTAATTAATTAAATAATTAAATTCATATTCCAGCATTCATTGCATAAACAGCATTTCCTCATCCCTCCTTCCTCCTCCACACCCATCTCATCTTCCCATCCCCCCACTTCTCTCATTCCTCTCTCCCCCATCATCCAATCCTCCGAACACATTTGCAAGCAAATCAAACATATCAATTTTACCTGATCATTCACACCTACACATCCCTATCTCCTTCATCCCTTCATATACTCCCTATTCAATTTCCTCCTTCTTTCGTAAACTGAGACATTATCTTTCATTCTTCTTTCTTAATCATTAACATACCCACTTTCTTATCATTTATAGAAAGTTCCTATCTCCCATCTCACTCTCCCTCCACTTCTCCACACCCCACTCTCTCATCCTTCCCTCTCCACTCTCTCACCCTTTGGCTGGATGAAGGACAAGCCCTCTGGGATGGGTGAAGTTTTGGAAAAGAACCACAGCCCTGTGAGTGCCATCCAACTCACTCACCTCAATCCTTCCCTCCTGATGATGATGATGGTAGTGATGATAATGGTGGTGGATATGATGATGATGGTGATGGAATTGATAATGATGATGGTAGTTGTGGTTTCGGAAGTGTTTAGTGAAATGGCAGAAATCATAGTGAGTGTGTAGAATATTATCTTTGTATATCATTATTATTATGTTGACAACTCATTTGCTTCCTCCCCTCTCCACCCCACCTTCTGCCCCCCCCCCCCTCACCTTCTCCAGCCAATACAACTTCTCGCCCAACCAATCGACTGCCACATCATCTGACGTCAACTCACCACTCAACAGGCTGGAAACTTTTGGCGTCTGTTATGGTGTGGTGTTTTGTGTGTCCTAATGGTGGTAAAGATACTTTGATGGGTGTGTTTTTGTTGGGAAAAAGCTTTTTACTTTTTCTTAGTTTGGTTGAAGATACTAAAAGTGAAATGAAAGAATTGTCTAGATGTTTTTGGGAGAAGTTATAAGTCAAAACATATTAAGATTATTTTTTTAATATAGCGCCAAATAAATAGGCATAATTATCATCAAAAAGATTACTTAATTCTTAACTCAACAGACCTTTTCGTCATTTTGTTTGTGGTATCTTTTTATGTTGTCGTTGACAGTGTCAGACCAGAAGATATCATTTTCATCATGGAGGTAGTCAAGAGATGAGATGTCATCCAGGTTGGAAAGGATGGTGCAAGTGGTAGTGGTGTTGGAGCCATGATTTAAAAGATAAATACTTTTTGAAGTTGAATATAGAATCTGAAATGGCTGAATGCCTGAAAGAGTTTTTTAATGAGATAGAATTTTATTTTTACATATTGAAATCAAATAGTGTTTGAGAAACATTGAGACGAAAGCTTACATTTGGTTTGCAAAACAAACAAGATAGATAATAGGATATTATAATTAAAAAACATTTTTCCAAGTTTACAATCTAAAAAATGAGATTAACAAAAGTATAACTAAAATTCTTAAGTTAGGCTTAACGTTTCGAATTACATAGTTGAAAAAATATTTTATTTATATGAATAATCAATAACTAATATTAACTCTTATTTTCAAAATTATTATTTTATCCATATTTCTGCCTTTTGTAGCTGATTTTATAATCAACTCTAAGATGAAATAACTAAGATGCAAACTAAGAGGTAAAATGCGAGCGCTAGATTTATAAAAATATGTTTTCCAACTTCATGCATAATTTATTAAAATCAAAAAGATATTTCACCCAAAGTTAGTTTAGACCTTGTGCCAAATCTAATTTATTTTTCGATTTAAAACAGGGACGCCAATGACCCATTGCCAATGGATCACAAATTTAGAACTCTGCTAACTGGCTGGGAGGCTCATTCTTACTTTTCAACTATCGCAGACCTTTTTAAAAGATGTAAAAAATCAAAATATGTAAGTAAAAGATAAAACATTGAATTATTATTTCATCAAGATGTTATATTATTATTTTGTATTCTAATTGGCAAGAATATAATGTCCAAACAAATGCTTACACCTAGGGATTCGTTTATTTTTTGTGTGCTCCAACACCTAATTGTATTTTACAAGCAACTCTTCTACGGTTCTTCCAGTGATCTGCTGCAAATCTTGGGGAGGGGGGGCGGTCCTACCCAGCATGGGTGGTTATCTTAAGGGGCTCCTGGGGTCCAGACTATTAAAACGGGCTCCTTCACTACCAAAAAGTGGGGGTATTGATTCCAGGATCCCCCAGGATCGCCGCTCATGGTACCTAATATACTTTTTTGAGACTCAAGTAATGGTTCTATTTTTTAGTTAGCTGTTCTTTTGAACTAATATTTTATTTTGTTAATAATTTTTTTTGATAAAGTGGAAAATTGTATTAACATTTATTTTATAGTTTTTCATTCACAAATTTGATTGTGTTTAAGTTTTTTTAGATTATTCTATAATTTTGATAGCCACTGAAGACCAAGGACGGCAATTTGTTAAACATTTTGGAAGGGTCTTACCCAGCATAGACGGCGATCCTGGAGGGCAGTGTTATTTTCGTAACAAAAAAGAAAACGAAAACGAAAATTCTGAATAATCGTTCCACAAAAACGAAAATAAAAACTAAAATTATTTTCAAAACGAAAATAAAAACTATAATTATTTCTAAAACGAAACTGAAATAAAAACTATAATTATTTTCAAAACGAAAATTAAATAAATTTCAATGTATGTCATAATATGTAAATGTATAATTTATATAAAAAATATATTTCTATGTTATAAACATTATCTTTGGGCTTTATGAAAGTAGCGCCATTTATAAAACGTTATTTTATTACCGCTTCGCTTTGTCAATTAAATTATCACTTATTTTAATCGTAAATTTGTTATTACTCAATAATTTACGTACTCAATTCTTATAATATTTCAATTGACTGTTAATTTTTAAAACTCATTCGTTGTTAATATACATTTCTATTTTACTGTTCCATTTTATGATCAACTAATTTTTTTAGATATAAAAAAATTGTGTTCAAAGTTGTAAATTAATATATTTTCAAAACTGAAACGAAAATAAAAACTTTAATTATTTTCAAAACAAAAACGAAAATAAAACTTTAATTATTTTCAAAACGAAAACGAAAATAAAAACTTTAATTATTTTCAAAACGAAAACAAAAATAAAAACTATAATTAATTCCAAAACGAAACTGAAATAAAAACTATAATTATTTTATGAAACGAAAATAACACTGCTGGAGGGTCCTAGGGTCCAGACCCTCCCCGTGTTTTTGGTAGTTAGGGGTCCACTCAGTGATTTTCCAGTTCGGATTTTTCAGTTTAAGTTCAAGTTACAGTTATGAAAAATTTAATTTTCAGTTACTATTCAAGTTACAGTTATGCAAATTTTAATTTTTCAGTTACTATTTCAGTTTCAGTTATTTTTTTAAGTTACAGTTACAGTTAATCAAGATGGAAAAAAATGAATTTTAATTTATAATACAGCCCAAATTAATGTTTAAAAGTCAAATTATTTAAAAGATATATAAATATATTATTCATAATATATGCTGTTCATTTTCATATATATCTTCAATTTCAGATTTTTGCTGAAGCGTTTTTTCCCCTGTAGTTAGGTCTCCGCACACTTAAAACACCCTATCCACATACGCTTGTGAAGCGGGAGCTGAAACAATGTCTTCGCAAAAGAAGCTAATAATCTAGGGTACTCAATTATTTAAGTGCTAACATTTCTCCTGTATGTGGGTGAGACACAGAATGAACATTTAGCAGGACCTGAATCGCACGACGCACTGATGGATTATAAAAGGATTCTGAGATCCCGAGACATGAAAGTGTAAGACCCTTCTTAGTCCAGCTATCCATGCTAATGACAACGCGATGTCCAGTTTGAAGATCTTTATGAATTCGATCTTCTACATTGTTCTTATAATCTTTTATCAAAGAAATCATTTTCTCCGAACCTAAATGATAGAAATAGCATATATTTACGACTGTTTAATTGAATTTATTTAAATGGCTTATAAATTATGCTCATTACTTGGTCAATAATATTTTAAAATGTAAATACATAAATAATTATCAACTATAGTGTGTTACCTGGTAACTTTCTCCTTATAATTATCATCCTCTTCTGAAACCTGACATTCGCTTTTGTGAAAAAAAAGTTTTGTCGCATGAAGCTTCGTGAATAAAATAGGCCCGTATGGCATTTTCTTCCACTATTCACTTTAAACATTTCATAAAGATTTGATTAATTCAACGCTTTCCATTTTTTAAATAGATATTTTTTTAGTTACTATTCAGTTAGTATTCTTATTTTTCAGTTTCTATTTCAGTTACAGTTATGCATTGAATTACAGTTACAGTTAAAGTTACAGTTAACTGAATCATATTTTTCAGTTAATTTATCATTTCAGTTACAGTTACAGTTAACTGGAACAACACTGGGTCCACTTTAATGATAGGGACCCCATGGCCCACCAGGATCACCGCTCATTCTGGGTAGAACTCTCTCAAAATTTTCAGCCGATCGCCGTCCCTGGGCCCTGGGGTCAGAACATATAGAAATATTCTGTTTTATGCCATGGTTAACTGTTATGCTCATATCAAAACAAGAGTTTTAAAATGTTTTTTTTCAATAAAGAGGAGGTGGGTCCACATCAAAATGGACCCCTCACTGCTAAAAAGGGGAGAGATCCAGACCTCAGAACCCCCCAAGGATCGCCGCCCATGTTGAGGACTATTATTGCTAGTTTCTCAAGAAAAGCCTGTTGTCATTTTTATAATTAAACTTTTTTCAGAATTTGTATACTTTTTTGAGTGATAAATGACTATCATTTGGTCAAAGACTTCTTAAAATTAGGAAATCCATGTATTTGGTAGACTGTTTGATAAACTAGAACTATGAGTTTAATGAAATCGTTTTTTCTCTAACAAGAATTTTTTTCTTATCAAATCACTTATTGGGTTAATTTTAAAAATAAATCTGATGTATAAATATAATTAAATGTTAATTTATAGATGTATATATATTTAACGTGGAAAGCCCGTATTTAAAAGTATAGATGTGTGGATTAGTTAGACGAATACAGCGATATTAAACTCTGCTTTTTTGTCTGAGTCCATTTACAATCATTTAGAAATTGTTTTTGTTGGTATAAAAACATCTTAAACTTTAAAAAGTTTATGTTTTTCATACATTTACAAATAAATAAAAATCTACTCTCACTTTTTAAATTCTTCAATTGATTCCCTGAAATCTAAATATTGGTTTAACTTTCATTTCAATATTTCAAAATAAGAGTTTGAAATTTTAATTCTGAATAGACTTCGAAAATAGGTTTGTTTATATTTTTATTATTTAATTGATTAAATAATATAAATAAAATAGAATCATTATAAATCAAAGTCAAATAACTGTATTTAACTGTTAAATAAAATTATTTGACTTTAAATTATTTTTACATTTTAACAAAATCATTTCAAAATGAACGATACTCATTAATTATAAATAATAATTAACTTAAATTTTATATAATGCAATTGCATATTACAATGTATATTACAATATGATTCATATTACATTTGAAAACAATTGATATTCCATACATTATTCACGTTTGGAATAGTCAGATTAAAAACCAGATTTTAGTATATGAAATTATCCTAAAAAGCCTAAAAGTGTTGTTTATTGCTGTCTTAAATCTCTATTGGCATACAATAAAAACTTTAATCTCACTTTAAAACCTTTCTCTTATTTCTAGTTATCTTATCTATGAATACATTTAAACTATCGATCCTTTAATAAGCTGATTAAATGCAGAAAAACATTTCCGTTTATCCATTTATTGATGTGTTAAATGCATATAAAGACTTATTGATGTTAAAAATTCGAATAGCATCTGTCTTTTTATTGAATTGTTTTTGTAAAGAATTACCGACAATAACAACCACTAATATAGGCATAATCATCATCATAAAATACCCCACAAAAACAAGTTTTGTTTTCTTGTATATTAAACAGAAGCTAGGTTTTGGTGTTACTGAGTTTTTAAATTGTTTTATATGTTTTAAGGTCGCTACTTTACCACAAACACTTAATTATCTTCAATTATTGCCAATTAACGTTAATGGGTTAATTTGACGGTATAAATTTGTCTCAGATGTTATCAAGGCAATTATTTCGGATCGTTAGGTCGTTTTCTAAAATTTTCGAAATCTGTCTACACAGATAAACCCGTCGGAATTCTCAAAGTTCAAATGTCTAATCAGGAGGATAATGTTTATATAAATGTATTTTATAAATACCGACTGACTTTAAGTACAGTTTTTTATCTCTTTTGGTGTGTGTTTGTTAGTTTTGTTCACGTGTGTGTTTGTGTGTGGGGAAGGGGGTATATGAGGAATTCAGTACACCGTCTGAATGTCTTAGAGAAGTGAGAAAGCATTCTCATGAATGGGCAAACAATGCCACTTACTCACACCACGTCCACCAATGAGTGTGTAACAATGCTGCATCGTAAATCATTTTGCAAATGGCGTCTTTTGAAAGCCCTAATTCTCCTAATTACCAACCCCTTCCACCATAGCTGTTTACTTCACCTTTCAAATGTCACCTTTGATAGATAAAAACTTGCAATGCTTATATGCGTCGTAATAATTAGCAGGTGTCATTCGGCCTGCCCTGTAGGATAAGTTTCATTAAATTATAATAGTGCAGTAAAGATTAGTTTTAGTTGGGAAGTTTTTGGAAAAATAAACTTTAGGCTCATTAAACCCACAATTAGTGAGTTTCGGTTAATTATATTCTTGGTATTTTTCAGAGAATTTTAATTAAAATACAATTGAGTTTCAATTTAGTTCGCCTAATAGCGGTCTTATCTATTCATAAATCACCTCACGCCATGCCTAATTGCATTGAAAGTAGACTGTAATCAGCTTCAAATGCATTTAAGGCATCAGTTTCACAATTCGATTTGAAAAATGTTCTCACACACACACACACACACACACACACACACATACACACACACACACACACACACACACACACACACACACACACACACACACACACACACAAGCATATGGCTTCCTCCAGGGCACCAATTAAAGTTCAAATACGACTACCGATAGCAGCCATTCAACAAAAAAACTCACTTTTTAAATATGAACTATTACCCAAAAATGAAAAATAAAAAATCTATTTACACCCCATAGAGAAGTGCTCATGATTATGATGTTGATACGTGGGTGATGATGACGATTACAAATTTTCTATGCACGGTTCAATACATTGATTATGTATTGATGTCTGTAGTTATAGAAGCTTTCCCTTGTTTACCTATTTTTACAGATTTTTCAAATCTTTGTTTTTTCCCTTCTTACAACGTATATCACTACACTAGTATTTTTCTTCAAAAAAACAATGTACATATTTTTTTCGGTTAAAATTATCGTCTTGTCAAAACAAAAGAAGAAAAATAAAAGTAATAAGAATAAAATTAAGAATATGAAAAATAATAATTAAATCTCAGGATGATTCTAGTCTTAGTTCCTGTAGAATGGAATCTGGTCTATTTACCCATGACCTACTAGCGTTCATTCTTTAAGAAGAAATAAATGTAATCTCTTATGCTTATAATTCTAGGTGCTTTCAACTTATTCTTTTCTATACATTTATTTCCTACATGATATATTTGAATTGTGTTTTATTTGGAATTTTACTTGTTGTTTTCTATTTTATTAACATGATATAATGTATCGAACTTTCTTATCCACAGCAACGCATAATTTTATCAAGCCTACCCCTGAGTGGTGTCTGTCAGTAAGTAAGCCTAGGAATAAAGCCAACAACAGTACTAGGCAAAATGAGAATAATAAGAATTTATTAATATTAATTTATTTTTAATTACTTGACGCCTTAAGGAATTAATTAAAAGGACTTCAAGAGTGGATAAAGGCGGTACATTTAATTTTTAATAACAATTTAGTCACCATTAAGTCAAATAATAGTAAAAATACTACTTATACTACTAATACTACTACTACAACTACTACTACTACTACTAATAATAATAATAATATGGAAAATGGCGTTTAATGTCATTTTAATGTGTTCATTTGCTTCCTTTTGTCTGGTTACTTTGGTCGATGACTCACTAGGAGAGGGAAGAGGAGGAGGAAAAGATGAGGATGACACAGATGGAGATGATGATGATGATGTTGACTCATGTGGGAGAGCTGATAATGATGTCTAAGAAAGTGATACTCTTGTTCTTCTAAACATCTTAGCTTATTTTCGTCTAAAAGCCGCTTGGGTAACTTGTTTTTGAATGAGAAGAAACAAAGACACACACACACACACACACACACACACACACACACACACACACACACACACACACACACACACACACACACACACACACACACACACACACACACACACACACACACACAGACACACACGCACACACACACACAAGCACACTTGAACGTTGATCCTCATACTCAGCCATTTTTGTGAGATTCGCTTACCATCTCTTGCTGTGCCATCACTTTGACTTGAACGAAGCTAATTCTTTATATGTGTTACGTATTTAAAATACAACTTTAACTTTTAATATATTCAAAACTCGAGACTTGGACTTGGTTTGAACGTCTTTAAATGTGTTACATATTTTAGAAAAAAAACATTTTTTATTTTTAATATATTCAAGATTTGAAACTTCTTCAGTTTCTTGTAAACATTTAGATGGCTTAAGTTAACCTCACTGGCGTGTTTTGTGACTTAAATCTTCAAGTTTGCCTTTTTGAGTATGGCAATATTTGCTGGTTTACTATTAGTCAAGAACCGCTCCTAAATTCGTCACTTTGCGAGCATTATAAAACAAAGATTACATAACTTTTAAATTTAATGCTCATTCAAGAACGTTGGTAAATTTTTTTCGAAGATTCTATTCCTATTTGTTCGAACAGATCCGTCAAATCGAATACAAATAGTATTGTCACCTGACAATCATAAAAATATTTCACGAATCCACGCTATCAATTTTTAAGAGTTAGTTACTTTTATAAAACTTTGTACTCTTTGTAATACATTTTTTTATTTTAGGAGTGAGGATAAAACTACGTTGTAGATTTTTACCTTTAATAAATTCTCTAAACTTTATATTCGCTTCGTTTTTGTTGAATTAGTTTGATCGAGTATTCGTTTCTATCGAATAATAAATCAGGTATTCGGCACAGTCTTAATTATTATAATTATTGAATATTAATATATTTCTTTTATTATTATTTGAACTTCACAGTTCCTTTTCTTCCCCACAGTCTAGGAGAAGAAAAGGGGTGAACGGAAAAGGGCTACCCACAAGCATATGTTGAGTCATCAATCCGAACGCTTCAAACTATTTAAAAAACAGCATCACTATCATCACTCTCATCGTCTTCTTCATCGTCATCAGCTTCAAGGATATCCTTGCACCACTACAACAGCCACATAGGCACCTAGCCCTAACCTCCACACCAGCCTCTACACCAACCTCCACACCAACCTCAACACCAACCTCAACACCAACCTCCACACCAGCCTCTACACCAACCTCAACACCAACCTCAACACCACCTCAACACCAACCTCAACACCAACCTCAACACCACCTCAACACCAACCTCAACACCAACCTCAACACCACCTCAACACCAACCTTAACACCAACCTCAACACCACCTCAACACCAACCTCAACACCAACCTCAACACCAACCTCAACACCACCTCAACACCAACCTCAACACCATCTCCACACCAACCTCCACACCAACCTCCACACCAACCTCCACACCAACCTCCACACCAACCTCCACACCAACCTCCACACCAGCCTCACCCTTCAAAGGCACACACCCCAAATGTCTGAGTTCGCGCCCTACAAGAGCCACCCGAAGCACCAACACAGCAACATGAGCGGCAGCAGCAACAGCTACAGCAACTGCTGCAGCAGCGACGGCGAGACGCTGTGTTGCGACAACAACCGCTGCGGCCACTTCTTCAACCAGTACCGCGGTCCGCTAATCGTCATCGCCATCGGCATCGGCTTCATGGCCGTCGGTGCCATCCCAGTGTCGATCGCCATGGCGACGCAGACGAAAAACTCGGCGCTGGTGATAGGAGCGGGCTTCATCGGCTTTGGTCTTATCATCTTCGTTCCAGGCCTTCTATGGTGCGTGGTGCAGCGACTGCTCGACTGCGCTTGCTGCAGCAAACACTGCCACTGCTGTACGTCGCAGCAGCAGTTTCCGTTGCAGGACGATGAAGAGGGATACGACGACGAATCGGAGCACAACAGAGGCCACCACAACGCAGAAGTGTCGCCTTCCTGCAAGTACATCCCGCAAGACACCCTCCTCAACAACGTGCAGGCGTCCATCGGCCTGCCCTCACCGCTCGACCACCACCACTCTTGTGACCTGCCATCCGATACGACCACCGACCACTCGACCATCTTCATCACCAAAGATGACGCTGCCATAGTCTGATGCTATTTGCTTGTTCTTGTCTTTTTTGTGGACGTTGTTGTTGTTGTAGTTGTGTTCATTGTTACTACAACAACGACGACTACTTCTACTACTACTATTGCAACTACAACTATTACAACAACAATGTTAGCTGTTTTAGGTCTTGTTTCAGTTTTTCAACTATTAAGGTATTATTGTATATCTATGCATTTTCATCGGCGACTATTATCAGCACTTCCATCTTCATAATCATCAACACCCCTATCATAATCATTCAATGAAATGATTAAAATAATATTGACTTACATCTCACAGCATCAGCAGTGTAATTACAACATTTATCTTACTATCATCATCATACTATGTGGTTTCATCATCATTAGTATCATCATTAAACTGTGTGGTTTCATCATCATTACTATCATCATTAAACTGTGTGGTTTCATCATCATTACTATCATCATTACACTATGTGGTTTTATCATCATTACTATCATCATTACACTATGTGGTTTTATCATCATTACTATCATCATTACACTATGTGGTTTCATCATCATTACTATCATCATTACACTATGTGGTTTCATCATCATTACTATCATCATTACACTATGTGGTTTTATCATCATTACTATCATCATTACACTATGTGGTTTTATCATCATTACTATCATCATTACACTATGTGGTTTTATCATCATTACTATCATCATTACACTATGTGGTTTCATCATCATTATTATCATCATTAAACTGTGTAGTTTTATCATCATTATTATTCATTATTATATCATTATCAACATTAACATTCTTTCCTTATGTGCCAATATTAGATTATTATTTTTACTTTTTTAAATGAAATTGGGCTCATTCTTCACTGTTAAACCTCTAGACTTTAATTCTATAATTACAAAGGGCAGATTTTTTCTTTCTCTATTTAAAACTTGTAAAACTTATTTTTATTTTGAATTTAAAATGTAAAAAATATTTTTAATCACATTTTAATAATTATTATTTAATAGTTTTGTTACATTTAATTTTTGGGAACATATTTTTATTAACTCATTTTTGTTTCCTTTATTTGCATTAATTCACTTTTAGTTGTTTTGAGAAGTATTCATGGCATTGTCAAATCATATATAACATTTTTCAAAATAATTTTTTTTTTCTATTATGATAATAATTCTAATTGGTATAGTAATTTTTATGAATAAAATAATTAATATTAATAAATTAATTGGTAATTAATTGATTCTATTTAATAGGCATGCCATTCCCCCTATGCTCAACTTTCAATGGACATTCTCTTATGCTTTTATTTCACTTTTTACAATGATTAATTTGATTTTTTTCTCCATTTATGTTATGATTTAAAATAGTTTTATTAAGAACTTACTTTGATTGGTGTTTTTCTGAATCTTCATCCATTATCACTTCACAGCTAGTCCTTTATCTGTCTATCCATCTTCCAATTGTCGATTTGTTCATTCATTTTTTAATTTTCTCATATATTTGTCCATCTTTCCATCCATCACTCTTTGTATTCCTTCACTTGTCTTTTCATTCATTAATCTGTCTTTATTCATTCATCTGTTCCTCCATTCATTCATCTGTTCCTCCATTCATTCATCCATTTTTCTATCCATCCTGTATACATCTATTCACTTTTGGTGCCAATTTCAGACTTCCTGTTATTGGCTCCGGCATTCCTACTTTATGCACTACATATGTTAATGATTTAATTTATGCATAAAAATTAATTATGCATTTTATCTATTCTGAGGTTTTATAACTATTCATAAATATATGAGGAGGTTGATAGATTCGATAAAGTTATGTTGGGGGATAATAAAGATTTTGATGATGATGATGTTAATGGTGATGATGGTAATGATGATGATGGTGATGATTACGATGCTGATAATGATGATGGGTGGTGATGTGTGTGTTTGTGTGTGTGTGTGTGTGTGTGTGTGTGTTTGTGTGTTTGTGTGTGTGTGTGTGTGTGTGTGTGTGTGTGTGTGTGTGTGTGTGTGTGTGTGTGTGTGTGTGTGTGTGTGTGTGTGTGTGTGTGTGTGTGTGTGTGTGTGTGTGTGTGTGTGTGTGTGTGTGTGTGTGTGTGTGTGTGTGTGTGTGTGTGTGTAGTACTTATGATGAGTAGAAAAGATAGAAAAGAATGAATGGAGGAGTGGTCTGGAGTGCTATGAGAAATGTTGAGACTTCTCAAATGACAGGCATTAAAGGCATATCATTTGCTACTTCAACGACTGCTTCAGCCACCATCATCTCATTGATCCTACCTACCTATCTTCTTCTTTTCACCTTCATTATTCTTCCATGCCATCAATGTATTTTAATTTTTTGAGTTGATGGAGCTTTTAGAAGCACCACTACCTCTCCATGCCAACGTCATGTTAGAATCGTCTGCTTCTCAATCCTGCCATCCATCGGACTTATGCATATTTGTCTCTCAATTAATTTTAATTGGATAGGTTAATGATTTTTTTATACTTTATCGCCTCTTAATCTTAATTAGTATGGAGATTTATTTCCATTATCAGCCAATTAATTTTCCAAATTAATGGTGATATAGTTACATCAGAAGTATTCTGTGTGTCTATTGCAAATTAAATTGACCTAATTACAAGGGCTCAATCTAAGAGCATTAATTTTTATTTACATTTTGTGTGCTATATACTCGTAAGAATAACTCATAATTATTCATAAAATTGAATATGAATAAATTATCAACTCAATTAATTTTTAATTAGTAATCAAAACTAAATGCATTCGCTAAATAAATTATCCTAAATGAATTTAAATTACAGCTAAATTAAATTTTAATTTAATTTATGGGTTAATTGATTTAATTTAAGTGAGATTACTTTCTCAGTCTTCGCCTTCTTCCACAATAATTGTTGCAGCGTCAATGAGGCTTCGTCTTAGACGCGTTCTTCTTTTCGAGTCATTGTACATAGATTCCTCTTAGTTTCTGTGAGTTTCTATATCTGTTTGTTTGTTCGTATGTGTATGTGTGTGCGTATCTATGCGTGTGTTTCTATAGTTCTTTCTTTGTCGGTTCTTATCTATTTGTCCCTACTTTTACGTAATTTTGTCTCTGCGTGAGTGGATGACGTCATTTGAAAGATGGTGGCCATTTTGATTGTTCTGAAGGATTGAGAACGGTTACAGAATTTCCATTGACTTCGTCTATTGCTATTCATCATTACTACTGAACCTCTCTAACTCCATCGAACCCTGGCGAATGTTTTATAGTTTATAATACATTACATATATACTTTATTATATATTACATATATACTTTATAATATATGATATATCATATGTATAATTAATATAACAATATGTCATAATCAAGTCATTGAAACCATTTTAAATGCTTAGTTCACGCAGGCGATATTATAGCACAAAAAGAACTCTATATTGATCCCTGAGTGATCAGAAGCCAAGAACTTCTATTTATTTTCAATCTGTTTGGTTCTAATATGAACATAATTTTACGCTAGAAATATGCCAAAACACTTTATGGAAACATTGGTGAACATGCCGAGTTAGGGAGGTTGGAGTTGCATATAAATTATGTATAAATACATATTACATAATTAAAAATAATGTTCTTTATTGGAATAATCCGTCTCCAAGAACTTCTTCCTTAATAAAATGTGTTTGACTTAAATAGTTATTTACTTCATTTCTCTGTCCACTGGCATGCCACGTGTCGAATTTACATCTCGAATTCTGAAGAATTGTCGCATTAAATATTTATAATAACTACTGCTTAAGCTTATTTCTAACTTTTTTTTCAGGATAAACTAAAAACTCTATCTGCCCATGACCTAAGATTGGTCTAATAAATTGGTTCTAGGGGGGTGAAATGTTGGTGAAGTGTCTGAACCACAGGTTATTGCCGCACAAACAATCAATATCGACTTAAAAAATAGAAAAATTATAGGAATATAAATAATGATAGAATAAAACATTTATTTAAAGTAAAAAATATAATTTAAAATCGATTTCAGCTTTTAAAGTTGGATCACTCCACTCCTCTAAGTCTCCATTGATACACACATATGAAAGGATAACAAATGCACCCCATCGCATCCCTTTAATGATGAAATATCGACAGAATGTACAGGGCAGTGTGTTCGTATGTGGATGTTTGTATGTGTGTATTTGTATGTGAACATGTGTGTCTGTAAGTGTGTGCGTGTGTGTGTTTGTATGTTACCACGAGTTTTTGCGTGTGTGTGTGTGTGTGTGTGTAAGCGAGAGATCGGCAGAGTAAATACTGAGGGAGTTAGTCAGCACCTTTATATTTCACCGAAGATGTTTTCGATTTTCAGAATGACGTCAGGAGGCGTTTATTTGGTGTTTTTGGTGCTATTTTCGAGCATTCTGAACGTCTTGCCCTATGACGAAGGTGGGTCACTTGTGCAGAATTTAAAATTTTTGTTTTTTCCGGAAAAGAGCATTTAGTCCAAAGAAAATAAAAGTTATTGAATAAAGTATATATAAAAATATTTGCATTAAAACACCCTGTGAGTAAAATTCATAACAGTCATTCATTAGGGTACATTATGAAAAACTAAATAGAAATGCAATGTAGTTTAACTCATAAGTTCACCGTAGACCAACACATACATAATAAAGTACACTACAGCCTTGACCACAACCTCAAACATTCCCCATAGAAGCTACAACAGCAGACGGTGATGAAACCACCAACGATGACAATGACAAGAAATCATTCAGAAGTGACGTAACGAGAGCGAGATCACGTGAGCACATTGAAGAGGTGTTGAGGTTGAGGGATACAGGAGAAGATTGGACCTATGGTGGGTGGGTGTGGGAGAGAGGTGTGGTGGAGGTGTTGTGGAGGTGTGGTGGAGTTGTCGAGGTTTGGTGAGTGTGGTTTGTGGGTGTAGTGGAGATAGCGTCGAGTTGTAGTGATTTGGTTGAAGTGTGGGAGAGTTGTAGTGATTTGGTTGAAGTGTGGAAAAAGTTTTATTAGTGTGTTAGAGATGTGGGAAAAGTTTTAGAGATGCGATGTGCTGAAGTTGAAGTTGAAGTTGTTTTTTGGTTAGCAGCTGCCATCTTGGCAGCCGCTTTAACCGTAATGATTTTGTTAAATAGTTTGTCTTCTTATCTAATAATTTAGTTTTTTTTAATTTCAAATAATTATAGTAATCATAATTTATATCTTTTTTTGTTTTCTGGTTTTAAATTTATCTTGCTCTCGGAATTAAAATCTTCAACCAATAACTGTCTAACGGACTACAATAAAAACTTATTTTAAAAGGAAGAAGTGCCAAGGCCTCAAATTGAACACTAATGCACAGTTTGCTAGAACCCACTGGCTACCTACTGCACAAGGCAGATGAGCTCTGCAGATGAAGGACAGACTGTTAGAACGAATCTTCAATACATGACTGTGTTTATGAAGAAGTGCCAGGGCCTCAATTTGAACACCAGTGCACAGCTTGCAAGCACCCACTGGCTACTTACTTCACAAGGCAAATGAGCTCTGCAGATGAAGGACAGACTGTCAGAACGAATCTTCTACACATGATTGTTTATGTCTATTATCTATTGAAAACTGACGTATTAGACAATTATTACCTTACTTAGATGACCCTTCTTTAACGATGTCCATATATTTAAAACTCATCACCTCCTTATTCAACTACTTCTATATCATTATTTACTTTTCGTACGGATCTGAAGACATATCTGTTTAACAAATTCATTTACCAGCGCTCTTGAATTTGAGGAAAGAGCGCTATAGAAATTGATTTGATTGATTGATTGATTGATTGGAGAATTTGTGATATTTTGGCCAGACGTGAGAGTGTTGTTTTAAAATAGGTTATGATGTAATGGGGCATAACTGTAGGTGAATGGCGATGATACCAGCAAGGAAACGACACAAATTAAACGACAAAACTAATTCTACAAACCTAATGCAATAACACAACACCAATACAACTACAATTAAAACATTTTTCTACAAAGATAATGCAATAACACAGCACCAATACAACTACAATTAAAACATTTTTCTACAAAGATAATGCAATAACACAGCATCATCCATAATGTGTAGAACGCGCAGACAGATGGTGGTTTCGAATCGATAGCATATTAGTAATACCTTGAGCTCATCACTGCTTCTTTGGATTTATACTTTTCTAAATATACTTTATCTTTTTATTATTTTTATTAATCTTATTTCTAGTTGGTTTGCCCGATATTTTTAATTGTGTATTATTAGGAGTTTAATGAACGTATGTGGAGTCAATAATGGCTGAAGTTGAAGCCCTGCTTATATAATATATGATGTATGAGTTATATATCATAACTTGACACCAGAATTCTCTTCTCTCTAAGCCCACCATTTGACCATCCTCAACATCACTACCTATTTCACCATTTTATTCTCTAACCATACCACCATCTCCATCATCACCTTAATCATCGTCGCCATCATCATCATCATAACCATCACCCCATCACCATCACCATCATCATCATCATCACCATCACCACTCTATCATCATCGCCACCACTCCATCATCATCATCATCTCCACCATTCCAGCGCAAGACAAAAAACGCATACATCAAGACCTTTTGGCCATTTTCAACAATCAAGTCGTTCCCATGGAAAACCTCTACAACTATCCCGACCTGGGGTGGAGTTCGCTCACTGGTGCGAGGAAGAGGATGATGACTTGAAGGGGAAATGGGTGGGATAGAAAATGATTCGGAGGCAAAAATGCTTCGGGAGGAGGATGGATAGGATGGGAGAAGGAATGGAGGAATGATGATTTGGATGGGAGAGTGGATATTGGATGACAGATGAATTAGTTGGAAAACGATTTGGAAATGAGATAGAAGGGGGAGAAAATGATTTGAATGGGAAATGGATGGAAAAGGACTTAGATGAAGTGTGGATTGGGTTAAGGATGCTTTGGATTGGAGATGGATTGAATAGAAAATCATTTGGATGGAATAGGGATCGGATGGAAGATAGGCTGAGGTGGAACATAAATCAAACCAAAAAAATTCAATTTCTCACTATTCACTTTTAAACCATTTTTCCCTTTCAAGAAAGCGACCTAACCTCAAAGCCCTTGGTGTTATTCCTGGGACCGTGGAGTGCTGGCAAAACCTCCATGGTGAACTACCTGCTGAACAACGAAAACAGCAGTTTCAGTCTGCATACAGGTGGTTGAGAGGAGAGTGAGGTGGAGGTGGAAGGTGCTATAAAGATGGATGGGTGGTGGATTTGGAAGATAGAAAGGGAAAAAATAAAAGAAGATAAAATATTTTTTTAACTCGTCTAAAAAATCTTTTAAAACTTTTTTTAAAATTCATTTTTAGCTTTCTCAAACTTTTCCCATCAACTTTCGAACACCAACGAACACCAACACTTACCCACCCACCCTCCTCCATCACTTCCCTCTCCAGGAGCCGAACCGACGACCACGGAGTTCACAGTACTCACCTACTCGGAGCAGTACAAGTCGCAGTCAGGCGAAGTGGTCGCTTCCGATCTTCAGTTCAATAATCTGGAACGACTCGGATCGGTTTGTGGAATGATGAAGATGGTGGTGATGATGATGATGGTGGTGAGGGTGATGATGATGATGATGAAGATGATGATGATGATGTATATTTTTAATGCGCCAAAGCAAGCAACAGAGGAGTATTGGTGATGAGTTTAAAATTGCGATAGAGGAAGGGAAATGTGGATGAGGTTGTTTGTTTGTTGTTGTTGGGTGTGGAATTTCTAAAAGAAGAGAAAAAAAAAGTTTATTGTTGTAAAAATGGGATATGAGCATTACAAAATAGATTTCATTTGTTTTTAAGATTTGTTTTAATACTCGTTGAAACACCTCCAACAGCCCTTCATTGAGCGTCTGAAAGGGGTGGGTCTGCCGAACAAACTGCTGGAAAGGGTGACCCTGGTGGACACACCGGGCTCCATCGAGAACCGTATGCAGCAGGATAGAGGTGGGTGGTAGGGGAATTGGTGGGAGAAGGTGGAGTGGGTGGTAGGGGAATTGGTGGGAGAAGGTGGAGTGGTTGGTAGGTGGAATTGGTGGGAGAAGGTGGAGTGGGTGGTAGGGGAATTGGTGGGAGAAGGTGGAGTGGGTGGTAGGGGAATTGGTGGGAGAAGGTGGAGTGGGTGGTAGGGGAATTGGTGGGAGAAGGTGGAGTGGGTGGTAGGGGTTGGTAGGTAGGGATAGGCGGGAGAAGGTGGATGGATGGGTGGTTTGAATTTTGGGAGATTATAGATGTGGTGTGGAGAACGAAATGTTGATGAGGTTATGTGGAAGAGGTGTGAAGGAAGGTCGAAATTGGTTGGAAGTGAGTTAAGTGGGAATGGGGGAAGTTGGAAATGTTAATTTTGTTTCTTGGACGTTTGACAAGATTTTTTTAGTTTATAAAAAAGTGCTATATACATTTATTAGACTGAATGATTGATTGATTGATTAATTGATTGATTGATTGATTGATTGATTGATTGATTGATTGATTGATTGATTGATTGATTGATTGA